>CADCXT010005405.1:25000-126896 GCA_902806775.1 Microtus agrestis | reverse complement strand
TAGGCTTTAACTGTTATTAAAGCATCAATGAATTTTATTGAAATGTTTGCTTATGCCATGCTTAAATAGAAAAGAAATTTGACACCTTATAAAATATTCAGTAAGTTAAATAATCAAGAATTTTATAGAGAAACATGTAGTTCATTCTTTGGCAGCATATCTGGTAGTGAAACTATTTGAATGGAACAGAACAGTGCCCAAGATTTTTTTAAATAAATAAATAAGGAAATTTATTTATTTTACATTCCTGCCAGTTTCCCTTTCCTCAACTCCTTCGCTTACAGCCCCCTCCCTCCCGTTATCACATCCCTCAATAGACCCCTGTTTCTCTTTAGGAAATGGGAGGTCTCCCATGGATATGAACACAAAATGGCATATCAAGTTTCAAGAACATTAAGTACCTCCCTGTTGCCAGAGCCTTTTCTGTGCCCTGACCCAATCTTGCAGCAACTTATGAACTTATCATTCCAAGGTTTAGTATTAATTATAATTGTTTGACTGATGGCTCAGACTTATTTTTAGCTAGTTCTTCCATTTAAATTACTTCATTTCGATTAATCTGTGTATAGCCACATTACCTGTAGCTTACTGTACATGTCCTGACACCTTTCTTCTCAGATGGCCGCTGGAGTTTCTGCCCTTCTGTTTTTTCCTGTATTCAGTTTGGCTTTCCTGCCTAGCTATATTCTGCCCTGCCATTGGCCAAAGTACCTTTATTCACTAATCATTAGATGCAACACATATTCGCAGCATTCAGAAGTACATTACATATCACCTTCCATCATATTAAGAATGGGCAAGGCAATGAAGTTATGAGAAGTAGGTTCCCAAAAGCCAGCAAAAAAGTCAGAGACAGACCTTGTTCCCATTTTAGGATGTCTACAAGAGGACCAAATTGAAGTGTTGTGAAGTATTATTTAAAGATGCGTTGCCTTTGTTTATTCCCAGGAATATCACTTTAACTGTGTAAAGGTATGTTACATTTGTTTCTGCTGGCTTTGACAATAATATAAAAATGTACTGCATTTGTTTATGTTGTATTTGTTTAATTATGAAAAGCTGTTTTACCTTGACTCCCTCTGGCAACTCATTTGGGTTGATAAAGAGTTGAAGGACATTAGATGGGCAGAGAAAGGATAGGCAGACCCGAGAGGCAGAGAGAATAAATAGGAGATGGAATCTAGGTTGGAGAAAAGAGAAGAAGAGAGGAGAAGGAGACAGAGACTCTGAGGATTCTGAAACCCAGCCAGCCAGCCAAACAGACATTGAGACACCAGAAAAGAAAGACCTACATAAGGAAAAAATGGTAAAAAGCCCTGAGGCAAAACGTAGACAAAGAGAAATAGGACAATTTAAATTATAAAGCTGGCTAGAAATAAGCTAAGCTAAGCTAAGGCCAGGCATGTGTTAAATAACAAGTCTCTGAGTCTTGATGTGGGAGTTGGCTGTGTGGTTGACCAAAGGAAAAAGCCTGCTATACTACACAACTGTAACATACGTGCAATGATTAGGTCAGTTCCATGAATGCTCCCTCTTTGTAATTTTGTATTCTGTGAGCCCTTGTTTGTTCAGGTTGTTTGATTTTGTGATTTTCTTGTGGTGTTCTTGAGCTCTCTGGCTCCTACAATTCTTTCTCCCTGTCTTCTGCAGGATTCCTAAGCTGTGCTTAATGTTTGGTTGTGATTCTGCATCTGTTTACATCAGTTACAGGATAAAGCCTCTCTGATGACAAATGGGATATGCAGAAAATCATTAGGCATCATTAAATTGCCGTTTTTTTCTTCGCTCATATTTTATTCTATTCTAAGTCTCTGTTGTCATCTTGATGCTTCAGACACTGTTGTGGGTGGGCTTACTCTCTCGGCAAGGGTCCAGGCTAAACTTGTCATTGGTTGGCCACTCCCTTAATCTCTAAACCTCCCTTACTCCAGCACATCTCATAGGCAGCACAGACTGTAGGTCAAAGGTTATGTGACTGGGTTGGTTTTTCCGACTTTCAGGTTGCCTGAGCTCCCTTACAGGGAGCCTTGAGACCTGCCTGGAAGGCAGGGACTCCCGGCTAGCTCTCCAGGTTGAACCCCAATTTCTGTCTCTGGGTTTTTATTAATTGTGTTGCAGTTGGTGATTTTGGGAATTATAAGAATACAGCAATTAATGGGAAGAAACCCTGAGTAAGTCATAGAGAAAAAGTCTGTAAGTAGCCTTTGTCCATGGCCTCTTTCTAGTTCCTATCTCTAAGTTCCTGTCCAGCCTTTGTGCTCTGACTTCTCTATATGGTGGAGTGGTAAGCTGAAATTGGAAATAAGTTTTTGATCATGGTGTTTAGCAAAAGAATGGAAGCCCTAACTAAGGCACTCCATAAGCTACCTCAACAGTATATTTTGATATTATGAAACCTAGCCTATAGGATTAAGGCTTACTAGTAGTAATTGACTTTATTTCTTCACATTCTGGGACCAAAGTATGTATTATCTACAGCAATATAGACTTACTGTCAAGTTCTGGTGGGCAAGCAAGAGTAGGGGCAATAGTCTGTATTTTGGGAGGGGAGGTTAAAGTACAGTTTTACAACATTTCTTGTATTCAATTTTATATTTCTACAGAAACCTTGGTTATTAGCATCTTATCTAAGAACATCTCTAAATCAAATACTGTGATAATTTTCTGTTTTGCTTCTCACAGTATCTTTCAGACTGTAACTCTTAAATTTAGTTTTGGGGTTTATTTTGAGTTGTTTTGAGGGTTATACAAGAAAAGACTTACATAGCATTTACAAGTAATAATCTAATGATTTTTCTATCATTTGATGAACAAAAATATCTGAATCTATTGACATTTGAATAAACCATTACAGCATTCTAATATTACAAAAAAGTAAGTTAATTTCTAGGTGGCATGTTATAGTCCACTAATCTGTGTTCCTCTATTAATGACAACACTACCATCTGAACACTGTAACATTTAGTTGTTTCAAGGGGAGAAATATGAAACTTTAAAGTTCATTTCTGTTATACAAATTTCTTCTGATTATTCTGGGCTCCACACTTATTTATGGGGATTTTATGTTTCAAGCTCAATAACTAAAAACGTAGAGCTGAATTTTGATAGGTATTGGACTGACTTTAAAGCTCAATTAAGAAAATATTGCAAATTCTACAAAGTTTAATCATTTGATTAATTAAACTGGGATGTTTTCATTTATGTAAATCTTAATCTTTATCAGGAATGCTTAACAATTCTTAGTGTGATGTTTTACCCTACATTAAATTATTCACAAATATTTAATCACTTTTCATAATTTTTAAATGTGTTACATTATTGTTAAGTTTTTCATATTGAAGTTACTGACACAATAATCCTAATTAGTTTTCAATAAATTCATTGAAATTTCTGCATGCAAGATTGTGATGTGTTTTAGAAACAGCTGTATTTCTTGCATTACAGTTATATGTATTTAAGTGCATTTTTTTTGTAGAGCTGTCCTCACACAATTCTGCTACAGTATTGAAGATAATGCAGGGAGTGTTCGCCTTTCCTTGTACAATAGCTTATGGTGAAAAAGGGCTTCATTTCTTCACCATCAAGTATAGTATTAGCTGTGGAGTTTTACAGATACCATAAAGAAAAATACTTTTCTATAGAGGATTTAGGAGTGTTATAATTTATGCAGGAACATTTTAGCAAGCTCCATCTATGTTGTATGTGCTCATAGGATATTCATGAATGGGCGTAACACATTGTTATACAATAGAATGAAGAAGTTTATTCAGAAACAACAAAAATGTCCAATCAAGTTTGTTTCTGATGTGCAATTATTTGGGAGTGGGGAGTGCCGGGGCATGATGAGATTTCAAAGGTTCAGGTATATGGAGGGGAAATTCTGGTAATCCCAGAGCCCATAATGCTGTGGACATATTTTGTAATTCTTCAGATCTTTTTTTTTAAATATTAGACTGTATTTTCTGCTTAAGGAAAATACCTCTTCTATGAGATCTTTGCTCTTATTTGTGAAAACAGATATACATTTGATTCAGTGTCTTTTAATATTTTCTATATTTTATGTACCTGATGCTTTTCAATTTAGTGTATTGCAAAATATTTCTGAAAGTGTGATCATTACCATAAAAAATTTTATCCAATATTAAAATACAAAAATATAACTTCTACTTCTCTGATGTATGAGGTATATGAATATGTTCACCTTCTATTGAGACATTTTTAATAATATATTAACAGTTTATGTGTTTTATAGTGAGTGAAATAACATTTACACAGACATTTTTCTATGCTCATCTACTAACATATAGTTTACTTCACAAACCACATTGTTTTTTCTTAACTCTCCAATTCAAGAAAACTAGCTACCAAGTTTTCTTGGTGCATTCAGTTTCTGGTTACAGTGAATTCAGAATTTTCATCCTGTACAATTATGAAAAGAAACTACAAAGGTAATTTATTATGCATTCTGAAATACTTACAAAATTTCATTTTGTGTTTTTACCCAAAATTCCTATTTATTTCCAGGTTTACTTATATAAACATGTTCTTCTCTATACCTTTCACTGAGACCCTTTTAGTAAACAGATATGAGAAGAGTAACATCTAATAACAATGACTAATGATTATTTCCCCAAGATTTAAATAATCAGAAAAACATTGACCCAGCTTCAAATATTTTGAAAATATTTTTCTTTAGTTTTAAAGTCAGTGACATATATACTTCTTGCAGACACACCCACTAAGGCTTGGCATCTAGCATCAACATAAAGATCACCACTACTTCAAAACAGAGAGAATGACACACCAGGGAGAATGGCACAGGGGAATAGAACAGGAGATAGTAATTGCATTTAGCTCACTCCCTTAACACTACATAGCTGATACTAATCATAAGAAATCTTGAGAGAATATACATATATTTATTTATTACACATCTAATTTATCATATCTACCTTAACTTCATTCCAATGGGTTGTTTGTAGATTTAGAACATTAATCATGACACTTGATTCATAATATATGAATTACTTAGAATTTGAATTCTGTGTACTGTTCCACAAAGTACATAGAGTGAAGAGGTTTTGTTTCAAACAATCATTACCTACTACAGAACTATTTCATGTGAAAGTCGCTGGCATTATAGCTCACACAGAACTGGGACTGAAGTTTCCAAGTAGAGCAAAGGTGAGTGCGTGAATTCAGTTTCTCCTAGCACTTTTCCACATTCACATGCGACAGAGTCTAAGATCCAGTCTCTAGCCAGTATAGAAAAATAGCTCAAAATGTTTGTGAATATTTTGAGGAGACATATCAGAAAGGAGGAAAAATATTTCTGTTTAAATCTAACATTGTTCCAGGTTTTGATGTTAACCCAAAATCTGTCTAATTGGCTGCTGTATGTCCTCTGATAAAACAATAAATGCAGTTTGCCTTTGTGCTACTGGTGAGGTAGATACAAGGTATAACTAACTTTAATATAGGCATTCAATTTGCCTGGATTTTTTAAAATTATCATGCTATAAATGCACCTCCGATTTAGAACAAGGCACTAAGAACTCTTATATTCCTTTGCATCAATTAAACCTTTAAATTCTTCATATGCTTGGATGATTTTCATAGAACCATACATTTTTTTGCTGTTTTCACTACTGCAGTTCTTTTTTTTATTTTTTTATTCATTTATTAAAGATTTCTGTCTCTTCCCCACCTCCGCCTCCCATTTCCCTCCCCCCTCCCCCAATCAAGACCCCCTCCTTCAACAGCCCAAAGAGCAATCAGGGTTCCCTGCCCTGTGGGGAGTTCGAGGACCTCCCACTTCCTTCCAGGTCTAGTAAGGTGAACATCCAAACTGCCTAGACTCCCCCAAAGCCAGAAGGTGCAGTAGGATTAAAAACCCATTGCCATTGTTCTTAAGTTCTCAGTAGTCCTCATTGTCCACTATGTTCAGCGAGTCTGGTTTTATCCCTTGCTTTTCCAGACCCAGGCCAGCTGGCCTCGGTGAGTTCCCGATAGAACATCCCCATTGTCTCAGTGTGTGGGTGCACCCCTCGTGGTCCTGAGTTCCTTGCACGTGCTCTCTCTCCTTCTGCTCCTGATTTGGACCTTGAGATTTCAGTCCGGTGCTCCAATGTGGGTCTTTGTCTCTGTCTCCTTTCATCGCCTGATGAAAGTTAATATTCAGGAGGATGACTATATGTTTTTCTTTGGATTCTCCTTCTTATTTAGCTTCTCTAAGATCACGAATTATAGGCTCAATGACCTTTATTTATGGCTAGAAACCAAATATGAGGGAGTACATCCCATGTTCCTCTTTTTGGGTCTGGCTTACCTCACTCAGTATAGTGTTTTCTATTTCCATCCATTTGCCTGCAAACTTCAAGAAGTCCTTGTTTTTTACTGCTGAGTAGTACTCTAAAATGTATATATTCCATACTTTCTTCATCCATTCTTCAATTGAAGGGCATCTAGGTTGTTTCCAGGTTTGGCTATTACAAACAGTGCTGCTATGAACATAGTAGAGCATATACTTTTGTTGTATGATAAGGCCTCTCTTGGGTATATTCCCAAGAGTGGTATTGCGGGGTCCAGGGGTAGGTTGATTCCGAATTTCCTGAAAAACCTCCACACTGCTTTCCAAAGTGGTTGCACAAGTTTGCATTCCCACCAGCAATGGATGAGTGTACCCCTTTCTCCACAACCTCTCCAGCAAAGGCTATCATTGGTGTTTTTGATTTTAGCCATTCTGACAGGTGTAAGATGGAATCTTAAAGTTGTCTTGATTTGCATTTCCCTGATCGCTAAGGAAGTTGAGCATGACCTTAGGTGTCTTTTGGCCATTTGAACTTCTTCTTTGAGAAATCTCTGTTCAGCTCAGTGCCCCATTTTATAATTGGGTTGATTAGCCATTTATGGTCTAGTTTCTTGAGTTCATTATATATTTTGGAGATCAGACCTTTGTCAGTTGCGGGGTTGGTGAAGATCTTCTCCCAGTCAGTGGGTTGCCTTTCTGTCTTAGCAAGAGTGTCCTTTGCTTTACAGAAGCTTCTCAGTCTCAGTAGGTCCCATTTATTCAATGAGGCCCTTACTGTCTGTGTTGCTAGGGTTATACATAGGAAGTGGTCTCCTGTGCCCATGTGTTGTAGAGTACTTCCCACTTTCTCTTCTATCAAGTTCAGTGTGTTCGGACTGATATTGAGGTCTTTAATCCACTTGGACTTGAGTTTTGTGCATGGTGATAGACATGGGTCTATTTTCATTCTTCTACAGATTGACATCCAGTTTTGCCAGCACAATTTGTTGAAGATGCTCTCTTTTTTCCATTGTATATTTTTATCTCCTTTATCGAAAATCAAGTGTTCATAGGTTTGTGGGTTAAAGTCAGGGTCTTCTATTCGATTCCATTGGTCGACTTCTCTGTTTTTATGCCAATACCAAGCTGTTTTCAATATTGTATCTCTGTAATAGAGTTTGAAGTCAGGGATGGTAATGCCCCCAGACGTTCCTTTATTGTATAAGTTTGTTTTGGCTATCCTGGGTTTTTTGTTTTTCCATATAAAGTTGATTATTGTCTTCTCCAGATCTGTGAAGAATTTTGATGGGATTTTGATGGGGATTGCATTGAATCTATAGATTGCTTTTGGTAGAATTGCCATTTTTACTATGTTGATCCTCCCAATCCAAGAGCAAGGGATATCCTTCCATTTTCTGGTGTTGTCTTCTATTACTTTCTTCAGAGGCTTAAAGTTTCAAGAAGCATACAGAACACCAAACAGACTGGCTCAAAGAAAAACATCCCCTCGCCATATAATAATCAAAACACAGAATATACAGGTTAAAGAACCATACATGTTGAATAAGAAGACTGTACTTTTATCACTTGACTTTGATTTTTAGCAACCAGGCTTCTACCTCCCTCTCCCCTTCTAGTCTGAGGAGCAGGGGCTTTGTGTTATGCATCTCTCTCAACTTAGCACCAAAAACATTATTTCTGTTTGTTACTTTTGAATGGTTTTTACTGTAAATTCACACTGACATCCAAACAATATCTTCTTGAAGCAACATCATCCTATAAGTGTTCATTAATATTTTCTATAAATTTCAAACTTTTGCATAATATTATCAACTAACTTCTTGATAAAATTTTTTTTCAAGATAAGCTTCTAACTCCAGGACAAATTTTAAATGTTCCCTAAGATCACACAACTATGAAATATTTTCTCTGTATTTATGTACAAATGATAACTGTATAATGCACAGAGAATAACTATAAATTATCAAATATTTTTGTTAAAAATATACAAGACTATTTAAATAGTTTCAATAAATCAGTTAGAAAAGCAATAACAATTTTAAAGGCTAGCTATTGTTTAGTGATTTTATAGTTGTTGTAGTTGTATGGCATTGCTAATTTCTTTTTATTTATTTATTTATTTATTTTCCATTAACAGCTTTAATTGGGTGTGGGGCAATAGAACTATGCTTAACACAATTATGGGTGTGGGGTTCCCTGCAGACTCCCCAGGGTGATGGTTCCTGTAATGATTTTTAGGAGGAAATGGCTCCCAACAGATCCCCCTTTCTCTTATATAAAGGCAGGTAGTTATTACGTGGAGAGCACCAGTCAGAGTCAACCATGGTGTCAAATCTAAAGGAGAAGGGACTGAGATAAGGAGAGACCATCCGCTCGAGTGGTGAAGCAATTTACCTCTCCTGGGAACACAGGGGTGCCT
Source organism: Microtus agrestis (assembly GCA_902806775.1). Classification (NCBI taxonomy): domain Eukaryota; kingdom Metazoa; phylum Chordata; class Mammalia; order Rodentia; family Cricetidae; genus Microtus; species Microtus agrestis. The sequence goes on along the minus strand of CADCXT010005405.1, from coordinate 118,167 downwards.
GATGATTATTACGTCGAGTGGGGACCAGGCCTTTTCCTTTCCCCCTTACCCGTCCTAAGGTTCTCAGGGCCCTGTCTTAGGTAGGGGGATTATCTTGCCATAAATCGCCGTCCTTAGTGCTCCTCAAATAAAAGGCATCTAGCAGGATTAAAGTAAACAGATCACAGGGCACCCTGTCTTAGGCCATGTGGAGAGCGCCCTCATACCTGTACCATGCCATGTTGAGCCGGTTTCTACAACCTCTGTATGGTGTGCTATTCAGTCGAGGATCCACACTAACTCCCGTTTTTGGGCCCCTGCGTCTATCATTAGTGAAAAGACTGTGAGGAGCTCCTCAAACAAAAGATATAATGATATAATTTTGGTACCAATAACTCCAGCTAATTTCTTTTACAAGAAATTAATTTTGTTTTATTCTTTAGAGGCAATTTTACAGTTGGAATCAACAGATATAAAATTGGAATACAATGCACGTAAAAAATGAAGGCAGAAACTAAAATAAAAGCACTGAATTATTCTACTTAAATATTGTTAAGTATTTCAGTAAAATCCTTATAAAACATACAAATATGACTACCATAAAAAGGAAGGCAGAGAGACAGGAGAATTGATCAATGTAAAAATCTTACCAAAGTTGGAATAGTAAATAATAAAGATATTCTGTGTAGTGCAGTGCCTACTGTTAACAATTAGGCATCTGTACAATCCAAACTTAAGAGGTCAAATGTCAAACATTCTGAATATACAGAAACAATGAAAATACACAAGGAACCTTTAGGAGATGTCACTTTTTGCCTAGACAATTGTGGTGTCATGAGTGTTTGAATGTTCATAATGTTAAAAGAATTAATCTGTATTAAATATGTACCGTTTGTTGTATATTATGTCTACTTTAGTAACACTATGAGATGAGCAAAGCTGGAGACTCACCTATCTCTGAGGGATATCATGTAGAGCACTGATGCTCAACCTGAGGACCCCTTTGGCAAAACTCTGTCTCCAAAAATATTTACATTATAATTCATAATAGTAGCAAAATTACAGTTATAAAGTATTAATAAAAATAATTTTATAATGGGGTCACCACAACATGAGGAACTGTATTAGAGTGTTGTAGCATTAGGAAAGTTGAGAACCACTGATATAAATGAAGTCTAAGAAAACTAATACAAGGGAGAGAGTGTTTGGAATTGTCCACAAAGATCAAAGGCATCCAGACATGAAGGTACTGTTAGAGAAGAAAGCAATAGAATTTACAAGATTATGTCACACTTGAGGGCAATTAGTCAGTGAGGATCATCCAGGCGCCCATGACTTGGGTCAAGTCTACAAGACATATTAAAACAAAATAGAGCTTGTATGATGAGAACCAATGTCTTCAGGCACATCCTTGTTAGAGGCAATGAACAGAGAAAACAAGTCAGTTGGCCAGTGAAAACAGTCAGACTTCAGAAGCATGTGTTTTAATATGCTTTATGATGCCATGGAAAAATATTACATCTATAGTGAGTATAAATTGAGAAGAACTATATTTAGCTCAAAATCGGAGAGGTTTGGAAGTTCAAGATTTAGAAACCTCTTCTGACCTGGTGCTTAGTAGCTGACTGTGTTTTCTGAGTTTTCTCAGAGGGCAGACACAGAAGAAATGTTAGAGATAATGTGTTTACCTTCCATCCTTCCCTCCTAAGACAGGAAGTGCTTTTCTTTATTTTGTATTTTTTTATTTACTGAGATAAACACTCTCTATGATGGTATTAACAAATGATTGAAGACAACAGTTGCTGTTGACTGTGCAATGAGAAGTGCTCCAATACTGGGAAAAAAAACCTGAGTATTTGGTATAAATAAAGCAGTACATGGCAGGTAGATAAGAGATGGGAATGGCTTGCTAAGGTGGGAATCAAGCAGTCTGTGGTCGGATCTTTCTATTTCAGTACTCTCATTTGTTTTAAACTTATTACATATGTATTATAATGTAGCATATTATAAACTATGCTTTCTTCAATATAATTCAGTGTTTCCAATATATTCATTGAACTACCCAACCATCATTTTTTCTCCTGTAGAACATTTTCATCTCTATTCTAAATAAAACCCTGTAACTATAAGCAGTCATCTTAGTACCTCCTTTCCCATCATATAATACCTAAAGACATTAATGTACTTTGTTTGGTATGACTGGCCTCTTCACTGTATTTTCTATAAATGGTTTCTAGCAATATGTTGCCTTCTTTTCTTAGTTAATTTCACTTAGTGGTTTAGGGTCTTTGAGAACATGATCCACTCAATATTTTAAGTCTCTTTATTGCAAAATAGTATTTCATTCCATGGAAAAATGTACCTTATCTGATAATTTATTAGTGGACAAACATTTGGGGGAGGGTTAAAAATGAAAATTTGGTTATAAACTTTATGAAAATTTCAACCTTAGGAAAATATGATTAAATTCCTTTAATCACTCATGTTCAAATTTTTGTGTGAATGAGTGTTTTCCATTCTTGTGGTATATCACCTGACTAAAGTTTCTGGGCTTTATGATAACTCCATAATTTTTATTTTGCAGTATTTGGCAGTATGTACTATTTTAAAACATCCTTGAAGATTCCCAAATATAAGAGGATTCCAATTCTTTTATATGATGTAATACTTAGAATTTTCTTTGCCATAGTCCTGATATGTGTGAAACATTATTTCACTGTAACTTTGATTTGAATTTCCTTAATAGTTAATGCTAAAAGTACAGTTTCCAATGCTTTCTGTCTACATGTGCATTTCCAATACAAGAATGACTGTTCCCATCTTCTGACCATCATAATTGCATTATTTGACCTTTATTTGTTAAACTGCATTAGTTTTTGTATATACCATCAGAATTTGTTCCTTGGATATCTTCTTAAAATCTCTTTCCATGTTGTATGCCTCATGGAAGAAGGTCATTGGTTAAAAAATAAAGAAACTGCCTTGGCCCATTTTATTGATTAGAACATAGGAGGGTGGAGTAAACAGAACAGAATGCTGGGAGGAAGAGGAAGTGAGCTCAGACTTCACAGCTCTGCTCTCTGGAGCAGAGACCATGCTCCCCTCTCCCGGGCAGATGCACGCTATGAAGCAAGCCGCCAGGTCAGACATACTGAATCTTTCCCGGTAAGACCGGTGCTACACAGTTTATTAGAAATGGGTTGATCGGGATATCAGAATTAGCCAGTAAGGGCTAGAGCTAATGGGCCAAGCAGTGTTTAAATGAATACAATTTGTGTGTTGTTATTTTGGGGCATAAGCTAGTGAGGTGGCTGGGGTGCTGGGGACGCAGCCCCGCCGCTCCTATTACTACATATGCCATGTTTTCAGACATTATATAATGTTAACTTTACTAATGCTTTTTTTATTGAGTTATACATTTTTCTCTGAACTTTACTAATTCTATATGACAGCCTTTGATTTTAGCACCTTATCTAGGAAAGATTATCCATTTCAAATATGTTAAATTTTGGTTGTATTTTTCCTCCATGCTTTAGCTGCTATACTTCCAGTACCATTTTGAATTAACTTGATTGAATTTTATGAGACAGCACTACATATTTGTTGGAAAGGGGGGGCCCAACACCCGCGCAGGCAGCTTTACCAGAAATAATACATGGACACTGTATTCTTTAAGTCTGCTTGGCCCATTTATCAGACTAGAACACCGACAACCCATTAATCATGTAGTAGCACAGAGGTACCAGGAAGATCTACATCCATCTTGAGTCGGAGTTTATCCGGCCTCAGAGACAGAGCTATCCCGTCTGCCCGCTAGACAGGAGTGGCCTCTCGAGGCTCTTGAGGGCGCAGCTTCGCCCTCACTTCCGTTCCTCCGCATTTCTTCTGTTTACTCCACCCACCTATGTTCAACCAACCAGGACCAAGCAGTGTATTTATTTTAGCCAATGAAACAACAGATTGATATAACACCCCACATCACATATTAATAACAAATACCTGTTTAATAATTCTATGCCTTGTAATAAAAAAGCATTTCCATGTTGACTTATCATAAAACCCTTATTCCAAAAGTTTGTAAATATAAGCTTCTTTCTGGGATTTTTAATTCATTCCATTAATTGGCACATCTCTACTATGGCAGTAATACACCATGCAGAATATTACAAGGCTGTAGTAATACTCAACAGGTGTAAGCTCAAGTTTTTATTCTCCCATTTCAAACTGATTCTGATTTTCTTGAGTCAGAATTTTCATGTGGTACAATGATTCATGTGCAAGACAAACAATAAAAGTTATAGATATCACTATGTTAAGAGATTGAGAGATTGATTTGGAAAATATATTCACTGCAACAAAGATGTTTATTGACTCACAAACAAGGAAGTATTTCTTTTATTTGTGTCTTTAATTCCTTTTCATAGAACTTTGCAATTCTAAGTGCAATGTATTATATTTTTTATATAATGTACATTTATACAAATTATAATTTTTACTGAATTACTAATGAATTTAATAGTTATTGAGTTTCCCTTGGATCTTTTGTTCTAACACTTGCTGATCATTAAATGCACTTTCAAATTTCTTTATGTATTAATTAAAATTTTTATACAGAATATTACATTATTAAGATGTAAAGTAGTCTCATTTCATGCTTACAGTTATAGGAACTTCTTAGTGTCCTTCTGTAGTCAGAAAGTAGTCAGACTTTCTTAGAAAGTCTTCTTTCTAGTTCCTTTTCGTAATTAGAATTTACCCTACAATATTAAAGAAATATGTTACGATTGCTTCATTAATAAACTTATGGTGAAAGATTTCAAGAGGAATTATTTGAGAGTTCTTGGAATATGTTAGTATTTTAAGATAAAGCAATATTTATAAGATACACATGAGGAATTGCTAGAAAACTCCCTTAAATTAGATATATCTGTGTTTTGGGTGTTCATGGATCATAGATAGACTTAGATACATTAAACATCTTTTTGTACGTCCCATGTTAGAGTTTTAATGGGTAGTAAAAATGAAGAGCTATTGAAAACAGGAAACACAAGAATGGAAATCTTGAATTGAGTGTCACATATCAAGCACATATGTGATAAATAACCTTCTTCCTCACTTCCTATATAGAACATCCTGGGAGAAATGCCAGAAAGAAATGACTCCACAGTGACTGAGTTCATCCTCTCTTGGTTAACAGACCAACCAGAGCTGAAGCTTCCTCTGTTCCTCCTCTTCCTTGGAATCTACCTGCTCACAGTGCTGGGGAACCTGGGAATGATCATCCTGATCGTGCTCAGCTCCCACCTGCACACCCCCATGCACTTCTTCCTCAGCAGTCTTTCCTTCATTGACCTCTGTTACTCCACTGTCATTACTCCCAAAATGATGGTGAACTTTGTGGCAAAGAAGAATGTCATCTCCTACCCAGAATGTATGACTCAGCTCTATTTCTTCCTTGCTTTTGTTATATCTGAGTGTCACATGTTAGCTGCCATGGCATATGACCGCTATGTTGCCATTTGTAATCCCTTGCTCTACAATGTCACTATGTCTTACCAAGTCTGTTCCTGGATGATAGGTTGGGTTTATGGCGTGGGCATCATTGGTGCATCTATCCATACTTTCTGCATACTAAGAGTGGTTTTCTGTAAGGTGAATACAATAAACCATTATTTCTGTGATCTTTTCCCATTGATGGAGCTTGCCTGCTCCAGTACTTTCATCAATGAGGTTTTCCTCCTGTATCTCAGTGCTTTTAACATTCTTGTTCCAACCTTGGCCATCCTCGGTTCTTACATCTTCATCATAGTTAGCATCCTCCGTATCAAATCCACTGAGGGCAGATTCAAAGCCTTCAGCACCTGCAGCTCCCACTTCTCTGCTGTTGCCATCTTCTTTGGTTCCTTGGCATTTGTGTACCTACAGCCCTTATCAGTAAGATCCAAGGACAAAAGCAAAGTGTCTTCTGTGTTTTATACAACTGTTGTGCCCATGCTGAACCCTATGATCTACAGCCTAAGGAACAGGGATGTAAAACTTGCTCTATCTAAGTTATTTCATAAAATGAAGTTCCATGTGTAAAGAAACTTTTGCAATAGCAAAAACAGACCACCTACAATCAATAAATTTTATTTTCTAACCCTCATCCAATTAACTTCCAAACAAGAAATTTTAGTTTGGAGTCAAATCCACATCAGAAAAATCTCAGTATCTCCTGTTGGAATCCAACATTCCATCTTTTTCTGAAGACTTCAGCAGCAGCATGGTTTTTCTCTATATCTAGAATAGATCTACTAGAATAAGACACATCCTAATTGCTTAAGAACTTATAGACTTGTGATTCCCATCAACTTAAAGCAATTAAAAATGTTGCATTATGAAATAAAAATAGACATTTCCAAATACCATGTGGTACCTTGCTTGATGTACTAATCTGTGTGAGAAGCAAACCACTGGAGCCTTTATTACTCTTCCCAGCACTAACATTTTAAAACTTATTACCTCAGATCTATTATTTTATCTGAATCCTATAGGAGGTACTGAACAGTGGTGACTTTGTCTTCAGCTTGCCTTCAATTACATGAAAAGACACCTCTTGTTATATGTCCATTACATCATCTTGCAACACCAAAATAGAAAAAAATAGAACATTCACTTTGAAAAAAAGAATAAAAGCTCCTTGATTTTTTTTATAATATTTGAAATCTCAATCTATCTTTTCTTTTATCACACAAAATTCTGTGTATGTATATCTATTTCATTATTTGTTTATGTTACATGACGTGTGGATGACTTACCACATTCCAGTATAAAATAATACATTTCCTCAAAAGTTTTAATAATTGAAGAGAACATAAATGGGACAGAAATGTCCAAGTTAAAAAGTGTGAGTGCCCTAATTCCGTTTCTTCTAGTACCCTACCACCTAAGTACATGTCAGACCATAATGAATTCTAGTCTTTAGAAATTATAAGAACCTACAGCAGCTGAAAATGATCACTAATAATCTACAGTGATATGGTATAAAATAGGAAATTATATTTTTACTGTATCAAGCCATATTTTTTCTAGGCTTCCTTAATGATACTCTATTTTTATGTTAACACAAAAATGAATCTCATTAACCATATTTGTCTGCTCTCTTATTGCACATGATAAATGCATACTTTATTTTATTATTAATCATATAGATATTGAATATAAATAACTTTCATGTAAATATTAAGATTTTGTGGATAATTTCTCTTTATAAACTTCTGTCATCAAATACAGCCTCAAAGTAAGACAATTCATCAGATTTTCTTTATGTTGTTTTCTTCATTTTACCTGTACTGTTCATTTTCCTAAATCATTTAGCTTATTCATAAGTTACAGTTTTATGCAGACTTGTTTGTATTTATCTTATCTGACTCTTAGAAATCCTTCCATGACCATCCTCAGCTAGCAACACAGCAACTTTGCTCCTGAAGATCTGCCAGTCATGATGTTTATCCTATGGTCTACCCTGCCATCTTCTCTGAATTGAATTTATAAGGAGTAGGAACTCTGTATTACAAAGAATTTCTTCTTAGCATTAAGTTGGCATTAAAAATTTATTTAGCTCCAATTCACATCCATGTCTAACTAACTACTTGAAACATTATCATCATAGTTGTATTTGTATTTAATCTCTGTAAATTTATATAATAATTATCAGTCTATTATTGATAGACTGCTTTTGTGAAGACAATGTGTAATATAATGTCCTATAATCATATTTATAATTCTAGAACCAATTTTAGATGTTCCTTGAGTTCTCATAATTATGAGATACTTTTCTGTTTTAGGCACACAGAAACCATGTGATGTGTATAAGGTGACTGTAAATATTCAGCAAATATCCTATTAACTCATATAGAAAAATCAAAATATTTCATTGTATTAACCTAACAATATTTAATTAAACAAAAATATACATAAGCTTCAGCAATCCTATTATTATTATGAGTCATTAATAAATTGTTTGGAAGAGTACAATTTTGTTTGTTTGTTTTTTTCTTTAAAGAAAATCTTTTAAAAAACCTGGAAAATCAAGAGGTCAATGTGAAAGGTAAAATGTCAATAAATAAAAGAATTGAATGACCCTACTGGCATAGGATAATTATAACAGGGTTTTCCTGGTTCAAATAGAGAACAAAATAATATTTACCACATGATAAGAGAATAGAGACTGGAAGTAGTTTTTTACTTGGTGTCACTATGTGATATTTTTTAATGAATAATTTACAAAGATGATGTATAATATAATTTATGAAGTTAAAAAATGTGATAAAGAAGCCGGGAGGTGGTGGCATGTGACTTTAATCCCAGCACTTGGGAGGCAGAGGCAGGAAAAACTCTGTGAGTTTGAGGCCAGGCTGGTCTCCAAGAGTTAGGTCCAGGACAGGCTCCAAAAGCTACAGCGAAGCGCTCTTCTGAAAAAAAAAAAAAGGTTTACTCAAAACTAATGGAACAGTTCTTATATTAAACATTCAAAATACAGAAATACAGATGAAGATTCTATGGTGATGTGCAAGATATTTATCAGTATGGCTATAGGATAGGGCCATTTCAGGTTCCCTCTGTTGTCCTTATCAATTTAGACCATGAAACCCAATATGGACAAGTTCAACAGAAACAACTGTGTTAAAGTACCAGAATCTGACAGTGCCCCACCCTCCAACTCCAAAAGGGAAAATGGAAGCTGATAGAAATGAACAGGAAAGGCACTTCCTCACAACAAAGAGGTCAGCACAACAGGAACCGGAAATATGTGAGAACACTAAACACAATTGGAGGAACTGGCTTGCTCACGCATGAGCTCAGCCACTTCTGGTTGGATGTCATTGGAGTGACAGAAATACATTGGAGAGGAACGTAATAACTTGCAGTAAACAAATACAAGATCTCAAACTCAGCTGGAGAGGGAAAGCATGCAGCAAGTGTGGCATTAGTGCTATCCAATTTGGCCCCCAAAAATGCAAGCTCAGGTACTTACCCCTCAATGATTGAAATATATCCACCAGATTTCAGACAACACATCCAGTAATTATTATACAGGTATACACACCAACAGTGGAAGCAGAAGAGGATATCATCAACAGTTTCTATAGATCTACAGAAAAGTGAAGAAGGACAGAGAGCTGTATATACAAGGTGAGGCAAAGAGGTCAAAAAGGTTAGACTCCATAATAAAACACACCTTGTATCTGAAGCTATCAGACCAATAACTGCCAGATATGTTCCTTAGAGTTGGGTAATTAAACACGGGCAAGGTTATTTATTAATAGAACCAGGGGAAGTAAAGCAATGATGAATATAATTCTTGGATAACCTATATGATGGCCTTAATGTTGTCAACATATAGTGCAAGGAGAAACACTTCAGCTGCCATTTGAACACCAATGATTATGTATTTAAAATAGTATTTCAAATATAAATAAATAAAAGCCAAATTAATGGTGAAAGGCCAAATATGAAAATCACTCAATGAAGCAAAAGTGGGAAGAGTTTCGGAGACACTTGCTCCACAAGTCCATCTTTAGGGAAACCTGACTTGATGGTAACATTGAAATAGATGGCAAATCCATGTATACCTAAGTCGTCTGGCCCTGCTCTGTTCCCATCCATTACTCTCTCAGTTCTGTCTCTCCTTGATGACCAGTCTTTCTTACAAAGTATTCTGAAAGTTGGTCATCTTTCTACATGAGACAAGTTCCTCTTCTGGCATACAAATTGCCCATAGTGCTTCGATCTTTCCTCCCAGTAGGAAATTCCTAGAAAAATAAACATTTATTTAGGTCTATTCTTTCAGTATTCTGAAAGCCAGAGTGATAGGCACATGTGTCTTTTTAGAAGGCAATCAAAAGTCTCCCTGGAACTCCTAATTCTTCTGTCTCCACCTCTTCAGCATTCCTGATTAGGCAGGTTGGTTATGTTTCCTTAAAACTTTCAAATGTGGCCGGTGGGGATACTCACCACTAAGACAGCCTACCAAACAGGAAAGATTTTCACAAACCCCACATGAGACAGAGGTCTGTCTCCAAAGTACACAAAAGAACTCAAGAAATCAGTCATCAAAAGAACAAAAAACTCTATAAAAAAATGGAGACCTAAACAGAGAACTCTCAACAGAGAATCTAAAATTGCTGAAAGACACTTAAGGAAATGTTTAACATCCCATCATCAGAGAAATGCAAATCAAAACAACTTTGAGATTCCATTTTTGGCCAAGATCAAAAACACTGAAGATAACTTATGCTGGAGAGGTTGTGGGGTAAAGGGAACACTCCTGTATTGCTGGTGGGAATGCAAGCTGGTACAGCCCCTTTGGATATCAGTGTGGCTATTTCTCAGAAAATCAGGAAACATCCTTACTCCAGACTCAGTAATACCACTTTGGGGTATATATCCAAAGGATGCTCAATTGTGTCAAAAGGACATGTGCTCAAGTATGTTCATAGCAGCATTGTTTGTCACAGCCAGAACCAGGAAAAAACCTAGATACCCCTTGATGAGAATGGATAAGGAAAATGTGGTAATTTACACAATGGAGTATGACACAACAGAAAAAACAATAGCGATATCTTGAATTTTGCAGGAAAATGGATGGAGCTAGAAAACATCATTTTGAGTGAGGTAACCTAGATCCAGAAACACAATTATCACATGTACTCACTCATAAGTGGTTTTTAAACATAAAACAAAGAAAACAAGCCCACAAATCACAATCCCAGAAAACTTAGACAACAATGAGGACCCTAAGAGATTTATACATAGATGTAATCTACGTGGGAAGTACAGAAAGACAAGATCTCCTAAGTAAATTGGGAGGGAGCATGAGAACCTGTAGTGAGGGTTGAAAGGAGGGGAGAGGCAATGAATGGAGCAGAGAAAAATGTAGAATTCAATAAATATCAATAAAAAATACAAAACAAAACAAAAAACGTTCAAATATGAATTATAATTCTAATTTAACTCTCAGTTCAAGCTGCGCCGTGGTGGCACATGCCTATAATCCTAGCACTTGGGAGGCAGAGGCAGGCAGATCTCTGTGAGTTTGTGACCAACTTTGTCTAAAAGAGCTAGTTCCACCACAGACTCCAAAGGTATAGAGAAACTCTGTCTCAAAAACAACAACAACAGCAAAAACAAACAAACAAATAAAAACTCTCTCAGTTGGGACTTCAGTATAATTATATTTTCTTCATATCATCTATATTGCCACTCACTCAATGAAAACCTACAAAAATATCTTGAAATTCCTGACTGAGAAGTACCAAGCCTTTGATATCTGCTTTTGAAAAGATTCCAAATAAATGAAATAAACTTGCTAAGTAAATCAACTTAATTGCTTCTTTTAAAATTTCAGATGTTGAGGAATGAATGTGAATGTACAATATTCTTTATGTGTGCAAGATTCAAGCACTGATAGCTTTAAATGTTAATGTCTAACATTGAAGAGTGATGAAAAAAGCACAGGCATAACGTACAATTTATATTTCATGTCAGGTGACAGACATGACTGTTATTGGACAAAGGCATTCTATAACCCTAGAATTGTCATAAAAGATGAGGGTATTCTTTATATTACAAGATGATTAATAAGGCATACCTTAAATGAGGAGCATGCAAACAATGCAACTTCAAACTTATGAAAGGCAGGTTACTAAATAAGATGCTGCAATTAAAAAAAAAAATCTACTGACTCTTTGGATAATGTCAATTCACCCTTCTCAGACATTCTTCTTTAAATTTCACTTGAATCATAAGCCTTTATTAAACAGAGAGAAAGAGGTACCACGTGAATTCTTGGGCCAGTCTAATGCAGAATATACTGTGCAAACAGAAAAGGCACCACACTTGAGGGAAAAGCCTGAATAATCTTTCCTGTATGTGAAATGTTCAATGCTTGCATTCACATGAGGAGAAAGAAGGACGCTGGTTGGGAGAACCCAAAGGAAAGTAACACAGCTGAGGGTTGGCCAAGTTGAAGAAGGCTCAGTTATGAAACTGAAATTGGTTCTTGATTTCAAATGTTCTGCAATGATAAATGAGGTAAGAGTACTATATTTTATGTTTCCTTAAAATTACATTATATTATTATCTTAAATATACACACTGATCTTCACACATAACATAAACATAAAAAGGGCACACATGAATTAACTTCATCATTGTGTCATTTGAACAATGTATTTTTTGGTCAAAGCACCAAGAATTATATGACATATATACTATTTTGCACATTAGTAGTAATTCAAAAATTTGTTAAGTAAAAACTAAATTATTATTGTGAATAGATTTTAATAAAACTTACCCTATTTAGAAGATAAAAATATGGATTCAATGTCATTATTACTTTCTCTTTTTACCTTAGAAAGTCAATACCAAGTCCTGAGTCTGTAATTGTTTAGATTCTATGACAAGGCGTAACCAAATTATTTTCAGGCATTTCCCAGACACCTTTCTGAATTATTGCTCACAGGTTGTAATACTTCTTCTTAATTCAGTAAGACAAAAAGAGGAAAACAAACCAATTTTCTTTTCATCACATCTGCTGTTTGAAACTCCAATTATTTAAGGGTTTTATTCCATAATGAATTCAGAGTACACCAGGAACCCTCTTAGGCTTTTCTAAGGAACTGAAGACAAATATAAAAAAGGACTGAAGTGATGTCTTGTACATGCTAGGCTAGGGTTTATCCTTAGTGCTTTGGAAATTGAATCAGTGCCTGTCCTGGTCTTCTGGGAAGGTGCATCCTCAGTACTCGAGTCAAAATTAAACTCCCTTCTCCTAATCACCTTCTTCACAGAGATTTCTTATTATTTTCCTTTTTTCCTCTCACACTGCCACAGTGCAGTTCTGCAGAAGTGGCACACTGACTTCCTTATTATTTCAAAAATAAGTTGTTCAAGGAGTAGAGAAATACTACAGTTATAATGTCCCCTGATACTTATACCAAATAGTTTTCATTTGTGTTATATTTGTTTTTTGATCTGGACATGGATCCTAATGCAATTATTTTGAAACTCTTAGGGTGAATAGGCTGGATCTGGGCCTTGCAAAGGAGTATCAGTATCTTCAGGCATCACTAGTCTACCGGATATGACTGGTTCTGTCTACAACAAGACACAGAACTTTGACAAGCAGGGATTTCACGCAGGGACACCCCCACCTTTCAGCCTGCCCTCTGCCTTGGGCTCCACCGGGCCGCTGGCCCCTGGAGCAGCAGCTGGTTATGCACCTGCACCATTCCTGCATGTCATGCCGGCCCACCAGCAGCCCCACTCCCAGCTGCTGCACCACCACCTACCGCAGGATACCCCGAGGGGCTCTGGTCAGCGCAGCCAGCCCAGCTCGCTGCAGCCCAAGTCTCAAGCCTCCAAACCCACCTATGGCAGCTCTCCATACTGGACAAACTAGACCCTGAAAAAAATGAGGGTGGGCTCTTGGGCAGGAGAGAACACATGGAGCACATTTCTGGGAGCACGGTGCCCTTTCCTAGAATTCTGAGACCCGTGTCAGCTGACCTCTATGGGAAGCCTGCCTCCCAGACCCACTGTTGTATGTGATGTATTTATGTATGTGTTTGTAAATGTGATATAAGCCTGGAGGAGCTGGGGTGTGTGCTCTCCCCATGTGGACACCCTCACTGTAGCCAAGCAAGCCCCACCCCTTCTGCCTTCTGGCCTCCCATGTGGCTCCCGGCTCAGTGGGCTATTTGAAGGACTGCTGGTTTAGGGACTGGGGTCGGGTACCAATGAAGAATCACGACTTTTCTTTATCTCTCTTGCTTTGAACCATTGTTTCTTCCCTCCGTAATTCATACTGTTTTTGAGAAACTGATTTTTGTCATTGTCCCCATTCCAACAGATCTTAATCTGGGAATAGCAGAGATGACCCCTGTCCAGCAAAAACCCGTCTGCCTGCACAGCAAGGCCTTCTGGTTTGGCCCTACCCTAGGGGCTTGCCTTTGACCAACCATTTAAAACAGAATCTGAACTGGGTCTCAAGATGTTCAGCCAGTCAGCTCCCATGAAAAGAAATCAATCTGCTTCCATCTCAGTGAAAGCCCGTACCAAACAAAGGCTGCTCCATACCAGTTGTCATAAACCAGGCGGGCAACTGTTTCAGGGTTTTCTCTCATCCAAACTCCACCTAATAAAGTTCTGAGAGCAAAAGAAAAAAAAATGGTGATTCCCTCCCCAGAGAGGGTCAAGACCATTCCCACAGGCTATTTAAACTGCCCTTCCTCCCCGCGACTGAACTCGTGGTCTCTAGGTTTTGGATGGTCTTTTGGTTCTTTGTTCTGCTCTCCCTGTTTTCCCAAGAGGCCAACAGGGAGTACTGGCAGCCATTAAATGTGGGCATCTTTTAATTCAGTCTGATTAGGTCTGATTGGGATTACTGCAGAGAGGTTGGTTGTTTAAGGAACAATACTTAACAGTATGAGCTATATAAATTTGTAAGACATCCTGTTTGTATGTGTGCCCAAGTGTATAATGTCTGTCTGCAGTTTTCCTATTAGAATACAACCATTTTGCCAATCTCTACATTTTTAAAATATTGAAAAAATTATTTTGAATATCTTATATGTTTTACATTTGATAAGAACATTTGAAGTTCTTATATATGAATATTATATATAATTATGTGTAATGATGCTAAATATATCTCAATATATTTTATTATATATGATTTTTAATATACATATCAATATATATTATCAATATGATCTCAGTATATATTATTAATTTTAATATTGGCATTGTGTATATATATTGTAAATATTATTATGTGAAATAAGAAGATTTTCATATAAAAACTTGTGACAAAAAGATCATATTTTCTCCTTACCTGCTCATATTAGATACTTTGTTCCCCTACATTCATATCATATTTATGTATAAAATTGGATGTATGTATTTAAAATCTAATAAAAACAAGAAAGAAAACATGGTGTTTGTTTTACAGAGACTGGATTTATTTTTATATTTTTGCATATATATATATATGTCAATAAAAATAAAATTAAAAGAGGCCACAAACTTAAGTAATTTTGAGAGAGGTAGTTAGTGAATAGGGTAATACTTGGAGTAAAGAAAGGGAATTCAGCTGGGGAATTGGTGGCGCAGGCCTTTAATTCAAGCACTCGGGAGGCAGAGGCAGGCGGATCTCTGTGAGTTCTTATTTAATATTTTTATCTTTTAAAATTAAAATATAATTACATAAAATTTCTGCTTTCCTTTTCATGAACCCAGTCCTTCCAGTGCACACCACTATGCTCTCTCTAAAATTTAGAATTTATATTTCCTTAATTGGTGTTATATATATTTACACATGTTGCTAAATACATTAAATACAATCTCTCTGTCCATATAATGTTACTTCTTTAGATGAGTTCACAGCTACAATTTGATACTTGATAGTCAATTGATGAATGTTTCTTCTATAAAAAAGAATATTTGTAACACTCTCAGTATTCTTGGGCTGTCTTCAGTCCTTCATAGTTTCTTGAGGTCTACTTAAGACTTTCCCCCATGTTAACATGTCTCCTCATAATGTCTTTGTTCAGGAACACACTTTTAAAGTAGCATCTGTGATGATTCTGGTTGCAAAGCACTGTTAGTGATTTGTACAATACTCTACAACTTACAGACACAGAGCAGGACCTGGGGACAATTTCTTAACTGCAGGTATCAAGAGCAGAGAAACTCCAAACTCAGATTTCCCTACAGATCTCAAGATAATTGGGGAGGCAAAAATCTATCTCTCTATCCACACGGGAAGATGCACATTCTCTAGAGTGAATGGAAAGGATAAGTATAATTTTGGGTCCCTCAGGAAATTAGAATAATGATCCAAAATGTAATACAGCTTCCTCAGCTCCTTCTTTGATTTAAATGTTATCCTCTGAGGAGGAGCCAGAACATTCTTCTGCCCTCCTCATAAGCACATACATACTGAGGTTAAAGTGCCATTTTCTCTGCTTCCAGAAAGCATCAAAGCCTTAATCACAAATAATGTTCTGTATTTCAGAAATTGGTCCAGGAAAATTAAGTCTGTCTATATCTTCTTTAAATTGAAATATATGGAACCTTTGAATATGAATTATTTATACACATGAACTGAAATAAATGGGAAAGTAAGAGAGCTCCGAGGTTTGGAATAAAAAATCGTAAGTTTCTAAATTTAAGGTATAGTAACAGACACTCCCTCTCTTTATTGAATATTTGTTTTAATTTTTATTTTGTTGAAAATAGATGTTTCATATAATATATTCTGATTACAGTTTTCTGTCACTCAATTCCTCATAAATCCTCTACATCTCCTCTACTTTCTGACTCCATACTCTTTATATGATGGGCTTTAGCAAGTATGTCCCTTTTCCTGTGCCAAATGAGACACAAGTGAAACCAGCAGAAAAGAATGAAGGAGAACTGGATAATGCTAAGAGGCATTTATTGCCAGTTAGTTGCAGTATCTCCATAGCAGTTCTACATGGTACAATTTAAGTCTTCCAGATTAATGACTTTTTGACATGAGACCAGACCACACATTCTCTCTGTCCTGTCCTTGTTCTTTTAATTTTAAATTAGACACATGTTTTTCATTCGTGCCACAGCAAAGGTAAATCTGTAGCAGCAGCCAACACTGTACTGTCCAGGCATATGCTATCAATTTTATTGTTGTAATCAAAGAAAACAGGAGATGGGAAAAGGATGAACCCGTCTTAGTGTAGTCTTCTCATTTGTCAATAATACTAAAATTGGTACCACTGGATTTCTGACTTGAATTATTTTTTGTGGCTGCAAAAGGTGATTCTATATGATTAGTCTGCACTAGAAGAAACATTCCAACATACAACTCATAAGGGGGAAGGATCCATGACAGTATGGATCATCCTCTAAGGTACCTCTATTTCCTTTTCCCAGATCGTCTTCTGGAAGAATGGATGCAGTAAATGTTTCTTTGGTGACTGAATTCATTCTGATAGGATTAACAGAAAAGCCTGAACTCCAAATGCCCTTGTTTTTTCTGTTCCTGGCAATGTATCTGGTCACTGCATTGGGAAATTTGTGTTTGATAATTCTGACTGTGCTGAATTCTCACCTCCACACCCCTATGTACTTTTTTCTCTTTAACTTGTCCTTTGTAGATATATGCTATTGTTCTGTGTTCACTCCCCAAATGCTGATGAACTTTGTATTAATGAAAAATTCCATTTCTTATATTGAATGTATGTCCCAAGTCTATTTCTTTTGCTTCTTTGTTGTTTCTGAGTGTTATGTCTTGACTTCAATGGCCTATGATCGCTACATGGCCATCTGCAATCCATTGTTGTATAATAGTGTCATGTCTCCTAAACTATGTTTGAGCCTTATGTTTGGTTCCTACTTTATCTCATTTTCTAGTGCTGTGGCTCACACTGCATGCATGCTGAGACTGACTTTCTGTGATGACAACACCATCAACCACTACTTCTGTGATATTCCTCCTTTGCTCCAGCTCTCCTGCACGAGCACATATGTCAACGAGGTTGTAATATTTGTTGTTGCGGGCATCAACCTTGTTGTTCCTACTTCAACTATCTTTTTCTCCTATGCTTCCATCCTCTCCAGTATCTTCCGCATCACCTCCTCTGAAGGAAGATCCAAAGCCTTCAGCACCTGTAGTTCCCACATTATTGCTGTTTTTCTTTTCTTTGGTTCATGTGCACTTTCGTATTTCAAACCCTCCTCATCTGGATCATTGAATGAAGGAAAAATCTCTTCTGTCTTTTACACCCATGTTGTTCCCATGTTGAATCCCATAATCTACAGCTTTAGGAACAAAGATATTAAAGTTGCCCTTAGGAAGACCCTAAGCAGTAGGAACATTTGACTAGCCAATTGTCTTTAAGTTCTAATTGTGGGCACAGAAATAGTTTTGGTTTAGGGATAATATTTTATCTGTAGAATTTACCTCTTTTTTTCCTAGACAATATTCTAATTTTTTCAGTATTTAAGCAGTCAGAAACCCTTGAAATAATTATGAAGATTAGCCCTTTTTGTATCATAAAAGGAAATTTGAGTCTTCTAAATTTGGTTTAATATTGTGTTAGTTTACTTTTTTTCATTCTTTGTCATTTCCACCATTTTATATTCAATTTCTTATTTAAAAATAATGACATGAAACAATTTACTCATTTCTCTCCATTCATTACATACCTATATTTCTTATTCTCATAATCTAAAATAGTTCCTCAAGTGATCAACTGAAGTAACAGTAGGATGCTAGTTTCCACTCTATATAGGGGTGTTTCATTTTGAACTTGTTTCTTGGAAAGTGTTATTCAAATTACTGATTCTACTCTTTTCTGTATTTTTTTTCCATTGGGAAGCAACACAACCCTACAACTGTCAATGTGATCAATAAGCTTAATTGGTGATGGAATGCTTAGTGAAATTGTAGAATTTTTATTTCTCAAGCATGATAATTTTTGCAATAAGAATTTTAGTTCATCTGCAAAATTAAAAATGGAAAAAATTGAATGTTTTAAGGGTCTAGTAATTCAAGAAAAAACGATCTGGGAAGAAAGGGTGCCAATAACAAGCTTTAAATGACAAGGCCCAAAGACAGACAGTGAGTACATAGGAGCTTTTCCCCTTCAAAGAATCACGAAGAGGTTCTGAAAATCAGGTTATCATTTAAAACTTAACTTTCCTGTAGAGCATTACAAATATTTACCTTCCTTTTTTTCATTTCACATTATTCTTAACACCTACAGTGACTGTGCATTAATAGTATTTTCAGTGATACAGATGGTCTTATATGGAAATAAAGACAGAATGTATTTTTTGAGTTCAAATAGAGCAAGGACAGCTAAGTCAAGGAATAGAGTGAGTGGTTATTGAGACACTAAATAGAAAGAAGTCTTCAGACAGTAAAGGTTAGGCAGTGGAAACCTCTTTCTATAGTTTCTTTTTTCATTTTTGGAACTTTTTTTGAAATATTGAGGACGTAAAATCTCTCTGGATATGTTAAAATACTTAAGTTAGCTGACAGAAAGAAAAATTTAACACAAAGTAAGATCCAAAGACAAATAAATTATTTCATTGTGATTGATTTTATATGGGATTCCCATATGGAATTTCTCTGCAAAATAAACAATGTATGATAAAAATGGGTTTTGCAGATATTATTTCACCTACCTCTTGAAGAGCTCAATTTTTCTCTTCTGTGAATCAATGTGAATAATAAAATGTTTATAGCCAGACACCATTTAAAACTATTCACCTGAAATATTAAAAATTGCAGTAACTGTGGCAAGATTTTTCATTCTAAATAGAGGTCCTATACAGTGTATGGTAGGACAGTAGAAACCTGTGAATATGGAAAAAAACTCTCTCTGTCTAGAGGGGAATGATTTAATTTCCTATATCAATGAAGCATCATAAACAAAAATACAACATGCACATGGTTCATATAGATGCCTATGACATCAGGCAGAGATGACTGCACTGTTTTGTAGAGTAGAGATTTGCCAGTATTTATTGAAGTGAGGTGTCCCAGGACTGATCAAGACAAAAGAAATATGACATTGTGCACTTTTCACTTTTTCTTTTTTCTTACTTGATCAATATGGAGATAACAAGGCCTTTCTTAGGTCCTGCAGTTGTAAAGAAAGCCAGTAAATTATTCAACATAATCAGGATAAAAGATTGGTCTATAGAATAATCATCAAAACATATGTGTAACCTTGCTCGAAGGAGAAAGAATTCAGTAGGCCAATGTCAGCATGGTTAATTTAGCAAACTATGTAAGAAAAAAAAAACAAGAAATATTGAGTTTTCGCTTAATATGTGTTAATCCTTGGATTAAAAGCTGAGTATCACAGGAAACTCTAAGAAGGAATGATAAGGTGTATCCTAACCATATTTTATCTACATATATACATGACCATTATAAATTTCTTCATTAAAATTTTGCTATTATACCCACATATAACATTTATATATTCATCTGTATATCCTTATCTTCACCATTAAATGTTCTTATAAAGCTTTTACTAGAGTGTTGTTTACGTGACTATTGAAAAACTTATGCAACCATGAAGAAGAAACACCCAAGTGTATGCAGTTAACATTTATAGTACAAATTGGATCTCACAGAAGCAAACCTACAGATGCCTTGTAAAACTCTAGAGCAATTTAAACTTGTCCACAGCAGAGACAACCAGTTCACCACACGTAAGGGATAATTTTCACTTATGTCTATTAAAGGGTGGAAGGTAAAGATCAGTTCAATTGAATAGATTTGCAAAGTGCAATAAAATTATTTTATATTACTGTTTTAAGAAGAGTATGTTCCATTCCAATTTATAGAACTTCATTTTAACCTTTTTTTATAAAGTCTTTCTTCAATAAATTTCTTCAAATATTTCTTAGAAGAATTACTTTAATTCTTGTATGCTAGGGTCAGACCTAGGGCCTCACATGGGCTAGTGAGTACTCTACCAGTGACATTTATCCACCACAGTTTAATATGCTATTCCATTTTTTAATAATATAATGAAGAACTTAAGAAGACAATATACCAAAAAAGAATAAAATACTGAAAGACTGATTGCTCTATTTTCATAATGAAAGGCCTCAAAGTATGTACACCAAAGACTGACTAACATTGATAAAATGGTTGGTGTATAAATAAACAAAAACATCTTTAGTTCATAGCTTAGGCATACTGGTTGATATATTGCGCTCAGAGTCAGGCCTCGCACACTTGTGGGCCTAATACATATGTATACCTACACACATATATACCAAACACAAAAACAGTAAATACTAAAGAAGCAACCAAAGTTCTGAAAATTTTGTAGAAGAAATCCACAAAATTGTGCTTAAAGAAATTAATGAGATATGACTATCTGGAAGCATAGGTTTTGTAAATCTGTCAGAAAACTTACTACTGTTATGGTGTCAGTACATTCCAAAGACATCTATAGAGTCATTGCTATTCCTATCACATGATAGAGATGCTCTTAATTTTGTTAATTTTAATATCCATACACAATGTCTAAGGACTATGAATATGCCAGGCCATCTTGGAACATAACAAAACTCGATTATTATCACTTCTATGTTTCAAAAATTGTCAGAAATCGAAAAGCAAAACAGTGTAGTATCGAAATAAGGGCAGGTAATCAGAGAAATAGTATAACACAGATAGCACAGAAACAAGATCTTAGGTGAAGGGTAAAGGAATGTTTGAAGAAGTTTGCAAGACCACATGTCATGTAGGTTGGGCAATTTCTTCAGCTGGGAAAACTGAATGCAGACATGTAAGAAAATCATACTGGATCTAACAGACACTGCATATTTTACAAAGTGGGTAAAATACCCAGTGTAAAGATTTAAAATTAAATTATTTATAAGAAAATATGCTGCCAAAATTTCATAACCACACATGTTGTAATGACTTCTGTACATCAACATAAAAAGCACAGACAGCATAAAAAACAGAAGAGTCTTACCATGAGCAGACTTTTTCATGTGAGAAAAACTGTCCATTCATGAGGGTTTATAATATCAGTTTCAGTAGGTTGGTAATCACATAGGAGACAATCTCCTGGTCATGTTGTCCAGTAGTTTCTAAATAGATTAATTAGAGGTGGAAAGACACACCATAGATCTGGGTTGAAGTATTTCATGAACTTACTTTCTGAACTGAATGGGAAGGATAAATAAGCAAAACAAAGACAATCCTATCTCTTTACTGACTGTGGACAGTGTGACCAGCTGGCTATCATATCTTTCTTATTATTATTATTTAATTAAAAATTTCCACCTCCTCCCCTCCTCCCATTTCCCTCTCACTCCCCCCCCATACTCCTTCCTTTCCCTCTCAAGTCCAAAGAGCAGTCGGGGTTCCCTGAACTGTGGGAAGTCTAAGGTCCCCCACCTCCATCCAGGACTAGGAAGGTGAGCATCCAAACAGACTAGGCTCCCACAAAGTTATTACATGCAGTAGGATCAAAACCCAGTGCCATTGTCCTTGGCTTCTCAGTCAGCCCTACTTGTCAGCCACGTTCAGGGAGTCCGGTTTGATCACATGCTCCATGATCCAGCTGATCTTGGTGAGCTCCCATTAAATCAGCTCCAACATCTCAGTGGGTCGGATCATCCCTCATGGTCCTAACTTCCTTTCTCATGTTCTCCCTCCTTCTGCTCCTCATTTGGACCTTAGGAGCTCAGTCCAATGTTCCAATGTAGGTCTCTGTCTCTAGCTTCATCCATCACCAGATGAAGTTTCTATGGTGATATGCAAGATATTCATCAGTATGTCTATAGGATAGGGCCATTTCAGATTCCCTCTCCTCAGCTGCCCAAGGATCTAGCTGGGGAAATCTCCATGGACACCTGGGAACACCTCTAGAGTCAAGTCTCTTGCCAACCCTAAAATGGCTCCCTTAATTAAGATATATACTTCCCTACTCCCATATCCACCCTGCCTCCATCCCAACCATCCCATTCCACCAAGCTCTCCCCATCCTCCACTTTCTCATTTTTTTCTCCTCATTTCCCCTTATCCCCACCCCATCCCCACTCCCAAGTTTCCAATTTTTGCCTGGCAATCTTGTCTCTTCCAATATCAGGAGGATAACTATATGTTTTTCTTTGGGTTCACCTTCTTATTTAGCTTCTCTAGGATCTCATATTATAGGCTCAATGTCCTTTATTTATGGCTAGAATTCACTTATGAGTGAGTACATACCATATTCATCTTTTTGGGTCTGGGTTACCTCACTCAGGATAGTGTTTTCTATTTCCATCTAGTTGGATGCAAAATTCAAGATGTCGTTGTTTTTTACTGCTGAGTAAAAAATGCATACATATTCCACACTTTCTTTATCAATTCTTCCATTGAGGGGCATCTAGGTTGTTTCCAGTTTCTGGCTATTACAAATAATGCTGCTATGAACATAGTTAAACAAATGCTTTTGTAGTATGATAGAGCATCTCTTGGGTATATTCCCAAGAGTGGTTTTGCTGAATCCTGGGGTAGGTTGATCCCAAATTTCCTGAGAAACTGCCACACTGATTTCCAAAGTGCTTGCAAAAGTTTGCATTCCCACCAGCAATGGATGAGTGTTCTTCTTACTCCACATCCTCTCCAGCAAAGGCTATCATTGATATTTTTGATTCTAGCCATTCTGACAGGTGTAAAATGGTATCTCATAGTTGTTTTGATTTGCTTTTCCCTGATCGCTAGGGAGTTGAGCATGACCTTAAGTGTCTTTTGGCCATTTGAACTTCTGTTGAAAATTCTTTGTTCAGATCAGTGCCCCATTTTTTAATTGGGTTAATTAGCATTTTAAAGTCTAGTTTCTTGAGTTCTTTATATATTTTGGAGATCAGACCTTTGTCTGTTGCGGGGTTGGTGAAGATCTTCTCCCAGTCAGTAGGTTGTCTTTTTGTTTTAATGACAGTGTTCCTTGCTTTACAAAAGCTTCTCAGTTTCAGGACGTCCCATTTATTCAATGTTGCTCTTATTGTCTGTGCTACTGGGATTATACATAGGAACTGGTCTCCTGTTTATTCTGTATGCTTTGTGTTTTGATTATTAATTGGCATGCAGATGCTTTCTTTTGATACAGTCTATTTGGTCCTCTGTATGCTTCTTGTACCTTCATAGGAATATCCTTCTTTAGGTTGGGAAAGTTTTCTTCTATAATTTTGTTAAATATATTTTCTGGGCCTTTTAGCTGTAATTCTTGTCCTTCTGCTACCCATATTATTCTTACATTTGGTCTTTTCATGGTGTCCCAGATTTCCTTGATGTTTTGTGTTAAGAATTTGTTGGATTTGTTTTGCTCTTTAATCAGTGAGTTTATTTCCTCTATAGTATCTTCACTGTCTGAGATTCTTTCTTCTATCTCTTGTATTCTGTTGGTAATACGTGTCTCTGTAGTTCCTGTTCATTTACCCAGATTTTCCATATCCAGCCTTCCCTCGATTTGTGTTTTCTTCATTACCTCCATTTCATTCTTCAAGTCTTGAACCATTTCCCTTGCCTGTTTGATTGCTTTTTCTTGTTTGTCTTGTTTTTCTTGGGTATCTTTAAGAGATTTATTCATTTCCTCTACCTTTTTGTTTGTCATCTCTATTTCTTTATGGCAGTTTTTCACCTCCTGTTTAAGGTCCTCTATTATTTTCATATAGTTCCATTTAAAGTCTATTTCTTCTATTTCTTCTTGAGTAGAGTGTTCAATTCTTCTTGTTTCGGATCCCTGGATTCTGATGGTCATGTTGCCTTTCAGGTTGTTGGAGGAATTCTTGCATTGGTGCCTGTCCATCTATTCCTTCCAATGGAGCCAGGAGAGGCCTGGTGTCTTGGTCCAGTCTTTGCTGTGACTGACTCTCTGGGTGGATCTCCTCAGTGCAGGTGCAGGAACTGCTCCTGTCTGGATGGAACTCCTCAGCACTGAAACAGGGATGCCTGGTAGCTTAAGGACATCGCGGACAAAAGGGCGAACGTGGGGAGCAGGCCGAAGTTGAGTAGGACACAGGAGACCTTGCAGCCCAAGCTGAAGGTGCCCACGCTCACTTGCAGGGACCTTCAGGCCTGCCTCGCAGGCAAACACTCACCCGTCTGGGTGGGTAGCCTTAGTGCAGGAGGAGAAAACTGTGGCTATCATATCTTCCACCTTGATTTCCCCATCATGATTCTCTTTATCTTGGTCTGTGAGCCATAAAACCCTACCTTTCTTTTAAGTTGCTATTACCCTGTATTTTGTCAAGGCAATGACAAAAATAGCTGCTATAGCACTGATCAGAAGTAAATATTTTACAACCATAGAATATACAGATAACTCCTCTAACCCCACAATTACAATCTGCTAATAAAAAGAGCTATGAATTACATGAACATGTCTACAAAGCAACATGCAAATATTTAATTAACTCATTAACAGTGCTCACCATCATTATTCAGGAGGAACGTGAAAACCAATGTAACAACAAATGCTAATTCGACATATCTTATTGACTACTATTTAAAGAGGAAATAGAAAAAGTAAATATTGGTAAAATTAAATAATTTAAAACCTCATCTCAATGTTTACAAGAATATTAATGCAGTATAGTTACCGGAAATCTGAGGAGAAGCTATAAAATATTAAACACTAGAGATGATGATGCAACTTGAAGATAGAGCACATTTGTGAGAGTTAAAGACCCCAACTATGATCACTGGAACTACAAAAATTAAAATATAATTTTCCTATGACTGAATGTTAATACATTTCATAGCATATTATTTATAATAAATAAAAAAGGAAGGAAATTGAATGTCCCTTGATTAATAGATAAACAAAATATGATAAAGTTGGACTCTTCTTTCTTTAAAGATAAATGGAATTTCAATTTTATTTACACCTGCAAAATACTTTATTATGTGTATATAATACATTTTCAATATCTATGTAGCAGATGATGGACATCTAAACTGATTCCATTTCCTGTCCTTTGTGACTAGAAGAACAATGAATGTGAATGTGCAAGTATCACAATAGAAAGATGTAAGCTCCTTAAGGGGACATCCCTCAAGGCTGTCTATGAGCAATCATATGGTACATCTGTTTCTAGTTTGTTGGAAGAGCTCCAGAATAGTTTCCACATTGGGTAGCTGGTCTACACTCCCATAAACAGTTTATAAGGATTTTACCTGCTCAATATCTATCCAGTATTTGTTGTCTTTTGTATTCCAAATGAATACCATTCTGACCTTAGAGAGTAGGGGAATACTTTTCTGACTAGGAGAGGAAGTAGAAGAGGCTACAGTCTGAAAAGGCCTGTATCAGCAGGTTCCAAAGGGTCTAAAGTCTGGCCCTTCCTTCCCAGACACAACATAGGACACACAAAATCTCCTGTCACGCTACATTTTATATTTTGAAATATGGAAGCATTATTTTAGTAAATAGGGCATTATTTATTAAAACGTTCTCTGCCAGAATTTCACTTAAAATTCATATCAGTCTTTACATTTCTCTGAGTATTTGTAATACCTCAATGTATTACAAAATTCCCTTCTCCATAAGTCAGTGTGACCAGCATCCACATGAAGAGCCCCTTGGTTGGCCTCTCTGTCCCCTAGTGAACCAACTAGATATTAATGCTGCTCTGCTACAAGGCAACAGCTCCTAACTCAAACTCATAGGAAAGAGACTTCTGCAAAGTGCACTTTGAAGATGAGGTACTTTTTGCTTATGAAAAGAAACCAGTGAATTCTCTAAGAATAACAGCAACAACAACAACAAAAACGCAAGTAACTAGCCATTGTTCAGATGACAGTGGTGCTATTTCTCCTTTGTGGCCTTTTAGACTTCTGTTGCCCCCAAATTCTATTTTATCGGGAACCCATTTTTCCACCCGGTCTTTCTTGACAGGGTTTTTTTTCCTATTTTAAACAGTTTCTAAATAAAATTCTGTATTTCAAGAGAGAAAAAAAGGTTTATTAATTAAATACCTCTGATGTTTTACAATCAGTAAAATGCTTGAAGTTTTATATATGAATATTATATGTAATGGTGTTAAATATATATCTTGAAGTCAAATTACTAACCATCAAAACTGATATTTTATATAATTATATATGTAGTAATATATGTCATAGGATGATTTTCATATAAAGCATTGTCTTACTGATCATATTTCCACCATATGTGCTCAGATCTCTTTTTTCATATCTGCACCCTCTTATTAGAAACACTTCTTCCCTTACATTCATATTATATATACATATAATATTCATGCATGTATATAAAATTTGTTAGCCACAAGGAGGAAAAAATAATGTTTATCTTACTGATAATTAGCTATAAATTTTTGCATATCTATGTATATATCAATAAATGTAAAAGCCAAAGAAGACGTTAATTTGGTTTATTTATTTAAAGGGGTTAGTTGGTGAATAGGGGATGCTTGGAATAAGGAAAAGAAATTGGGAAGGTAAGTCATTTATATTTTCTTATATTCTCTTTGTTAAAACATTTTGGAGTCTTTTTATTTAACGTTTCTATCCTTTAAAGTTAACATAAAATTAATTACACAATTTTCCATTTCTCTTTTCTTGCTTCCAAGACTTCCGGCACACATCTAATGTTCTCGCTAATCTTCAGGGCATCTATTTCCTTAATTGTTGTTACACATGCTCATACCCACGCACACACACACAGAAACACACACACACCCATGGCTTTCAGTTATTATGTATGAGTTCACACCTGACCACTTGATACTGGGTAACAAATTGTGATATGTTTCTGTCCAAAAAAAAGACTATTTCTTTTTGCTGTTGTTTTTGTTTTTCAGGATATGGTTTCTCTGTGTAAAAGCCTGGGCTGTCTTGGAACTAGCTCTTGTAGATCAGACTCGCTTCAAATTTACAGAGATTTCCCCTGTCTCTGCTTCCCAAGTGCTGGGATTAAAGGAGTGCTCCACCACCACACGGCCCCAAAAGAATAATTTTAGCCATCCCAACATTCTTTATCTTTAATTCTTCATCTTTGCTTGAGGCCCCTTGAGATTTCCCCTTTTCCATGTTAGCATGTCTCCTGGTATCATTCTTTTTCTGAAGTATAGCTTTTTTTTAAAAAAAAATATTGCATCTGTGATGTTTCTAGTTCCACAGCACTGGAGGTAACTTCCTACAACTCTCTACAAATTTCAGACACAGACTATTGTCAGCCACTAGATCAATGAGTAATTCTCACTTAATTGCAGGAAGAGAAAAGAAACCCCAAGCTCAGATTTCCCTTCAGATATCAAGGTAATTGGAGACACAGGAATCTATCTCAATATTGACACTATGGACTGTACATTCTCTAGAGTAAATGGAAAGGATGAGTGTAATTGTGGGTCTCTCAGGGTCGTGTTCAAGGGTGTAATACATTTTTCTCAGTTCCTTCCTGGACACACTTCTGCCCTGCTTATAAGCATACACATCCTGAATTTAGCAGACCAGTTTCTCTGTTTCCAAAAAAGATTCAAGTCTTAACAACAAATGGTGTTTTGTAATTTAGAAATTGGTCCAGGAAAATTAGGTCTTATGTATGACTTCTTTGAATTGAAAGATCTGAAATCTTTATCCATATAAACAGGGAAATGAGAAAATAAGACTGTTCTAAGAAATGGTCTGAAAACTGTGAGTTCTGAATTCCAGATATACTAATAACTCTCCTTTTTCTTCTCTGTCTTATTTTTGGAAAATAAATTTTTTCTTACTTTTCTTTTATTTTGAAGACATTTTATTCATCTGATATATTCTTATTACAGCTGATTTTTCCCAAACTCATCTGAAATCTTACCCATTTCCCCTCTATTTGATTCCTAACTCTTTATCTCGTGATGGGCTTTGGCAAATTTCTTCCTTTGGCTGAGCAAAAAGAGAATAATGTAAAGCAAGCAGACAAAAGCATTCAGGGCAATCAGAGAGTGTTAAAAGGTGTTGGCCACTTTGCAGCAACTTCACTAGGGTTCTCCTGCATGGTCAAAATTTAGACTTTCCAGATTCATGACTCTGAGACAAGGGGACAGGGAATGTTTTTGCCCGGCTTCTCTTTTTTTCTTTCAATTTTAGTTAGACACATGTTTTTCACTTGCACCACAGCAAAGGGAATCTTCAGGGGAAACCAGCAATGAACTGGTCCAAGCATCTCAATGCAATGTTATTGTTGTAGGTAGGGCTCTAGTGAGGGAAGACTGGAGATGGGGTAAGGTTGAATCCTTTGTGTATTCTTTAGCTTGTGACGCTTTTCAGAATTCATAAGGAAATTCATTATCAATTGCTTTCTGACTTAAGATAGTTTGTTTGTGGCTATGCCAGATGTTCTATGTCATTAGTCCAGTCTAGAAGAAACATTCTTAACAAACAAGTCATAAGTGAGCAGGACCCATGAAGAGAGTGGGTCATCCTCTAATACAGCTCTATTTTCTGTGTCCACAGATTCCTTTAGAGAAGAATGGATGCTAGAAATGTCTCTGTGGTGACTGAATTCATTCTGGTAGGATTAACAGACCAGCCTGAATTCCAAATGCTTTTATTCTATCTTTTCCTAGCAATGTATCTGTTCACTGCATTGGGAAATTTGTGTTTGATAACTCTGACTGTGCTGAACTCTCACTTACAGACTCCTATGTACTTTTTTCTCTTTAACTTGTCCTTAATAGACATCTGTTATTTTTCTGTGTTCACTCCCCAAATGCTGATGAACTTCATATTAAGGAAGAATATCATTTCTTACATAGGATGTATGACCCAAGTCTATTTCTTTATTTTCTTTGCTGTATGTGAATGCTATGTGTTGACTTCAATGGCCTATGATCGCTACATGGCCATCTGTAATCCACTGTTGTATAATGTTGTTATGTCTCCCAAATTATGTTTGAGCCTTATGGTTTGGTTCCTACTTTATTGCATTTTCTAATGCTGTAGCTAACACTGCATGCATGGTGAGACTAACTTTCTGTGATGCCAACATCATCAACCACTACTTCTGTGATGTTCCTCCTTTGCTCCAGCTCTCCTGCACAAGCACAGATAGCAACGAGCTTGTACTTCTTGTTGTTGGGACCATCAATGCCATTGTTCCCACTTCAACTATCTTTATCTCCTGTGGTTTCATACTTTGCAGCATCTTTCAAATCACTTCATCTGAGGGAAGATCCAAAGCCTTCAGCACCTGCAGTTCAAACATCCTTGCTGTTTCTCTGTTCTTTGGTTCAAGTGCATTTGAGTATTTTAAACCCTCTTCAGGAAGGTCTATGGAAGAGGGTAAATTTTCTTCTGTCTTTTATACTAATGTCGTTCCCATGACAAATCCCTTAATCTACAGCTTCAGAAACAAAGACATTAAATTTGCTTTTAGGAAAACAATGATCAGCAGGAACTTTTGATTGCACAGGGTTGTCTTTATTCCTCTTATTTTGGGCACAGAGATAGTTTCTACTCATGGACAAAGTTTCAGTAGAAAACTTTACCTCTTTTAAATTTTTAACATATTTTACTTTCTTTTCAGTTTTTCAACAAGCAGAAACACTTGAAATATTTATAAAACATAGGCTGTTTTTTGTATCAGAGAATTTGTATTTGAGTCTTTTGGATTTGATTTAATGTTTCCAGAGTTTGCCATCTTCAATTTTGTCACTTCCACCATTTTCTATTCTTTTTTTACATAAACATAATACTACTAAAAGGACTTACCTACTACCTCCTTTCATCATAAACCTATTATTTCCTCTTATAAATTAAAATAGATCTTCAAAATTCCCAAATGAAGCAATATTAGGATGCCATTATACAATCTATGTGGGTTTCTCATTTTGAATGCATGTCATTGAATGTTTAATTCAAACATTTAATTCTGTTCTTCTCTTTAAATCTTCCTTAGGAAAGTAACCTAACTCTTTAAAGTGTCAATGTGACAGGTTTGACTTATTGGTAATTAATAGCTTAATGAATATTACTTAATGGTTCCAGGTTTTCTGCAGGCTATTAATTCAAATTATTATGGAATATATGTGTCATTACTTAGAAAATAAGAGAGCCTAAGAGAATATTTTAGTTTGAAACTTTATTATGATTTTCGTATGGGGTACACATGTGTCTAGTGTTGCTGTAGTTACTTTATTTTAAATTATTTTTCTTTTTATTGTTTTTTTGATTTTTAAAATTGATTTTATTGAGCTATACATTTTTCTCTGCTCCCTTCCCTTTTAAAAATATTCAAACAATTTAGAATGACTAAAATAAAATTGTTACTGTATATGTGTTTTTACATATTCATCTGTACTCTTTTCTCAAAACTATATATTAAATTTCTGACAAGGAAAATTTGACCTGGGTATTTTATATATTATCAGTGATTATACTCTGTGTTTGTCCTTTTAGTTTCATTGAATTATTTTATATGCAAATGATCATTATAGTCATACATTGTTGCCTTTGCATTCCTATTTTCAAACAATAAAGGAGGAGAGGAAGAGGCTCCCTTCATAAAGTCCATGATAACAGAGAAACAAGAATATGGCCTCTATGTGGTACAGAAAACTGAATGAACTAATAAAGAGTATAGCATGTTGGCCTCCATTCTATAGCCACCTTAAAGCAATATGGATGCAGTTCTGTCATTTAGGCATTAGAGAGAAGGGCAAGCAGCTTAATTACTCCATAGCTAGTATCTTACCTGGAATCGGAAGATATTTGTGGCAACCTCCCTATGCCCCTCAATGGAAGAATGGATAAAGTGTGGAACATATACGCATTAGAGGACTACCCAGCAGTAAAAAACAATGACATCTTGAATTTTGCACGTGAATGGATGGAAATAGAAAACACTATCCTGAGTGAGGTAACTCAGACCCAAAAAGATGAACATGGTATGTACTCACTCATAAGTGGATTCTAGCGATAATTAAAGGACATTGAGCCTATACTTTGTGATCCTAGAGAGGCTAAATAAGAAGGTGAACCCAAAGAAAAACATATAGTTATCCTCCTGGATATTGGAAGTAGACAAGATTGCCAGGCAAAAATTATTTTTCTTTTTGAAGTAGGAATTTGAGTTAATCTACCAATTAAAATTGGAATAATTTGAATATTTAAGGGCCTAGTAATTAAAGCAAAGTAGTTATAGGGCAGAAACTGTGCCAACAAAGTCATTAAACAGGGAGCCAAGAAGACAAACAGTGAGTAAATGAGAGTATTTCCCTGCAAATAATCATTCAAGGTTCTGAAAAATCATATTATCATAGGAATCATAAATTTCTATGCATATCACTGCAACTTTCTTACACATATCACTGCACATATTTCCTTGCTTTATTCATCTCATATTACTCTTAACACCCACAATGACTGTGTATCAGTAATATTTTGGCTAATAAAAACTGCTTTATTGGTAAATGAAGACATACTGTATTTGTTGAGTCCAAGTAGAGTGGGAACAGCTAAGTTAAGGAAAAAAGAGCAAGTCGTTATTGAGACATTAGTTAGGAAGAAGGTTCCAGAGAGTGCAGAGCAGACAATGGAATCCTCTTTCTATGGCTTCTTTTATCTTTTCTGGAACTTCTTGGGAATATTGTGAGATCTAAAACATCTCTCTGGATAGTTTAAAATGGTCAATTTAATTGACAGCAAAGAAAAGTTTAACCTGAAGGAAGGGTAGGAGACAAGTAAATCGCTCCATCAAAGTTGACTTTCATATGGTTTTTCCTGTATGGAATTTTTCTGCAAAATAAACAAAATATCACCAAGTGACCATGTTGGTACAATGAAGATATCAAGGGCAGATATTATTTCTACATAACTCTTGAAAAAATGTGCTTTTGTAAAGAGCATTCTCTTCTGTAAATCAACATAGTAGATGAAGTGTTTATACTCAAAAGTCATTTTAAATTATTCCCCTGAAACATGGAACTTGCAGTAACTGTGGCAAGACTTTCCAATCCAGATAGACAATATCCTTCATATTACTTGGGAGGACAGTGGAATCTTATGTATATTCAAAATTCAATCTCTCGCTAAGGGGAATGATGACATTTCACATCAATATAACATTATCAATAGTAGTAAAACATATCCATGGTCCAAATGCCTGTGACATCAGGCAGGAATGACTATGTACACTTCTGCAGAATAGACATTTGCCAGTGTTTGTTGTCTGAGGAGAGAGCAATACAAACAAACACCATTGTAACACAAATTGTCCACTTTCCACTTGCTCTTTGTTTTTACTTGGGAAATTGGGAGATATTGAGGTCTCACTTATGACCTGAAACTACAAAGGAAGCCAGGAAGTTCTTTTAACATGGTCCGGATAAGGAATTGATATATAGAATACTCATTAGAAGGTATGAGTATCTGCACTTAATGGAGCAAGCCCTCAGTAGGCCAAGGACACCATATGCAATTTAGAAAACTCTTTTTTTATTTATTTATTTATTTATTTATTTATTATGTATACAATAGTCTATCTGTATGTATGTCTGTAGGCCAGAAGAGGGCACCAGACCTCATTACAGATGGTTGTGAGTCACCATGTGGTTGCTGGGAATTGAACTCAGAGCCTTTGGAAGAGCAGGCAATGCTCTTAACCACTGAGCCATCTCTCCAGCCCCTAGAAAACTCTTGCATGAGAAAAAAGCTGAAGAAATACATCAGTGCTGAGTAAGCTTGATTACTATGTGCTTACTTAATCCTTGGGGTAAAACATAAAACTGGAAACAAAAGAACCCTAAGAAGAATCTAGGCTCAAGGGTATTAACCATATTTTATTCACATAAGCACATGATCATTACTGATTTCCCATTTCATCAGAAATGTTCTATATAATCTCATATTTATATACTCCTGTATCTACCTGATTTTCCCAATAAAATACTGTCATAAGATTATGATCAGATTATTATTTATATGAACAGTGAATAAACTTAGAAATAATGAGAATAAAGTCCCAAGTGTATGTAATTTGCCTTTATAGTATAATAATGGATCTCATGGAAGCTAGCCTAGAGATGCAATGTAAAGCTGCAGAAAAATTTAAACTCTTAAACGTGGTCACCACTCCTAAGAAGGAATTTTTGCTTATGTCTATTAAAAGAGGGAAGACAATGAATGCCCATTTCTTTTGTATGGATTTGTGATGTGCAATAAAATTATTTTATACTGATATTGTTTAAGGAGAGTATTTTTATTCCTTTTTTAGAAATCATCTGTCATTAAATTATTCAATTTATTTTCTTAAATTCTATCTGATTGCATTATTTTTATAAAAGAAAGCAAATTATATATATTTTTTATTTTACACACCAACTCCAGGTCCCGCTCTGTCCCCTCCTCCCATTCTCTCCAACTTCCCCCCTACCTCATACCCCATCTACTTCTCAGAGAGACTAAGGCACATTGCTTTGAGGAAGGACAAAAGCCCTCTCTACTATACCTAGCCTGAGCAAGATATCCATCCAAAGGGAATGGATTTTAAAATGCCAGTACATTCAGTAGGGCTAAATTCTGGTCCCACTGACAGTGGCCTTGGAGTCTGCCACAGCCATACAACTGTCACCCACGTTCAGAAGGACTAGTTTGCTTCTATGCTCTCTCCTTTCCTGTCTGCCTTGATTTGGCAAGCTCCTATTAGCTCAGATAAGCTGTTTCAGTGGGTATCCCCAACATGCTCTTGACCTCTTTGCACATATTCTCATTTCTCCCACTCTTCAACGGGACTTTGAGAGCTCAGCCCATGCTCTACTGTGGCTGTCTGCCTCTGCTCCATCAGATGATGGATGAAGGTTCTATGGTGACCTGTAAGATAGTCATCAATCTGATTGCAGGGCAAAGCCAGTTCATGTACCCTCTCTACTATTACTTAGGGTCTTAGTTGGGATTATCCTTGTAGGTTTCTGGGAATTTCTCTAGTACCCGTTTTCTTACTAGCTCATACTGACTCTTTCAATCAAGATATCTCTTTCCTTATTCTTTCTCTGTCCTTTCCACATCTTGACTGTCCCATTTTCTCAAATTATCCACCCCTCCCCTCCTATCCCTTTTCACTTTCCCTTTTTGCCCACCCTCATGCTCCAAATTTTCTCAGGATATCTTGTCTATTTCCCCTTCCCAGGGGCGTCTGTATATGTTTTTCTTAGGGTTCTCTTTGTTACTTAGTTTCTCTGGTGCTGTTAAAATACAATAAAATTGTATTATATTAATACTGTATATGGAGAATATGTTTTTTGTTTCATTTATAGAAGTCTTCTCTCGTTTAAATGCTTCTCATTCTTCTTAGAAGAATAATTATGATTCCAGCCTGGGGTCAATCCAATGGTTTCACTTACGCCTGATAGTTCCTTACCACCGAGCTTCACAAACAGCATAATAACTTCCTTTTCCAGTAACTAACAATGAAAGTTTTTATTGAGTTATACATTTTTCTCCAAACCCCTCATTCACTCCTCTCTCCTTTTACCCTCTCATTGACCCTCATGCTCCCAATTTACTCAGAAAATTTTATATTTTCCTCATTTTTATGTAGATACTTGCATGTCTCTCTCAGGGTTCTCTTTGTTTTCTAGCTTGTCTGAGGTGGTGGACTGTAGGTTGATTTTTCTTTGCTTTATGTCTAGAAGCCACTTATGAGTGAGTACATATCATATTTGTGTTTCTGGTTTGGGGTTACCTCATTCAATATGTTTTTTTTCTAAATCCATCCATTTGCCTATAAATTTCAAAATGTCATTTTTTACCTCTGTATAGTACTTTGTTATGTAAATGTACCACATTCTCTTTATTTATTCTTTGAATGAGGGTCATCTAGGTTGTTTCTAAGTTCTGGTTATTACAAATAATGCTGCTGTGAGCATAGTTGAGCACATATTCTCGTGGTATGATTGAGCATCCTTTGGTTATATACCCAACAGCAGTATTGTTGGGTCAACAGTGAAAATTTAATAAGGACCTTAAAGATTTTATATATCAAAGAATCCCAAAGAATAAAATACTAAGAAATTACTGTACCATTGATAATCAAAGACCTGAAATATTTCTACAATGAAAATTGTATAACATTTCTAAAAGAAGTTGATGCATAAATACACAGAGTAATCTTTGCTCATAGCTTAGATATACCTTTATTAATATCTTCATTTTACATTCATACAAGTACAGATGCACATGTGGTCCTGCATAGGCTTGGGTACCCACACCCACTGGAATATGCACATTCCCCCCATACACAAAAGGAAATGACTGAAGAATTAACCAGAACTGACAATTTTGTAAAAGAAAACCACAAAATTCTGCTTAAAAAATAATGGTATAAGCACTTAGAAGGATAACCTTTGTTAACTGATCAGAGAACTTACTACTGCTATGGTGCCAATACTTTCCAAAGCCATCTGTAGAATCAGCGTTATCCTTATCATATCAGAATGAACTTTTAATCTTAATATTCATAAAGAATATCAATAAACTCTGATTATTCAAAATCATCTTAAAAACTCAATTACACCCATTTCCAAATTTCAAAGCTTGCCAGAAACCCGATAAACAAAAGAGTGTGTTATGACAATATGAGCAGGTTATCATAGAAATGGTATAACACAGAAAGCCTAGAAACAAGATCTTAGATAAAGATTTAAAAATTTAGGGTTTGAAGAAGTTCCTAAGACCATCCCTTGTAGGGATGGACAGTCCCTTCAGTTAGGATAACTGAATGTAGATATTAAAAATTATGTTGGACCCTACAGACACATATATCAGGTACTCTAAGTGGGTCAGATGCACTTGGTCAAGAAGTAAAAATAAAAGTGTTTGCAAGAGAACACAAAGGCCAAAACTTTACAGCCCCACATATTGTGACGACTTCTGTAAAAGAATGTGAAAAACACAAAAGCTATAGAAAAATAAAAGAGTCTCACCAATGGGAAGGTTTCTCTCATGTGTGTAAAACCGCCCATTTTTTGAAAGTTTCTAACAAAACCTAAGCAGGTCTGTAATCACACGAGAGACAAGATCCTGGTCTTGTTCTGCCCGAGTTTCTAGGTTGAGTTAATAAATGGAAAGATACATCATGGCTCTAGGTTGCACTTTTGCATGGGCTGGCATATCAGGTAAAATGAGAAGGAGAAGTTAAGCTGAGCAGCAGCAACCTTCTCATACCTTATTCTGGACACTGTGTGACCAATTGTTCATCACTTGTGCCACCTTGATTTGATTCCCCTGACTCTTTACCTCGGTCTGTGGGCAAAATGTGACATACACCTTTTCTTTAAGTTGTTATCATGTATTTTGTGACCACAATAAGAAAAATAACTGCTTCATGACTGAGCAGAAAAATATAGTATACTACTATAAGAACATACAGGTAAGTCTTCTAACCTAAGCATGACACCCTACTTATGAAAAGAGCCATGGATTTTTTAATTAATTAATTAATTTATTTATTAAAAATGTCCACCTCCTCCCTTCCTCTCATTTCCTCCCACTCTCCCTTCCTTTATGTTAAACTTTTCTTTCTGTCAATTATCTTAAACTTTATAACCTATCCAGATAGATGTTTCAGTACTCAATATTTCAAGAGTTCCAAAAATGGAAAAGAATCCATAGAAAGAGGTTTCATTTGCCTACCCTTTACTGTCGCAAGTATTTTTTTCCTATTTAGTGTCTCAATAACCACTCATTCTATTCCTTGACTTACCTTTTACTCACTCTATTGAAATCAACAAATACATTCTGTCTTCATTTCTATGTAAAACAATCACCATCACTTAAAATACTATTACTGTACCATCATTGTGGGTGTTAAGAATAATGTAAAGTGAAAAAAAAAGCAAGGTAAATATTTGCAATGCTCTACTTAAGAAAGTTAAGATTTAAAAATAACATGTTTTTCAGAACCTCTACATGATTGTTAGCAGGATAAGTCTCCTATTTACACATTGTCAGTCTTTGTGCCTTATCGTTTAAAGCCTGTGATTGGCACCCTTTCTTTCTAGATCTTTTTTTGAATCACTAGATCCTTAAAACATTCAAAGCTTTCCATTTTTAATTTTGCATATGAACTAAATTTCTTATTGCAAAGTAATTATCTTGGTTGAAACAGGGAAATTATACACTTTCATTAAGCTATTGATCACCAATAAATCTTAATGATCACATTGTCAGTTGAAGGGATATGTTGCTTACCAATGGAAGAAAGACAATCAAGATCAGAATCAGTAGTTGGAATTAAACATTCAAAGAAACAACTTCAAAATGAGACACGCCTACATAGAGTGGAAACTAGCATAATAGTGTTTCTTCATTTGATAAATTGAGAAGCCATTTTATATATGAAAATAAAAAAGATAAGCTTGCAATGAATGGAGGGAAATGAATAAGTTGTTTCATGTCATTATTTTAAATAAACACAGTATAAAATGGAGGAAATGACAAAGAATTACGAAGACAAGCTATCACAATATTAAACCAAGTTTAAAAGACTCAAATTTATTTTTATGATACAAAAAAGCCTAGAATTCATAATTATTCCAAGAGTCTCTGTCTGTTCAAAACCTGGAAAAAAAACTAGCAAATTGTCTAGAAAAGAAAAAAGAGGTAAATTCTACATCTGAAATATTGCCCATAAGTAGAAACTAATTGTTTCTATGCCCAGAATAAGAAATTAAATACAACTTGACCAGTCAAATGTTCCTGCTGCTTAGAGTTTTCCTAAAGGCAATTTTAATATCTTTGTTCCTTAAACTGTAGATCAAGGGATTCATCATGGGAACCACATTGGTGTAAAGGACAGAATAGATTTTTCCTTCATTCATAGACCCAGCTGAGGAGGGTTTGAAATACGCTAGCATAGC
Organism: Microtus agrestis; assembly: GCA_902806775.1. NCBI lineage: Eukaryota > Metazoa > Chordata > Mammalia > Rodentia > Cricetidae > Microtus > Microtus agrestis. The sequence continues at coordinate 79,779 of CADCXT010005405.1, read as the reverse complement.
TGAACCAAAGAACAGAGAAACAGCAAGGATGTGAGAGCTGCACGTACTGAAGGCTTTGGACCTGCCCTCAGAGTAACTGATGCGGAGGATACTAGAGAGGATAAAACCATAGGAGGTAAAGATAGTTGAAGTAGGAACAATTACATGGATGCTCCCAACAACAAATACTACAAGCTTGTTGGCATATATGCTTGTGCAGGACAGCTGGAGCAAAGGAGGAATATCACAGAAGTAGTGATTAATGGTGTTGGCATCACAGAAGGTCAGTTTCAGCATGCATGCAGTGTGAGCCACAGCACTAGAAAATGCAATAATGTAGGAACCAAATATAAGTATCACACATAGTTTAGGAGACATGACAACATTATACAACAGTGGATTGCAGATGGCCATGTAGCGATCATAGGCCATTGAAGTCAACACATAGCACTCAGAAGTAGCAAAGAACATAAAGAAATAGAGTTGGGTCATACATTCTGTGTATGTAATTACATTTTTCCTTAATATAAAGTTCATCAGCATTTGGGGAGTGAACACAGAACAATAGCAAATATCTATAAAGGACAAGTTAAAGAGAAAAAAATACATAGGAGTGTGGAGGTGAGAATCCAGCACAATCAGAATTATCAAACACAAATTTCCCAATGCAGTGACCAGATACATTGCTAGGAACAGAAAGAAGAAGGGCATTTGGAGTTCAGGCTTTGCTGTTAATCCTACCAGAATGAATTCAGTCAGGAAAGAGACATTTACTGCATCCATTCTTCTCTAAGCCAATCTGTGGAAACAGAAAATGGAGCTGCCTTAGAGGATGACCCATACTCAGTCATGGATCCTTCCCACCAATGAGTTATATGTCGGGAATGTTTCTTCTAGCCCAGACTAATCATACAGAATCATCTTCTGCAGCCACAAAAAAAATCCCAGGTCTGAAATCCAGTAGTACCAAATTTTAGCATTTTTGAAAAAGGAGAAGACTATAGTAAGAAGGGCTCAACCTTTCACTGTCTCCTGTTTTCCTTCACTACAACATTAAAATTGGTAGCATATGCCTGGACAGTACAGTGCTGGCTCCTGCTACAGATTCACCTTTGCTGTGGTATGAATGGAAAAAAACACATGCCTAATTTAAATTTAAAAGAACAAGGACAGGACAGAGAAAATATGTTGCCTGTTCTCATGTCACAAAGTCATAAATCTGGAAGACTTGAATTCTGACCATGTAGAACTGCAGTGGAGACGCTGCAACTTACTGGCAATAAGTGCCCCTTAACACTATCTGATGCTCCTGAATTCTCTCTTCTGAAGGTTTTATTTGTGTCTCATTTGGTACAGGAAAAAGAATACACTTGCTGAAGCCCATTATACATTAAAAGAGATTTAAGGGTATGGAATCAGAAGGGAGAGAAGGTGGGGAGGATTTTTGAGGAATTGAGTGAGAGGAAACTGTAATCAGAATATATTATATGAAAAACTGTATTTTCAACAAGATAAAATTAAAGCAAATATTCAAGAGAGAGAGGAAGGAGAGAGAGAGAAGTCTGTTACTATACCTTAAATTCAGAATCTCACAATTTTTATTCCAAACCTCTTACTTTCCCATTTATTTCAGTTTCATGTGTATAAATAATTCATATCTGAAAGTTCCAGATATTTTAATTTAAAGTAGATACACACATGACTTAATTTTCGTCAACCTACTTCTGAATTGCAGACCATTATTTGTGATTCAAGCTTTGAGTCTTTTCCTGAAGCAGAGAAAAGGCACTTCAACCTCAAGATGTATGTGCTTATAATTAGGGCAGAAGAACATCCTGACTCTTCTACAGATGAGAACATTTAAATCACAGAAGAAACTGAAGAAATTATCTTACACTCTGAGACATGATCCTAATTTCCTCAGAGACTCACAATTACACTCATCCGTTCCTTTCACTCTAGAGAACATGCATCTCCCAGTATAGATAGAAAGGCAGACCTTAGCCTCCCCAATTATCTTGAGATCTGAAGGGAAATCTGAGTTTGGCATTTTTCTTCTCTTGTTCCCTACAGTTGAGTGGGAATTGCCCCTAGTTCCTGCTCCTGACTTAATAAATTCTGTGCCTTTAAATTGTAGAGTATTGTACAAGTCACTAACAGTGCTTTTTAACCAGAATGACTGCAGATGCCACTTAAAAAGTGCATTCATGAACAAAAATAACGTGAGAAGACATGTTAACATGGGGGAAAGCCTTAAGGGGCCTCAACCCACGATGAAGAACTGAAGACAGCCCAAGAGCACTGAGAGTGTTACGAATGGTCTCTTTTGGAGAAAAAACATTCACCAATTGACTATCCAACATGAGCTCTGAACTCATTTAAAGAAGTAATATTATATGGGCCCAGAGATTGTATTTAATGTATTTAGCAAAAATGTAAATATATGTCACAACAATTAAGGAAATATAAACTTAAATTTAAGATAAAGCAAGGAACTGTGCATGGGAGGGGTTGGGGTCAGGAAAAGGAAAGTAGAAAATTTATGTAATTATATTTTAATTTTAAAAGATAAAAATATTAATAAATAAAAACTGAAAACTTGCAATAATGAAGAATAAAATAAAACAAAAATGGATCATTTTGTCAGTTTCCTTTCTTTACTGCAAGCATTACTCTATTCATCAACTGACTCCCTCTTAATTACCTAAGTTCATGACCTCTTTTATTTCTATTGACATATATATATGCAAAAATATAAAAATCAATCCAGTCTCAGTAAAACAAAACCTTGTTTTTCCTCCTTGTTTTTACCAGATCATTCATATATATATATATATATAGATAGATAGATAGATAGATAGATAGATAGATATAGATATAGATATAGATATCCAATTTTATATGTAAATATGATATAAATGTAGGGGAACAAGGAGGTCTAATAAGCACAGGAATATTGGACTGTAAAATGAGATGTGAGCAGGTAAGGAGGAAATTGATCTTTTTGTCACAGGTTTTTAAATGAAAATCTTCTTATATCACATAGTAACATTTACAATAAATATATATAATGTATATTTTGAATATTAATTAAATTGAAGTTGACACTGCAGACAGACATTATATACTTGGAAACACATACAAATAGGATGTCTTACAAATTTATATAGCTCATACCATACAATAAAATCTAAATTAATTAGCATACACAATCTTGTAATGTTCTAAGCTGAAGGACATTCTCTTTTGATTCTGCAGAATCCAGGATACTGTGACACTTAAAGTTGGCCTTTCTACTGTGAGGTAAATTATACACAACAATGATGAAATAGATTGACAGAGGCTTGTTTATTTTGTGAATTATTCCAGACTTCTTCAAAGAACTTTCATTTTTTAAAAAAATAAAGTTTGCTTCCTGCCTGTTGGTTTGACTGCTTAGCTTCAGTTCATCCAACCGAGACTGTCATAAAGTTTAGAGGATACAATATATATAAGGCTCCGTTCATTCTAAAGAGTATCTAACTGTACCCACATGGGTATACACATTTGAAGAAAGCATATTTGGTAAAACCTTAACCATTTGTGGTTTATTTAGACATTCAGAAAACTGAATTACTATTTTAAAAGTAGTACTATCTTCAAAAGTTATCACTTATGATCCAACTATATTTGAGTTTATCTACTTATTTCTGGGTCTGGGTTACCTCATTCAGGATGATCTTTTATAGTTACATTCATTTACCTATAAATTTTAGAACATTATTTTTATCAGCTAAGTAATACTCTATTGTGTAAATGTACCATAATTTTTTTCTATATTCTTTTGTTTAGGAACATCAAGGTAGTTTTCAGTTTTTTTGAACTTATTACTATGAACATAGTTGAACAAGTGTCCTTGTGGTATGGTGGAGAGTCCTTTGGATATATGCCCATAGGTTGTATAGCTGAGTCTTGAGGCAGACTGACTTCCTAGTTTTCCAACGAAAAACCATATTGATTTCCAAGTTACTGTACAACCTTTTACTACCACCAGAAATTTTGATTTTCAATTTCCTGATGGCTAAGGATGTAAAACATTTCTTTAAGTGTTTCTGGTCATTTGAGATTCCTCTGTTAATAATTATCTATTTAGATCTATACTTCATTTTTTAATTTTAATTTGTCTTTTTAGTCTAGTTTGTTGATAAGTAAGTTTTTTTTCTGTTGGTAGTGTCCTTTACCTTACAACATGATATGGAACCTAAACCAACCATTTTCTGAAGCCTGGCAAAGCTTCCAGTGGAGAGACAGGGACACCAATCTAGCCATAAAATTTTTGACCTATAATTGATACTGCCTGCAAAAGGTAAATGTGGTGTAAAACTTGTGGAAGTAGCCAACCAATGACCAGCACGATCTGAGACCATACCATGAGAAGAAGCCAATACCTGACACTGCCTGGAGGTCAAAGATCCAGAGACTGGATAGTTCCAAACCTAGAATAAAACCAAACATGACTGACAAAACAACAAACAAACAAAACAAAAAATAACAAACAAACCACCACATCGAATAAACCAACCTCAATGAAGTGATTCCTAACAATTCTCTGCTATATTTGTAGACTGGAGTCTAGCATAATTATCATCAAAGAGTTTTCATACAGCAACTGATGGGAATAGATACACTGACCCACAGGCAAAGAAGTGGATCTGGGCATATCTGGCAAAAGAGTGTAAAAAGGGTTATATGAGCCAGAGGGGTCAAGGACACCACAACAAAAGGGTCCACAGAATTAACTACTCAGGACTTATATGGACTCACAGAGACTGAAAGGATTACCAGGAAGCGTACATGGGTCTGATGTACACACTCTGCATATATGTTATGATTGTGTTAGCTTGGTGTTACTGTGGGACTACTAACAGTGGGAGTGGGGCCTGCCTCTGGTTCTTTAGCCTGCTTTTGGGACCCTTTTCCTTTTACTACTTTTCTACATTCGGCCTTAATACGAGAGAATGTGCCTAGGTTTAATATAATTTGATATGCCACAACTGTTTGCTATCGGACTGCAGTTTTATAATGAAAACAGAAGGGGAGAGTATCTGGGGGAGAGGTCATGTGGCAGCAATGTACTGGGAGGAGAGAAGGAAGGGTTAACTTGTCAAGATACAATATAAGAGAGATAAATAAACAAATAAGTAAATGAATGAAAAGAAAAACAAAACAACAAACAACCCCCCCCCCACAAATCAAAGAATATTTGTATATCAGTGAGACTCTTTTGAAAAAATACTAATTTCTCTTTTGTGAGCGGCTATCAATTGTAGAGAGATTCTAAGTTGGGACTGGGAAATTTTATCTCTTTTCTCAGTGTTGGAACCTAATCTGATGCAAACCTCTTAAGGCCCACCACAGGCTGCCATAGTCTCTGAGTTCATATGTGCATTGGTCCTACTGAGTTTAGAAGGACTTGTATCATTGGTGTTTTTCCATCACATCCTGTTTTTAAAAGCCTTTCTGCTTTTTGTTCTGTAGAGTTTCCTGAGGCCCAAATGGAAGGAATTGATGAAGACAGCCCAATGAGGGTTGAATGTTGCAAGGTCTCTCACTCTTTACACCTTGTCTAGCTCTGAGTTTCTGAATTTCTTCTCTATTTAGCAGTTCTCTTGGTACTCCATTGGCCCATAATTCAATAGATATAACCCATTCTAGGAATTGTAGGCCTATTTGATGAAAGGCATCCAATAGTTACACTGCTTCCCTGCTCCATGATGATTCTGTTTAAACTACCTTTGCACACACGCACACACTCAGGCAATACAAATGGCCCTAGTCTTAGGTGTTCTTCTCTTTATTCCATCCCTATCCCTTTCTCTCCTCCCACTCCCCATTTGACCCTCTTGTTCCAGTACCCCCTCATCCATCCATAACTATCTATTCTATTTCCCTTTCTTATGGTACAGAATCCTCTCCGCTCTCACTTATCCAGTACCTAATCCCTGTGTTCATATGAATTATAGATTACTTATTGAAGATGTAAGAGCTTCCATGGACACAAACATGAATAAACACCATTTTGTATTTTGGGGTTCATATTACCTCAATCAGGATAATCATCAGTCTACATAATAGGAGATACTTTTACGAATTTCACATCTATAAGAGTCCTCATAGCTAAAATATATGAAAAACTCAAGAAAAAAACATCATAAAATTAAAACATAATAAAGTAATCAAATTTAAATTAGTACAGGTCTGGAAGTCTGGTCTTTGAAATACTTTCAAGGACATCCAGGGATATAAAGAAAAGGAAAAGAAAACATGGAGTACTGCTATAAATATATTATTCTCAAAAGAGAAAAGACAAGCACTAGAGAAACACTTAAAAATATTTTCAATGTTCTTAGTCATCAGTAAATTGCAAATCTAAACTACTTTGAGATATATTTATAGAACCCAGGAACAATAGCCCATATATGACACTACCACAATGGACTGTGCTCTCCTCCATCAATTACCAATTAATAAAATGCCCTACAGTTAGATCTTATGGAGGTATTATATTTTAATTGAGGTTCCTTCCTTTAAGATAATTGGAGCTTGTGTTAAGCTGACGCAAACTAGCCAGCACAGAATTTATGCTCAGTGCATTTTCATTTGCATATGAAAAGACAGCAATCAAGGGACCTGCAGTGGTCTGGATCAGGTCTATATGTTATAATTATAATTTTGAAGATTTTGTGGGGCTCCTATCAGAGGAAACAGGTGTTTTTCTCACTCTTTTGACTACAAGACAATTTTTCTCCCATTGCGTTGCCTTGTCTAGCATAAATATGAGGATTTTTGATTTCTCTTATTGTATACTGCATGGCCCTGTTTTGCTCTTCCTTCTTGGAGGTCTGCTCTTATTGAAAGAAATAAAGAGAGTTGATGTGTGGGAAAAGAAATGGGGCTGTGATATTGGGACTGGAGGGAGGAGATGTGTAATATGAGAGAAGAATTGATTTTCAATTTATTTTTTTAAAGGAGAATTAAAGATCACACAAAAATCAACATTCCTAAGGAGGTATTTGGCTTTATTCCAAAATGTGGACATGGTTGGTTGAACTCAGAAAATTAAAAATGTAACCATCACAAATAGAAATCAGATGATTGCCTTCAGATATACTGAAAACACCTTTGACAAAAAGCAAAGTACCTCCATGACAAAGTCATGAAAGGCAAAGAATAGATAGAACATGTCACACCCTAACATCATCTGTGTATGACCAGTCTGTAGTCAACACGATGCTAAATGGAGAAAAACTTAAAGCATTCCCAGTCAGATACTGTTCCTGATTATGTCTTGTACCTGGATAAACAATGAAGTCAACTCTGTGTCATCTGGTATAAATTCAGCGGTTTCAATATGCAAGATAACTCTTTCTGCATATTGAGAATCTGTAACTATATTAAGAGGTTCTTTAAAATCCCTTAGCACCATAAGAATGGCATATAATTCTGCCTTCTGGACAGAATTATAAGGGCTTTGTTCCACCTTACTCAGTTCATCTGACTTGTAACCTGCTTTCCCTGATTTATTCACATCAGTATAGAACGTACGGGCTCCAGTTATTGGAGCATCATGTACAATTTTAGGAAGAATCCAAGAAGTTCTCTTTATGAGGTTAAGTCTACCACTTTTGGGATAGTTGCTATTAATTTCTCCCAAAAAATTAGCACAAGCTCTTTGCCACAGTTCATTGTCTTCCCTTAACTTTTTTATTTCTTCAGTAGTAAAAGGCACTATAATTTCTGCTGGGTCTATACCTGCTAGTTGACGAAGTCTCAGCTTACCTTTTATAATTAATTCAGAGACTTTTTCCACATAAGTTTTTAATTTTTACTTGGTTTATTAGGTATAAATATCCACTCTAAAATAATATCTTCCCTCTGCATTAGAATCCCAGTAGGAGAAATTCTGGAAGGCAATATGACTAGGATGCAGCTAAGATTTGGGTTCACCCTAACCACATGTGCCTCCTGTAATTTTTCCTCAATCATTGTCAGTTCCTTTTCTGCTTCAGCTGTCAGTTTTCTTGGACTATTCAAATCTTTATCACCATCTAAGGTTTTGTTTAAATGAACTATTAGATCAGGTGTTATCCCAACAGCTGGTCGTAGACTGGAAATATCTCCTAACAATCTTTGGAAGTCATTAAGAGTCTTTAACTGGTCTCTCCTAATTTGTGCCTTTTGCGTTTTAATTTTCTCTAACCCTATTCTGTAACCTAGGTAGTTAATAGAATTTCCTCTTTGAATCTTTTCAGGGGCAATTTGTAATCCCCACCTAGGCAAGACTTTCTTTACTTCTTCAAACATCCTTTCTAAAGTATCTTTATTTCAATCAGATAGCAAGATGTTGTCCATGTAATGATAAATTATGGACTTGGGGAATTGTTTACGAATTATTTCCAATGGCTTACTTACAAAATATTGGCACAATGTAGGACTATTGAGCATACCCTGTGGGAGGACAGTCCATTGATATCTCCTATTAGGCTGAGAATTATTATAAGTAGGCACTGTGAAGGCAAATTTTTCTCTATCCTTTTCTTGTAACGGTATAGTGAAAAAACAATCTTTCAAATCAAGAACTATAAGAGGCCATCCTTTTGGTAGTAGAGAAGGCAAAGGAATTCCAGATTGTAGTGGGCCCATAGGTTGAATTACTTTGTTGACAGCTCTTAGATCTGTCACCATTCTCCATTTACCAGATTTCTTTTTTACAACAAACACAGGAGAATTCCAAGGGCTGGTTGATTCTTCAATATGGTGAGCATCTAGTTGCTCTTGCAACAGCTGTTCCATTGCCTGCAATTTATCTTCAGCTAGAGGCTACTGTTTGATCCATATTGGCTTCTCAGTTAGCCATTTTAAAGGTAGGGCTGTTGGTACCTCTAAAGGTTTGGTATTTGCTGTATGTTCTTGTACAGCCTGAATGGCTGGTGACCTTTTTCCATAATACCGCATCATATCTTTCCTAGAATTATGAGTTCCTGGAACTATAGGAATGTTAATCTGGGTATTCCATTGCTGTAGCAGGTCACGGCCCCATAAATTTATTGCAATATTGGCTATATATGGCCTTAGTCTTCCTATTTGCCCTTTGGGCCCTATGCATTCAATCCATCTTGTACTTTGTTTTACACGAGATAGGGTTCCAATTCCCAGAAACTGAATATCTACCTCTTGAAGAGGCCAATTCGGATGCCAGGATTCTGGAGTAATGATACTTACATCTGCACCTGTGTCTAATAAGCCTTCAATAAAAGTGCCATTTATACAGACTCTTAGCTTTGGTCTTCGATCATTAATAGAAGTCTGCCAAAAATATACGTTTACTCTGTCCTACTGGGTTTTTTGACTCATCCTCCACGCGTAATTCATCATTTAGACCAGTATTACTTTTTACAGCAGAAATTGGAGCTTTTAATTTTATTGGTGAGGCACGTTTTCCACTGTGACTGGGAATGACTGGGCCACTGTTGGCTTGGGGCCTGCGAGAGGCCCCTCAAGGAGTTTCCTGGTGGTATCAGGTTGCCTTGTTTGTCTGTTGTTGACCTGCATTTGATGGACCAATGTCGGCCATTACCGCATTGCCTACATATACCTGAAGGCCTAGGTCTCCTATTTTTGTCATTCCCAGAGGAGATATTATTCCTAGAAATTCTGTGCCTGCAATCCCTTTTCAGATGTCCTAATTTACCACAATTAAAACACCTGGCAGTTTGATGTCTCCTCATTGCTGTGGAAACTGCTTCTCCTACCCAAGATTCATCATTATAGTTAAATGCCTCAACATCCATCGTATACTGAATCCATTCATCCATAGGTGCTGATCTAGACTTTAAAGGCCCAATTATGTTTTTGCATTCTATGTTTGCATTCTCAAAAGCTAGAGATTCAAGAAGTATTCGTCTAGATTCTGGGTCTGTTACCCCTATTCCAGAGTCTTAATTAATCTTTGCAAAAAGTCAATAAAGGGTTCTCTATGTCCCTGCCTAATTCTGGTATATGATTCAACCCTTTTTCCTGGATCTTGTATCCTATTCCAAGCATTTAAAGCTGTTTGGTGACATAGACACAGTACTTCATCGTCATAAAGAGCTTGGACCTGTGGATCAGCATATTCTCCTGCACCAAGAATTTTATCTTGGGAAACCTCGACACCTTTTGCTCTTCCTTGCTGTTCCATATGTTTGGATTCTTCTCTGAAATAAATTCTAAACATCAAGGAAGGTCCCTTATCTAAAACTGCAGACACTAACTGATGGAAATCATAGGGGGTAGCTCTAGCATTAGAAGCCCAAGTCCTTATCATTTCCTTTACATATGCATTTTGCAAGCCAAAATTAACAATAGCCTGCTTAATTTCTTTTAGATCATTCATTGCTATTGGCATCCATCTTGCTTCTCTGACTCCCTTTGAGCCTTTAGAAGTTGATGCTTTGTCAGAATTAAGTACAGGGTATGCTGCTAAAACCTTGGGTAAGCCAGTTCTAATAGCTGGTGTTGGCATTGGATCCTGTCCTTGTGCCTTATTACTCTGTTCACCAGCTCCAATAATTTCTTCAATCATTTCAAGTCTTTTTATTATTGTCTTTATTATTGCCTCTTTTGAATCCCGAATCTCCTGACCTGCATGAGTTTCTAGTAAAGATAGTATGGTTCTTAGGAGTGCTATATTCTTCCTAAGTGATAGAATATGCAAAAGAATACTAAAACCTAGTAGCCAGTAAATTAAGTTATCCTCATAGTCATATAAACCTTGCATGATAAGACCCATTGTATTGGTAGCCCAAACAGTTAAATTCATGTTGGAAATGAAAACTGCCATATTACCTTTTATCCAGCTGGCCTCGAACTCACCGAAATCCGTCTGTCTCTGCTTCCCGAGTGCTGGGATTAAAGGCGTGCACCACCACCGCCTGGCTGGCCTCGAACTCACAGAGATCTGCCTGCCTCTGCCTCCTGAGTGCTGGGATTAAAGGTGTATGCCACCACTGCCCAGCCTGCCTCAGAGATTGTCCTGCCTCTCTGGATATTATGGGCCTGAAGGCCGAGTGTATCTCGGACTCGGCACTGGGCCTAAGTCACAAACTAAACAAAAAACAGCGTACACTGAACCATAAACCCAGAATCCAGGGGCAGAGAAGAGTAACCCGGAAGCCGTGTATGCCTCCACGTGACAGAGTCACCCTGAGGGGTTGCAGCTTCAGCAACCGGCAACCATGTGCTCTGGTTCGCACCACTTAAGAGCTGTACTTGCAAGGGAGATTTAAAAACGACTCAGAAAAGAGTAAACCATGCAGGCAGAGACTACGCGGGCCTGTGGAGTTTAAATCCACATAAGGAGGCAGACGATAGGGTGCATGGGGACTTGAAGTCAATCTGAGGTGTCTAAAAAAATATAAAGAACTGCAGCAAGAAAAGCCAGTGTGTGATAATTTATATTAAACTGCTGGCTCCACACACAAGGCACAGGCCACATGGCCCCTGCAAGGCACAGGCTATGGCTGAGGAAGGGAGGGCTCGCGCCAAGCCGAACACGTGGCCAGCAGCTGAGCAGGGGAAGGAGAGGTCCTAAAAGCCAAACATTCGGGCGCCAAATGAAGGCGTAAGTCACAAACAATGCCACACCAGTTTGGAGTTATGATTAATAGGGTGTTATTTATTTAAAGCGGAAAAAACTTACAGATCACCGTCCCACACAACAGCCATCTGCGCAACCAGGAAGGGAGTCTAGTCTCCGGCAGAGCAGGAAGTGAAGAGAGAGCAGTAGGAAATAGTCGCTTCTTTTAAAGGGAGAGAAACCACGCCCCAATGGGCTGGTATCTCAGCAGCTATTGGTTGGAGGGGCAGAAGGACCTCCCGCAACACCTGGCCAATCAGCATTTATTTAAAACATGATTGACAAAATACAGACAATTCTCCCACATCAAGAAAGAGCAGGGTTGCACTAGCTCCACTGCCCTAGGGACTAGGAAGGTGCCCACTGGCAAATGCTAGGCTAATCAGGGTGCCTTAAAAACCTTACACCAGCCCAGGAGTATTGCTTCCTACAATTAGCTGCACCTTCCCACATATATCATGTACCAAGAAATTGCCCCCAAACTCAAGTTTGCACGCTGATCTGATGGAAGCAATCCCTCAACTGAGGTTCTATCTTCCCAGGTGATTCATTTTGTATCAAGTTGGCAAAACTAACCAGAAAATATAAATTACATAAAGACTCTATGAACCCAACCATGCACTAGATCTTTTACTTTGTTCTTTTTAAATCCCCTTTCAAATAAGAAAATTTTTATACAACCAGACCTATAGGAATATAAAACATAAAAAATATGGAGTTGCTGAAAACTTAAAGAATTTTAATACAATTAGATTTTATTTATGTGCTTGTGGTATGTGTATGTTTAGAGAGATACAAAAAGACAAAGAGAAACAAAGATAGATAGATAAATAGAGAGAGAGAACATACCATAAAGTACCCCCACAAATCTGTGGATGGGTGTCAGTGTTAAGTTGGGAGTGTAGCCCCCAGCCCTCAGGCCTTGGTGTTGCTTTGGTCTGGACTACAAATCCCAGCATGCCAGGTACCGACCCTCCCAAGGGAAGGGTAAGGACCACTCCCACAGGGTATTTAAGTGGACTCCCAGAGGAGAAACACGTGGTTTTCCTGTCTTCATGGGCTGCCTGCTGTATTTTCTCCCCTGCCATGTACTCGGTCACCCAAGAGCGCCTTGCTTAATAAAACAATGGGCATTTTGATTTGATTTGACCTAATTGGATTTCTTGTGCATGCAGAGCTGTCTCTTTCTTATTATTTTTACTTAACAGTCAATATTCCATTTCCATCTTGTTTGAGGGATAGGCTTACTTGTTTACTTATTTCAATTTTTGTGAAGATTTTCAGTGGGATTTTGATGGAGATGTTACTGAATCTGTAGATTGTTTTGTTATGATGGCCAGTTTCACGATATTAAAACTAAAAATCTAAGAATATGGGAAGTCTTTATATCATTTAGTATCTTCATTTCTTAATTGCATCTTAAATTTCTCATCACACTGCTGTCATGCACATACAGTAAGTACATGGTAACAGTGGAATTTATGCTGATATGTTCGTATGTAGATACCAAAATTTTTTCCAACAGAAACATAATATATTGCATGTAGGTGCAAAATGAGATTTTTGCTACTGTCTTTAATGAGCCTGACATATCTGTCATGTTGGTAAATAAAGGAGATGCTGTGCTCTCTGGCTGAGGATGTATAGAAGAGACCAACTGTTCTAAGTTACACTTTCAAAGACACATTAATAGTGCAAAATAGGAAACCTCATGAACAATGGGAAAATGCAATTCTAGTGTGGATTTACTTGATCATTTTAGAATTGTTTTCCATTATTTGACAAAAACAATATGTGCTTCTTCCTTATGAAAATGAGAGGAAAACAGCCATCAAAGGATTTTACTAACATTGTTCTTAAATACTTCACATGTCACATAGGATGAGAACTGTGGAAATGGTAAAGTTCTAATATAAATTTATCCAAATGTACTTTAGATTCTGTTTACACATAACTGTCAACAGGAATAAAATGCTAATGAAAGGTGAGGCTATTGAAACTCTTAGAGTGACTGGGCCTTTGTAATATGTATGGTGAACACATGAGTATATTTACTAAAGTCAAATAAAGAAAAAAATATTCCAGTGTCACATTTTCTCTGAAGTTACTGTAAAACACAATGAAACCAAGATAGATATTAAAGCTTTTTTCCTTTATATTTGGGCAAACACATCCCCACTGGAAAGAATGGGAATTATAGACTGAGTATTCTAAAGGTCCATGAAACCTGAACTTTCTGTTGCAATTGAGCCGCGGGTCTGCATCCCCGGCACCCGGCCGCCCACATGGCTAGCTTTACCCGAAATAATTACACGGAAACTGTATTCTTTTAAATACTGCCTGGCCCGTTATCTGTAGCCTCTTATTGGCTAGCTCTTACATATTAATCTAACCCATTTCTAATAATCTGGGTAGCCCACGAGCTGGCTTACCAGGGAAGATCTTAACCTGCGTCTGTCTGGAGTGGGAAAATCATGGCAACTCCTCGATTCAGCTTCTTTCTCCCAGCATTCTATTCTGTCTTCTCCGCCTACCTAAGGGTTCGCCTATCAAATGGGGCTAGGCAGTTTCTTTATTAATAAGAAATCACTCCCACATCATTTCCCCTTTTTCTGTTTAAACAAAAAAGAAGGCTTTCAATTTAACATAGTACAATTACATATAGCAAAACAGTTATAAAGCAAGAATTACAGTTACAATATTTATATCTATTTTATCTTTTATCATAAACTAAGAAAACCATAACCTTGTCAAGTACCAAAGGTACAGATACTGGCTTATTTATAATAGAAAAGATGTGTACATTGACACCATAGAGAAAGTCAATGTTGACTTTGATTGCTAACCAGGCATTAATATACCTATCTTGAACAAAATGTTGGATACTCCAGATATCCCAAAAACTTCATAGGTTTCTGTGATTTCAAGTTAAGAGGGTGGTACCTTGATTTAGTCAATATAGTTTTCTTTAGAGATATTCAATAGCTATTGAGATTCATATGTTTTAAAAAGGAACTAATACATTTCAATGGGAACATATCACTTTAAGGTGAAATTATCATTATTTTTGTCTGGAATAGCTGTAAAGTTTGCAGTCCTAGAAGAGTCTCAGGCAGGTTTTAAGTGAGTATAAGAGCATATATATTTGGTGTTTAATGTGCACCTAAAAATAGCACCATTCACTGTGGGGCAATTATAGTTGGACCAGAAGGGACAAATTTTGAAGACAGTACTTTAAAGTAATAATGCAGTTTACTGAGTATATCTAAATAAATTACAAATGTTTAAGTTTTTATTAGAAATGCTCCCTCCAAATGTGTGTGCAAATGGGAGCATAGTTAGATATTCTTTAGAATGAATGAGGTCTAACTTATGCTTTATTTTTTCAAGTCTAATGCAGTCTCAATTGAATGAACTGAAGCCAAACATGCCAACCAATATCCAGGGAACAATTTACACCCAATGAAATAAATAAGAACTTGAGAGGTTCTTGATGATGTCTGGAATGATTTCTGATAGACAAGGAATTTGTGAAACTGTTTCTTCATTGTATATAATTTATCTCCAAGAAGAAAAGCTCATTTTAAGTATCAAAGATTTATTAATACTTTAGGGACAAAAGAAAATGCCCTTCAGCTTAGAAAATACAAAAGCTTGTTATGCCAATTAAATTTTTATTGCATGGTGTGATCAACAGAAATTTGTAATCATCTTGTCTGTATATGTTTCCAAGTGTATATAGTTTGCCTGCAGTCTTACTAATAGAATACACACAGTTTTGTAAATATGTATTGTACTTTTTCAAATTTTCAAAAGGCTTATTTTTTATAATTTATATGTTTTACATTGGATAAAAGCATTTGAAGAATTTTTATGTATGAATACTGCATATAGTGCTAAAAATATATGATTTAAGGTCACATTATTACATATCAAAACTTGCATTTTAAGGTAAATAGTAATATGTGGCATAACAAGATTTTCACTTAAAACCATTGGCTCATTGATCATATTTCTACCATATATGCTCACATCTCTTTCATATTGGCACCCAAGTTTATTTATTAGCTCAACTTGATCCCCTATATTTGTATCTTATGTAAATATAAATTTCATACTTGTATATAAAATATATTAAAAACAAAGAGGAAAAATGATATTTGTCTTACTGATATTGGATAAATTACATTTTTTTGCATATAGATATGTAGCACCGAAAATAAAGGGGAAAAAGTGGTTATAAATTTGGTTAATTTTTATGATGTTAATTGATGACTGAGGGATGCTTGGAATAAGGAAAAAGAACTGGAAAATACTATCTGTGATGTTTCTGGAACTATAGCACTGGAGGTGACTTACTACAAACTCTAAAAATTTCACACACGGACTACAGTCTGCAGCTACACCTGTGGGCAGTTCTCACTTAATTGAGGAAACAAGAGGGGAAAACCCCCAAACTCAGATTGCCCTTCAGATATCAAGATAATTGGACAGTTAAGAGTCTTTCCCAATATACATACTGCATACAGTATATTCTCTAGAGTGTATTGAAAGGATGATTATAATCATGGGTCTCTCAGGAAATTAGAATCATGATTCAGGAGGTAATACATTTTCCTTAGTTATTTCTTTGATTAAAATGCTCTCCTAAGGAAGAGACTGGACATGCTACTGGCCTGCTTATATACACACACATTCTGAGGTTAAAGAACCATTTCTCCGCTTCCAGAAACTGTTCAGAGCCTTCATCACAAATAATGTTCCGTAATTCACAAATTGGTACAGGAAAATTAAGTCTTGTATATAACTTCTTTGAATTTAAAAGCCTAAAACCTTTGAATCTGAAATATTTATCCAGATAAACAGGTAAATGGGAAACTAAGACTGCTCTAAGGTTTAGACTAAAAATTCATGAGTTCTGAGTTCCAGGTATACTAATAATGCTTCTTCTTTCCTCTGCCTTCATGCTTTAAATGAATATTTGCTAATTTTTGTTTTATTATTAGAAGAGATTTTTTTCACCTACTATATTCTGATTAAAGTTTCCTGTCCCCCAACTCTTCTGAGATCATCCCCACTGCTCCTGCATCTCAATCCAAGCATGTTATTATGTCTCTCTAAATATGTGGTGTACTTTGGCAAGTTTCTTCCATTTCCTAAGAAAAATGACAATCAAGTAAACATGGCTGATAAAAGCATTTGGGCAATCAGAGTGTGCTAAGAGCTGTTGGCAACTGTACTTGCAGCATTTCCACTGGGGATCTTCTGCTAGGTCAGAATTCAACCCTTTCAAATTGATGACTTTCTGACAATAGAACAGAAAATGTTCTTGCCCTGCTTCTCTCCATTTTTTTTTTAGTTTTAGTTTAGACACATGTATTTCATTCAAACGACAGCAAAGTAGATCTGCAACAGAAACTAAAGTATACTGTCTAGGCATCTCAATGCAATATTATTGTTGTAGGGAGGCCTCTACTGAGAGAGGGCTGGAGATAGGAAAAGGCTGTATTATTGTATTTTTTATTTTGTGATTTTTTTTTCAGAAATCATACTGAGATTTATTATCAATTGCTTTCTAACTTAAGATGGTTTGTTTGTGGCTGCATCCGGTGATTCTATGTCATTAGTCCACCCAAGAAGAAACATTCTGAACAATCACTTCACTGGAGCAAAGGACCAATGAAGACTGCAGATACTTGTCTCTTACTACTTTATTTTTGTGTCTACTGATTCCCTTAGAGAAGAATGGACACAGTAAATGTCTCTGTGGTGACTGAATTCTATCTGGTAGGATTAACAGAGCAGCCTGAACTCCAAATACCCTTGTTCTTTCTGTTCCTAGCAATGTACTTGATCACTGCATTGGGAAATTTGTGTTTAATAATTCTGACTGTGTTGAATTCTCACCTGCACACTCCTATGTACTTTTTTCTCTTTAATTTGTCCATTATAGACATTTGCTATTGTTCTGTGTTCACTCCCCAAATGCTGATGAACTTTATATTACAGGAGAATGTCATTTCTTACATGGAGTGTATGACCCAAGTCTATTTCTTTATTTTCTTTGCTGTTTCTGAGTGTTATGTTTTGACTTCAATGGCCTATGATCGCTATATGGCCATCTGTAATCCATTGATGTATAATGTTGTCATGTCTCCTAAAGTATGTTTGAACCTTATGTTTGGTTCCTATTTTATAGCATTTTCCAATGCTATAGCTCACACTACATGCATGCTGAGACTGAGCTTCTGTGATGCCAACACCATCAACCACTACTTCTGTGATATTCCTCCTTTGCTCCAGCTCTCCTGCACAAGTACCTATGTCAATGAACTTATAATTCTTGTTGTTGGGAACATCAACCTCATTGTTTCTGTTTCAACTATCTTTATCTCCTATGGTTTCATCCTTTCTAGCATCATCCATAACAGTTCCTCTGAGGGCAGGCCCAAAGCCTTCAGTACCTGCAGTTCCCACATTCTTGCTGTTTCTCTCTTCTTTGGTTCAAGTGCACTTGCATATTTCAAACCCTCCTCATCAAGATCTATGAATGAAGGTAAAATCTCTTCTGTATTTTACACTAATGTGGTTCCAATGATGAATCCATTAATCTATAGCTTGAGGAACAAAGCTATTAAACGTGCTTTAAGGAAAACTTTGATTAGCAGGAACATTTGATTGTACGGGGTTGTCTTTATTCTTCTTACTTTGATCCTAGAAACAATTTCTATTCATGAACAATGCTTCAGCTGTATGACTTATACCTTTTTCATTTTAACATATTCTACCTTTTTTCAGTTTTTCAACAAGGAAAAAACCCTTGGAATATTTATAAAACCTATGCTGTTTTTTTGTATAATAAAAAGACATTTGAATCTTCTGTATTTGATTTAATATTTCCATAGCTTATCTTCTACATTTTTGTCACTTTCAATATTTCTATTCTATTTCTTATTTAAACATAATATAGCCAAAAGATCTTACCTATTACCCTCATTCAATACAAATGTATTTTTTCTCTTATAAATTAATATGGATCTTCAAAATGTCAAATGAAGTAATATTAGGAAGTTAGTATTGGTTGTATATAGGTTTCTCATTTTAATTATATATCTTTGAATGTGTAATTCAAACATCTGTTTTCTTCCTTAAATCTTCCATTGGAAAGTAACATAAATCTTTCAATTGTCAATGTGGCTGATTTGATTTATTGAAATCAGTATATTATTGAAAGGGGTAGAATTATCTAGCAGTTCCAGGTTTCCAACATGCTATTCACATGATTTTGTATATTTGCATTGCTATTAATTAGGAAATATGAAAATAGAAGAGTAATTCTGCTTTGAAACTTTATCATGATGTGTCTGTGGAGTACACATGTTTTTAGTGTTGATGCAGTGGTTATTTTATCTTGGATTCTTCTTCTTATTTTTATTTTTGTTTTGGCAGGAATTGTAGCTCAGCTGAAAAATTAAAAATGAGAGAATTTGAGTGTTTTAAGGACTTAGTAATAAAAGAAAAGTAGTTATAGGACAGTAACTGTGCCAGAAAGTCATTAAATTGAGAGCTATGAAGACAGACTAAAAATTAAGTCTCTTTCTCTGAAAAGATTCACTGATGGGGTCCTGAAAGTCATATTGCTATCTGAATCTTAACTTTCTTCTGTATCACCCTAAACCCTTAAGGACATTGTGTATCAGTTCATTCAAGTGGGTCAAATACTCAGAGTCAAGATTTAAAAACAAAAGTGTTTGCAAGAAAACACAAGACCAAATTTCCACAGACCCACATGTGGCAATGACTTTTGTACAATAATGTGAAAAACACAGACATATAAAAATAGATGGGTCTCAGTATGGGGGGGATTTCCCTCATGTAAAGAAAACTGTCCGTTTATGAGTGTTTATAACACTGTCTTGAGCAAATTTTTAATCATGTGTAAGAAAGCCTCTTCATCATGTTGTCCAAGAATTTCTAGATTTGTTAATAGGATAAAAAGACACATCCTGGATCTAGGTTGCTCTTTTCCATTGGCTGGCACATCTGAGTGAATGAAAAGGAGAAATTCAGCTGAGCAGCAGCAATCATTTCTCATTCCTGACACTGGACACAGTATGACCAGCTGTCCATCGCTTCTTCCACCTTTATTCCCCTGACACTCATTACCTTGGTCCATGAGCCAAATATAAACCTCCTACCTTTAGTTGTCATAGCCATGAATTTTGTCACAGCAATGAGAAAATTAATTTCTGCAGCGCTAGCAGCAGAAAATATTGTACAGCCATAGATTATATAGATAACTCTATTATCCACGCAGTGGCAACCTGCTAATGAAAAGAGCCATGGAATACTCATGCATGTCTACAATAAACATGCAAATTTGTAATGAGCAGCTTAATGGCGCTCACTGTAATTAGCCACTGGAACAGTAAAACCAAAGGACCATCAGATGCTAATTTTGCACCTCCTGTTGCTTACTACAAAAAAAAGACAAAACAATTGTTGGTGCAGATTTAATAATTTAGAACCTCAACTGAATGTTTATGAGAACATAAATTCTGTACAGTCACTGCAAAGCTGAGGACAAGCTACACAAATATTAAACACCAGAACTAAAGACAGACATAACTTGAAGTTAGAGCACATCTATGAGAGTTAAAGAGCCCAAGTTTGATCCCCATCACTACAAAATTTAAAATTTATCTCCTATGACTAAATGTGAATGCAAAGAACATTATTTACAATAGAAAAAATAGAGAAGAAAATTGAATGTGCTTTCATTAATATATAGGCAATATATGATAAATAAAATTGAACTATTTCCTATCCTTAAAGATAAATAAAATTTCAATTTTATTTATACCTGTGTAATATTCCATTGTGCATATAATACATTTTAAATATCCATTGATTAGATGGTGGACTTCTAGGCTCATTCAATTTCCTGTTCCTTGTGACTAGAAGATCAATGAATGTGAACATGCAAATATCACAACAGAAAGTTATAAAATCCTTTGGATACATCTCTCAAGGCAGCATATGAGCAGTCATATGTTAGATCTGTTTCTAGTTGCTAAGAAAACACCACACTGGTTTTGGCATTGGCTAAGCCATCCTATACCCCCATCAACTGTTTGTATGGATTTCCCCTTTCTCACATCTACCCAAGCATTTGTTGTCCCTTGTATTCCAGATGAATACCATTCTTATGATAGAGAAATAATGGAATACCATTGTGACTAGGTGAGTAAGTAGGGGAGACTGCTGTCAAAATGTATTTTAGAGAAAAGAACAGAAAAAACTATATAAATTATATATACATGTCTATGTATACATACATATATATGTATATGTGCACAAAACATTTTTAAAAGATATTTGCATAAGTTGGGAGTGGTTATATTTCAATCTCTATATGAGGGAGTATTCTCCATGAAGAGAAACTTGCATAAAATTTTGAGTCTCTAAGGAAATAAAGGTATATCTGCTCCTAGTTGCAAATACAGCTATCTCAATTCAGTTTTATATTCAAACGCTAACCTCTTGGGAAGGGAGTAACTATACTTCTACCCCATTAATGAACAAGTGCATTAAACCATTTCAGTCACACTGAAATGAATGGGAACCTGTTCTCCATGCTGGATTACCTTAGCCATGCCTTGTTCAGGGCAAGGTGCTAGGTCCTTCCACAACTTGATATGCCATGCATTTTTCAAGCCTGTGGGTGGCCTTCTTCTTTTTGAAAGGAGAAGGAGGAGGGGACAAGATGGGGTAGGTGCAGACAGGAGGAGAGAAGACGATGAGAGGAGGGAGGGGTCACTAAGATTAGTTTGTAAAATTAATGGGAAATTTTTAATTAAATAAAATAAAATTTAAAAACATTGTTTTAACTAGTGGCAGTGTGAGGATCATAATAGTTATTTCCTCTGCTACTGGAGACCAATCAAAGTCTAATCCCAAAATATCATCTGTAGTTTAGAAGGATTTCTCAAATGTATCAGGAATTAAATCTTTATTTCATTCGCTTCCTATAATCAAAGAATGTAAAACTTAGGAATACAAAAATTTCTCTTTACTACTAACTGAATAACAAAGATAAGGAATCTCTGAAATTTGGTGATTCATAGATTTTCTAAATCCCCCATATATGAGTATCCGTCTAAATATGAGATAGACTACAACATTCCATTTCTTCTCTATCTTGTGTGATCAAAGGACTCAAATGAAATTGGCCATGAATGTGCTATAGAGAACAGAAAATGTTAAGACCTGTAGTGACCACCTAAGTTTCAGGAATACCGTTTCTTGGAAAGGACCTTTACTCTTCTAGGTTTATGATTTTCTCTGTTATGTTTGGCAGTAAACAAAATCTCCTAGCATTATTCTCAGCTCTAACAGAGATAAATTTGTATCTATGGACAGCCTTAAGTGGCCAAGTCCTCAGCTCCCAATTATAATTTTGTGGGGATAACTCAAGTGAAGTAATAGATTACATAAGAGAAGAATGTTTCTATCATCAAATATTCTCATTTATCATTTTTTCTTTGTGAAGAAATCCAGTAATTCTCTAATTGGGTAGAAATTGAGTTATCATATATTATAGAATTTATGTAAGATTTATTCTTGCCTCAGATTGTTTGAGAATTGGAGTAGAAGATTAAGAGATGACATCAAATTCATCTAGAATTCATCTGATTCATTATGATAAATCCTGAAATTATTTAATGAAAAGCTCTGACAAGTTTATAATTCTTCAGTGTGCACCAATAGTTAGTTTGCAATTTGAAAATCAAGTTATGAGGGTTCTCCTTACCTCAAATCATGACTAACTTTCTTTTTTTCTTTCATCTTTTCATTCATTCTTTTTTTCTTCTCCTTCCTTCTGTTATTCTTCACTTTTTTTGGTCTTTTGTCAGTTGTGTCCCAATTCCTTCAAGCTTTAAGACTCTGGTCTCATAAAAGCAGCCATTGTCCTAAAAGTTTATGTCTCACCTCCAAAGTTGTTTACTTCTTGCTTAATCAGGCTTTTTACAGACTACTCCTGGTGATTCCAACACTAACTCTGAGTAGGGAATCACTTTAAAGAGTTCAGTTAATCAGATTCAGAATTTCATTAGGAATATGTCTCTGCATCTTTAGGACTCTTATTCTTACTGAAGTAGAAGTCATAATTTTCCCAATGAAGTAGAAATATCCATATCTGTCAATGGAATTGTCTTCACAGCTTATTCCACAGCAGGGCAGATCCACCCCTCTTCCAAACATCAATTAAAAGAGTCAAATAAATATCTCTATATATGAAAACACATACAAAAATATCAGGACAATAGCTGAATAAAGCATCCATTAATTTGAAGGAGAAATGGTGGGGGTTTATTGGAGAGCTTGTGCATTTCCTAATACTCTTGTTAATGGTGAATTAAAAATCTAACAATCATCAGGCAGTTTACTATAATTATATATTCTTCATATCTTCTATATTCCCATTCACACAATGAAAATCACCAAATACATCATGAAAGTCCTGACCAAGAAGTGTCCCAGATTTGACTATCTACTTTTGAAAAGATCAAACTGCTAACTAAATCAACTTAATTTTTTTGAAACTTTTCAGATGTTGAGAAATGAATGATACATTCTTTACAACTGCAAGAGTCAAGGTGCTGATAATTTTATGTATCAATCACAAACATTTGAGACTGATATATTCATGCCCATGGAGGAAGGAAAAAGCATAGACACAATGTAGGATTCATATTATATTTAAGGTGACAGACACGACTTTTTTCCCCCAAAGGTATTCTATCAACCTAGTATTACTTTTAAAGATGGAAGAGCAATCTTTATATTATAGGATCATGTGTGCAAAATAATCATTGGGTACCACTCCCTCAGGTGCTTAGAGAATCTAGTCAAGGTGCTAGTAACAGGATCTTGTTGCAAGGAGAGAGTAGGCCACTTGTTCATCCCAGCCACCCAGAATGGAAATAATCACACAGAAACTGTGTTAATTAAATCACTGCTTAGCCAATTAGTTCTAGCTTCTTATTGGCTAACTCTTACATTAATTTAACCCACTTTTATTAATATTTATATTGCTATGTGGCAGTGGCTTACTGGCAAAGATTTGTTATGTCTGTCTCTGGTGGCTCCAAGATGTGGGAGTGTCATATCAATCTGTTGCTTTCATTGGTTAATTAATAAATAAACTGCTTGGCCTGATAGGTTAGAACATAGGTGGGTGGAGTTAACAGAAGAGAATGCTGGGAGGAAGAGGAAGTGAGCTCAGATGCCATGCAACTCCTGTCCAGGGCAGATGCCAGGTCAGACATGCTGAATCATTCCCGGTAAGACTGGTACTACACAGATTACTAAAGATGGCTTAGGCAAGATGTGAGAATTAGCCATTAAGAGGCTAGAACTAATGGGCCAAGCAGTGTTTAAAAGAATACAGTTTCCATATAATTATTTCAGGGCATAAGCTAGCCAGGCAGCCGGGAGCTAAGTGGCAGGAATGCAGCCTGCAGCTCCTTCAACAGCTCCATGGTGTCTCTCCCTGACTCCTACCTTTCTTCCTCCCAGCATTTAGTTCTGTCTTCCCGGCCTACCTAAGTTCTGCCCTATCAATAGGCCAGGGCACTTTTTTTTATTCATTAACCAATGAAAGTAACACAGAGACAGAAGGACCTCCCACACCAGGATCTGAGGGTAAACAATCAACTGAAAGGCAATTTTTCCACAGTAGGTCTCTTTCTTGTTCTTTCTTCCTTGTATGCTATTACAGTTCTTCTGTCCAAACTGTTTATAATCTCTTGGCTCTAATTATCTATCTCAATGATAATTCCAATTCTCTGTTACATTCTTTTCCTTCTTCTTTTTCAATTTCCCATATGCTAATTTCTAGTAGGATTCTACTTTAAATTCTGCTTCAGCTTCTACTCACACTTCTGTTAATTCCCTGTTCTTTTCCAGCTATAAAAACCCACAAAATCTTGCAGACATAGTTAACCAGGCAATCTCCATAAACATACAAGGGAAGTTTATAGTCCTTGCTTCATTAGCGCCTTTGCCAAATATTAGCAAGCTGATATAGGTGGGTCTTCTACCTATCTGTTGATTTCATTGGTTAATTTATAAAGAAAACTGCTTGGCCTGATAGGTCAGAACATAAATAGATGGAGAAGACAGAACAGAATGCTGGGAGGAAGAAGGCAGTGAGGCAGTCGCCATGAAGCTCCGGCCTGAGATGAACGCAGGTTAGAATCTTCCTGGTAAGCCACCACCTTGTGATGCTACACAGATTAATAGAAATGAGTTAATCAAGATGTGAGAGTTACCCAGTAAAAGAATAGAGATAATGGGCTAAGCGGTGTTTAAAAGAATACAATTTGTGTGTTGTTATTATGGGGCTAAACTAGCTGTGTGGGAGCCGGGCAGGACTAAAAGCAGGCCTGCCTGCAGCTCCTTCTACAGCAAGTTCTAAAGAACTTTTAGTTTACATCATTGCACTAAGATCAGGTCTGGTGGCTGGATGTCAATCAGAGGTGCCCTTGGAGATTGCTTTCCACATAGGTTGTGAGTAGATGGTTAATTATTTTTCCTGAGAGTAAGATACAAGATGTAAATCTTATAAATAAAAGTCACCAGTAAACTGAAGTGAAGGTGAGGTGAGAAGTTAGTAATCTTTTAATTTGAGGATACTCTAGCTCATCAATTTTCTTACTAAAAGTGAGGTAAAGCGACAACAGGCTTACTTTTTTCAATCTGTTTGAGCAGCTATGATATAACAGCTTTGGGCATGAAGTAATTATACATCCTTGGATATTTGGGAATGTCTTAAATGGAATGTTTTTTACCTGGAACCTGAAAACTAATAAATGCCTGTCAATAAAAATAATTACAGGAAAGTAGATCTCTTTATTCACAAAGAAGAGAAGAGCAAAAACCTGGTAGTGGGAAGCAGGTTTCTTGACTGTGTGACTTTCTTCAGATATAGCTCAAATAGTTCTGAACTGTGGGAGATAAATCTCAAATTTCTAGCAGAAATGGTTTAGCTATAACAAAAAATCTACAGCAAATTCAGTCACATAATTCCAAAATTCCTAGTATCCTGGTTTATTCCTCCAACAATGTGTATGACTCTGATGGGTTGATCCTGTAAACTGAGACTGGTTTAATTACTTAATGATTCTTTGGCTTGTAGCACTTATTAATAAAGTATATGATAAAAATGAAGAACATGCAAAGAATGTAACTTCAAATACATGAACCTATGGTAGAAAGAAATGTGACAAGAAAGCTATACTCAAAAAAACACTAGGGAGTGATAATTGCTCTGAGGTTTACCTTTGCCAAAGGTTACATAGAATTCTCATCAATACATTTAGGTTCATCTCAGGGCAACTTTAACATCTTTGTTCCTCAAGCTGTACATTAAGGGATTCATCATGGGAACCAAGATAGTATAAATGATGATGGAAATATTTCCTCATCCATAGGCCCAGCTGAGGAGGGCTGGTGATACATAAATGTGCTTGATCATAAAAACAGAGAAAGAGCAAACAAATGGAAAATGCACATACTAAAGGTTTTGCATTTGTTCTCAGTGGAATCTGGAATATGGTGCAAAGAATAAAGCCATAGGAAGTAAGAATGATGCACATAGGAGCAACAATGCCCTTTCCTACTCTCTATCTCATCAACATATGTATCGGTACCAGAGAGCACAGCAAAAGTAAGAGGTCACAGAAATAGAGGTTGATGGTTTTTCTGCAACAGAAGTTTCTTTTAAGCATGCAACCAGTGTGGATCATGGCACCAGAAAGTCTCATCAAATCTAAAGCAAGCATAAAATAGAAACATATCCTAGGTAACATAGCAATATTATACATGAGTGGATTACAGTTAGCCACATAAAGATTATAGGCCATTTCTGACAGCATGGAATATTCAGAAATGCCAAAAAAGAAACAAAGCAAGTAGAGCTTGGTCATGTACACCATAAAAAGGCAACTTATTGTTCAGTAAGAACTTCATCAGCATTTTGAATGTAATCACTGAGGAATAACAGCGGTCTATTAGGAACAAATTATGAAGGAAAAAAATAAATAGGTGTGTGAAGGTGAGAATTCAGTACAATTAGAATGATTAAAACCAAATTAGCTCATGTATATCAATAGAAAGAACAAGATATCTCTCTCAAGGGCCTGAAGATATCAAAAAGGACTGAAGTGATGGCTTATACCTGCTAGACCAGTGTGTATCCTTATTGCCATGGAGATTGAATCAATGCCTGCCCTGGTCTTTAGGGAGTGAGTATCCTTAGTACTTTAACCAAAATGAAACACCCATCTCCTAATCAGAGAAATGTGTTGCTTCCTTTTCTTATTCTACATTGTCACAGTGCAGTTTAGCAGAAGCAACCCAATGACTTTCATGTTATTTTTTTTTAAGTATTTCAAGGAGTATAGTGATGATTCTGTTATAATTTCTCCAAACACTTCTCCAAAATTATTTTTGTATGTGTTACTTTTGTTTGTGGTTCTGGACTTTTTTTTAATTCCTCATTGTTATCATACCAGGGAACAAATAAAGAATTACTTTCCCAAGCCCTCTAAAATTAAATTTTACATATTGGATTTGTTCTGCTTTAACAAATTTACTACTTAAATATAAAAATCTCTTAACCATTCAACACAATATTTAATAATCCAGGTCAACATTTTTTATATTTTACATAGAAAATTATGGAAGAAAAGGTGTTAGAGACTCTGAAATTGAATCTTTAATGTGATAGATGGAAAGAAATGTTTAACATTTCTCTATCCAGGGCCCACTAATTGTAAAACAGGAATGATAAATAAAGAATACCTTCATCAGACATTTCTGGTCATTAATTAAGAAAAGAAAAAGGGAAAAGGAAGAAGTAAAGCATTGTAAACTAAAAATAGTAAAGACTGACCTGTAAGTATCAGCGCTCATGGATTTATGAAAGGATTTTGCCCATATTCTTCATATACTGAAAATAAAATAAAATGAAAGTCTATTTAGATTCAATGTACAGTCTACAGTATTTCTTTTGTTAAATGTCTGGACCCAGTGTAACATGCTGTAATTTCAAATTTCAGTTTTTCATAATGCCTAACATAATTATCTGAAATGAAGAATATACTTGTTTTATGTTTTTGGTGAGATTAATATGACCATATATATGGTAATATAGTTTCAGTTTCAGAAGAAACAATATTGGTATATTATAGTTTCTAACAATACTATTGTTTCTAACTCTACCTTTTGAGCTTGATTTATTTTTGTTCATAAATTTGAATACTCCTAGTTGACTAGTGGCTACATATGGGCATCCAGGATCCTTCAATATCATAGCATATCCACTTAAACCTATGAAAAGTATACTGGTCTGGACTAGTGACAGGTTTCTGTAGCATTATCAAGTAGAATTTAATTCCAGGCACATAAAAAACTTCCAGAAAATCCTGGGCTAAATACTAATAAAATGTACCACAAAACTTTAATAGGAACTAATAAAATCACAAGTAAAATTGAATCCAGTAGTATCTATATTCTGTAATGTTGACTGAGAATCCTGTCCCACTGGGTCCTGCAGTCGTTCAGTCACAAAGAAACAGACAGAGGTCACATTAATCATAAACTGGTTGACCTAGTAGCTCAGGCTTCTTATAACTTATCTCTGTGAGTTCGAGGCCAGCTTTGTCTACAAGAGGTAGTTCCAGTACAGTCACAAAGCTACAGAAATCTTCTCTCAGAAAAGTCATACAAATTATTAATATATAACCAAGTAGTGTTGGAAAATATAAATATAAGGCAATTATATATGTGTGAAATGAGAGGGAAAGAAAAACAATAAAACAATAGAGTCATCAATAAAACACTTCCAAGAAAGGAAAGATCACAAACTAGAATAAAATTAGAAAATATTACAGTAGAAAAATAAGATATTTCATTAAACATCATGATCTTCTCGGGAACACAATAGGATACCAGCCAGAATAAGTTAGGAAAGACAAATAATTTTAGAAAATATAAAATGTCTTAACAAATTTGACTAGTGTGTCCTGGCAAATGCCTTTATCGAGCACCATGATAAGAAACCCTAGAAAATAATGCATAAAACTTTGGAGGTGTAATAGTTATTCAGTCATTAAATAACTTGATCCCGAGTAGCAAACAGTAAAGAAATTCACTTAAGAAATGACATTTTAAAGGACATTTAATAGAATATAGAAAGTAAGAGAATAAATGGGAAAAAAAGAACCCAAAATTTTTAGAAGAGAACAATAAATAAGAAACAAAGCCTCCATTCATAAACACACAACATTTTTTTCTTTACCATTTTATAGAAAAATTTGGATAGTTCTTTGTTGGTGTTTTTCAATGCCAGAATTATCATGAGAAAAAAATAAAAACAAATCTTCCACAAAAAAATAAAGTGACAGAATCTATTCCTTTTGAAAGTAGATGCAAAAATTTTTAATAGTTGTTGGGCAATGAGGTCTTGTTGAGATCGCTAAAACCAGTCTGATAGTAGGACAAAACATCTTTTTCTTAAAAATGACAGTGGGACTCCATTGACAAGGACAACTTTCATACAACACATTCAACATAGAGAATTTGAGCTGGTACAGGCTTGGGGCCTTCACTTCATACTTTCTAGTCTCTTTGGTGTGAGAGGGTACTCTACAGGCTATAGAAAAAGAAAGCTGAATACAAACCACAACAAATAAACCCACCCCAATGAAGTGATTCCTAATGATTTTCTGCTATATTTGTAGACTGGAGTCTAGAATGATTATCATTAGAGAGGCTTCATATAGCAACTAATGGAAATAGATACACTTACCACGGGCAAACAAGTAGACCTGAGTGAATGCTCCACAAGAGGGTAAATAAGGATAATATGAGCCAGAGGGATCAAGGACACCACAAGAAATGGGTGCACAGAATCAACTATCCAGGGCTTCTATGGACTCACAGAGACAGAAAGGATTATCAGGAAGCCTGCATGGGTCTGATCTATATACTCAGCACACATATTATGATTGTGTTAGCTTGGTGTTCCTGTGGGATTACTAACAGTGGAAGTGGAGCCTATCTCTGACTCTTTTGCCTATTTTGGAACCCTTTCCCTCTTACTAGTTTGTCACATTCAGCCTTAATATGAGAGAATGTGTCTAGTTTTAATATAATTTGATATGCCACAATTGTTTGTGATTGGACTGCCATTTTATAAAGTGAACTGAAGGAGAAAGTATCTGGGCAGAGGCTGTATGAGGGAGGGTACTGGGAGGAGAGAAGGGAGGAGAAACTGGTCTGGATACAGTATAAGAGGGATAAACAAACAATGAAATAAAAAGAAAAATGAAGCAATAAACTAAAAATCCCCACATAATCAAAGAATAATTTTATATATAGTGAGACTCTTTTGGAAAGAACTAATTTCTAATTTGTGAGATGTTATCAATTGTAGAGAGATTCTAAGTTGGGAATAGAGACTTTTGTCTCTTCTTCAGTGTTGGGACCCCAACAGGTGCTGCCAACACAGAATTTTTTTCAGTGTATTTTTTATTTGCATATGAGTCCATTTAAAAAAATTTATATGGTGACTAGTTACCAACCATAGAGGTTTATATTTTCTTTCCTCCTCTGGTTTGTCTGAATCTTTTTTTAAGAATAATTCTATTTTGTTTATTTATTATTGATTTTATTGAGATATATATATTTAATTTAGTAAAAAAAAAACTATCTTTTCTCAGTTTACATGCCAAATCTATTTCCTATTCCCTCCCCTCCTCCTGATTTCTCCACTTTCTTTCTTCCACTCCCATACCACCTCCATCCACTCCTCAGAGAGTAAAGCTTCCCATGGGGAGTCAAAAAAGTCTTGCAAACCACACGAACCGCCTGCCTGAAAGACTCAGAGTTTGTCCTGGCAGAACGGCTCAGAAAGCCAGCATTTTAAAACAGTGCAGTTTTTGTTTTTTGTTTTTTTGTTTTTATTTTTGTTTTTCTATGACTGAAAACTGAAAAGCATGCATTCAGCTTCTCGTCAACACCATTTAAGTGTTTAGTAGCAGGACCTCTTAAAAGAGCTGCAGGGTTTTGCAGCTAAAGCTGAGTCAGGAAGCCACTCTTAGATGAGAACGCTTGCTTGCCTCTAGCAAGCAGCGCAGACCCGAGAAATTGCTGCTATCAAGAAAACATGCTTTACTCTATTTTTTCCCAAGCTTTCTCAGGCTTTTTGTGGATTCAGTTATCCACGTCTGGGTGCCGTTTGTAGAAGAAACAGCGGGCTGCATATCGACATGGCTAGCTTTATGCTGCGGCCTTTATAGGAGTTCACAGTTAATCATTTGATACCATATATCCATGTTTATTCACTAATAGACTTTTTGTAGCGCTCTCAGTATTCTGGGCTATCTTCAGTTCTTCAATTTGGCTGAAGCCCCCTTAAGTCTTTTCCCCATCTTAGCATGTCTCCTCATATTATGTTTGCTCGGGAATACACTTTTTAAGTAGCATCTCTGATGATTATGGTTGCAAAGCACTATAAGTGACTCTTACAGTATTCTACAACTTACAGACACGGATATTATTAAGTCAGGAGAAGCACCTGGGGGCAATTTCTTACTTAACTGCAGGAAGCAAAAGAAGAGAAACCCCAAACTCGGATTTCCCTTCAGATCTCAAGATTGTGAAGGTAAAATCTATTTCCCTATCTACACTGGGAGTTGCAAGTTCTCGAAAGGGAATGGAAAAGATGAGTATAATTGTGGGTCCCTCAGGAAATTAGGATAATAATCCAGGGTGTATTATATTTTCTTCAGCCCCTTCTTTGATTTAAATGCTTTTCTGAGCAAGTTCCTGGACATTTTTCTGGCCTGCTTATAACCTCACACAGCCTGCAGTTAAAAAGCCCTTTCCCTGCTTTCAGCAAAGACACAAAGACTTAATCAGAAATAATGCTCTGCAATTCAGAAATTGGTACAGGAAAATTAAATTATGTGCTTATCTTCTTTGAAATGAAATATCTGGAACCTTTAAATCCCAGTTATTTATATACATGAACATAAATAAGTGGAAAAGTAAGAGTTCTAAGGCTTGAAATGAAACTTGTGAGTTTCTGAATTTAAGGTATAGAAACAGACTTCTCTCTCTCTCTCTCTCTCTCTCTCGCTTCTCAATATTTGCCTTAATTTTTGTTTTGCTTAAATGAGATTTTTTTCATAAAATATATTCTAATTGTAGTTTTCACACCCTCAACTCCTCAGAGATTCTCCCCTCCTCCCCATCGCCTCTTCCTTCTGAATCCATACCCTTTAAGTTTCTCTTAATAAATGATGGGATTCAGAAAATGTCTTCATTCTCTGTGCCAAAGAGATTCAAGTGATACCTGCAGAAGAAAGCATTCAGTGGGATCAAACAGTGTTAAGGAGCAACATAACCAATAAGTTACAGCATCTCCACTGTAGTTCTACATTCTCAGAATTCAAGTCTTCCAGATTAATGACTTTGTGACATGAAAACAGTAAACACTTTCTCTATGACCTATTCTTGTTCTTTAAGTTTTAAATTGGGCAGATGTTTTTCATTCATACCACAGCAAAGGCACTGAATTGTCCAGTAATCTGCTCCCAGTTTTAATGTAGCTGTGAAGGAAAACTGGAGATGGGAAAAGGTTGAATCTTTCTTAGTGTATTCTTCTGCTTTTTCAAATATAATACTAAAATTTGGTACATCTGGATTTCTGACTTAAGATAATTTTTTTCCAGTGGGAGCAGCAGGTGTTTCTATATGATTAGTCTGGGCTAGAAGAAACATTCCCAACATATAACTCATAGGTGGGAAGGATCCATGACTGAGTATGGGTCATCCTCTAAGGCAGCTCTATTTTCTGTTTCCACAGATTGACTTACAGAAAAATGGATGCAGTAAATGTCTCTTTGGTGACTGAATTCATTATGGTAGGAATAACAGAAAAGCCTGAACTCCAAATGCCCTTGTTCTTTCTGTTCCTAGCAATGTATCTGGTCACTGCATTGGGAAATTCATGTTTAATAATTCTGACTGTGCTGAATTCTCACCTCCACACGCCTATGTATTTTTTTCTCTTTAATTTGTCCTTTATAGACATTTGCTATTGTTCTGTGTTTACTCCCCAAATGCTAATGAACTTTATGTTAAAGAAAAATGTAATTTCTTACATTAGATGTATGACCCAGCTCTATTTCTTTATCTTCTTTGTTGTTTCTGAGTGTTATGTGTTGACTTCAATGGCCTATGATCGCTACATGGCCATCTGTAATCCACTGTTGTACAATGTTGTCATGTCTCCTAAACTGTGTTTGAATCTTATGTTTTGTTCCTACTTTATTGCATTTTCTACTGCTGTGGTTCACACTTCATGCATGCTAAGACTGACCTTCTGTGATGCCAACATCATCAACCACTACTTCTGTGATATTCTTCCTTTGCTCCAGCTCTCCTGCACAAGCACATATGTCAATGAGCTTATGTTGTTTGTTGTTGGTAGTATCAACATCATTGTTCCTTCTGTAACTATCTTTGTTTCTTATGGTTTCATCCTCTCCAGTATCTTACAAATCAGTTCCTATGAGAGCAGATCCAAAGCCTTCAGCACCTGCAGCTCTCACATCCTTGCTGTTTCTCTGTTCTTTGGTTCAGCTGTGCTTGTATATTTCAAACCCTCCTCAACAGAGTCTATGAATGAAGGGAAAATCTGTTCTGTCTTTTACACCAATGTGGTTCCTATGATGAATCCTTTAATCTATAGCTTAAGGAACAAAGATATTAAAGTTGCCCTTAGGAAAACCCTAAGCAGCAGGAACATTTGACTAGCTAACCAAGTTGTCTTTATGCCTCTTATTTTGGGCACAGATTTAGTTTCTATTGTTGGGCAATACTTCAGCTGTATAATTTACCTTGTTTTTGTTTCCAGAAAATATTCTAGTTCTTCAATTTTTGAATTGGCAGAAACCCTTGGAATCATAATGAATCCTCAGCTTTTTATATCTTAAAAAATTGAACCTTTTAAATTTGGTTTAATATTTTGAAACTTTGCCTTCATTCTTGTCATTTCCTCTATTTTTATTCTATTTCTATTTAAAAATGATGATATTAAGCAACCTACTCGTTTCCCTCCATTCATAACAAACTGATTGTTTTCTTCTTCTCACAATCTAAAATAGTTCCTCAAATGGTCAATAAAGTAACACTAGTATGCCAGTTTCCACTCTATGTAGGGCTAACTTATTTAGAAGCTGTTTCTTTGAATGTATATCACACTACTGATTCTGCTCTTTTTTGTATTTCTTCCATTGTGAAGCAACATATATCCCCTCCAACTGTCAGTGTCATTGATGTGATTTATTTGAAATCAATTGCTTAATGAAACTGTATTATTCCATAATGGGTCTAGGTTTCAAGCATAGTAAGTTTTTTGGCTATGGGAAGTTTAGCTTATCTAAAAAATTAAAAATTTTGGGACTAATAATTCAAGAAAAGAATATCTGCAAAGAAAGAGTGCTTATAACAGGCATTAAGTAAGACTCCTAGACAGACAGTGAGTAAATAAGAGCCTTTTCCTGCAGAGAATCACGGAGGGTTTCTGAAAATTATATTACCATCTGAATATTAACTTTCTTCTATGGAGCATTACAAATATTGTCCTTGCCTTATTAACCTCACATTATTCTTCACACCCACAATGACTGCACATTAATAGTGTTTTCAGTAATGAAGATTATTATATAGAGAAATGAAGACAGGCTATATTTTTTGGTACATGTAGAATGAGAAGTGCTAAATTAATAAATAGAGATGGTAGGTTTGAGAAACTAATTAGGGAGAAGGATTCAGACAGTGCAGGGCAGCAATGGAAGCCTCTTTTTATGACTTCTCTTATCTTTTCTGGAGCTTTCTGGAAATGTTGTGAAGACTGAAACATCTCTCTGAACAGGTCAAAAAGCTTAAGTTAAATGTCAAAAAAAGTTTAACCTGAAGGAAGATTCAGAGATAAGTAAATAATTTCATCATGGTTGATTTTATGTGGGATTCTTATATGGATTTTTTTAGCAAAATAAACAAAATATGGCAAAATGTACTGTGTTTGCACAATCAAGTTATCGTGGACAAAGATTGTTTTCACATACCTTTTGAAGAGCTCATATTTTTCTATTCTCTGAATCAATTTGAGTAGATAAAATGTTTACAGTCAACATCATTATAAAGTTGTCACCTGAAATATTAAAAACTGCAATAACTATGGCCAGGCATTTCATTCTGAATAGAGATGGTCCCAGAAAGCTTATGAGAGGAAAGTGGAATCCTGTGTATTTTTTAAAAAAACAAATATCTCTCTGCCTCAAGGATATTATTCCATTTCACATATCAATGAAGCATCAAAAAATGAAGTAAAACATTCACATTGTCCATGTAGATGTCTGTGACATCAGGCAGAGATGACTGTACAATTCTTTAGAGTAGATATTGCCAGTGTTTAGTGATGTGAGTTGTCCCAGAACTGGTCACAAAAAACAAACACCATTATAACACAATATTGTCCACTTCTCACTTTTTCTTTGTCCTTAGTTGGGCAATATGGACATAAAAAGGCCTCATACATATGATCCGAAGGTAGAAATAAATATGACAATAAAGGCACTGACAATTTCTCTGAGGTTTACCTACAGACAAAGATTAAATCAAATTCTGATCAATACTTTATCCCACTCAAAGATTTTTTTTTTCAAGGCAACTTTAGCATCTTTGTTCCTCAAGCAACAGGTTAAGTGATTAATCCTGGGAATCATGATAGTATAAAAGGTAGAAGAAATTTTATCCTCATCCATAGACCCATCCGAGGATGACTAAAGATCCATGAATACATATGACTCAAAGAGCATAGAAACAGCAATTGTGTAAGAACTGCAAGGGCTGAAGGCTCTGGACCTGCCTGCAGTGGACTGTATTTTGAGGATGCTGGAGAGGATGAAGCCATAAAAGGTGAAGACAATGACAGTGGATACAATGATGTCTTGTTTTCCTACAATGAACAGCACTATCTCATTGACATAAATGCTGGTACAGGAGAACTACAGCAAAGGGAGAATAACACAGAAGTGTTTGATGGTGTTTCTATCACAAAAAGTCTGTTGAAGCATAGAACTAGCATATTTCATGGCACAACAATGTCCCAAGCATAAGATAGAAGCACACCTTAGGGTACATAGCAATGTTATACAATAGTGGATTACAGATAACCAAATAATGGTCATGGGCCATTTCTATCAGCATGTAACATTTAGAAATCACAAAAAAGCAAAACTAGTTTTGTACTTCATTTAGGAGATAGAATTTTTCTTCAGTAAAGAGTTTATTAGCATTTGGGGTGTAACCACTGAATATCAGAGTTCTATGAGGGATAAGGTAAGGAGGAAAAAGTACATGGGGGTGTGAAGTTGAGAATTCAACACAATAAGAATGATCAAAGTCAAATTTCCTAAAGTGGCTAACAGATAAATTACTACAAAGAGGAAGAAAATTCGTGCTTGGATATTAGACTCTTCTATTATGCCCAGGGGAATAAATTCCATCCCCAAAGAGCC
Organism: Microtus agrestis; assembly: GCA_902806775.1. Lineage (NCBI taxonomy): Eukaryota > Metazoa > Chordata > Mammalia > Rodentia > Cricetidae > Microtus > Microtus agrestis. The sequence continues at coordinate 43,482 of CADCXT010005405.1, read as the reverse complement.
ATTTTCCACAGACATTGCTCTTCAAGAAAGTCTTGGTGGGGGAAGTGAAAATTACAGGAAAAATCACAACTGGCAACTATCTCTGATAATCCTGAGGAAAGTAATGGGTATACATGGATCTATTTGAATACAGTAGAATCAAATTTGTATTACCATGATACAAAGTGACATTTTTCCTACCAAATAAATATAATGCCTGCCTCTAATCCTACCCCTTAGAGAAAATGTGAGGTAAACCTCTGTGAACATAAGGTAAGCCTGATCTACAGAGATGTACACTGATACCCCACACATACACACATACACATGCACACACAACCACAGCTAGTCTAAACAACTGAGTTAAGTACTACAATTCTATCATCAATACTAGAAAAATCAAGAGAATAAAAGTAGACTGCAATGGATAGGACTGACTTTCTCATTTATCTTCCTGTCCTTCTATTCTTTATCATTTTGGGATATGAAATAAGGTATTGACCTGGTACTTACCTCAATTTGCAATCTGCAGCGTAGAAATCATGAACATTTCTTCCACACAAATGAAAATAACCAAATCTAAGGACAGTTAAGATACTCAGGAACATTCATAATCTGGAGGAATTTGAAATCTTTAATGGCTATATAGTTTACTAAATAAGACACTGCAACTTATATGTCTCCTAGATCTCTGAATATTGTCAATTCACCCTACTCAGACATTTTTATTTGAGTTTTACTTGAATCATACACCTTTCCTAAAGAAAGAGAAATGGTATAACATGTATCCTTAGACTAATCGCAAGCTGAAGCCATTGTGAAAACAGAAAATGCAATACACTCCAAAGGAAAGCCTGTATAATCACCCTGCATGTGAAATTCGCAATAGTCATGTTCCCATGAAGGAAAAGAAGGATGTTGCTTGTTGGAACCCATAGGATAGTAAAACAGGTGAGGCTTGTGCAAGTTGAAGAATGCTCAATTATGAAACATAAAAAGGCTCTTGATTTCAAATGTTCAGCAATGATAAACAAGGCAACAGTGCTATATTTTACATCTAATGGTGCTTAAAATTTAATTATCACATTATATATGCAAATCTATTGCCACAAAGCATAAATATGTAAAAATTGCATAGATGGATTAGCTTTCTCATTTGGTCATTTCAGAAATACATTTATTGTTGTTTGGTCAAAGCACCAAAAATTATATGGCATATATACTATTTTTCACCTAAGTAGTTATTCATCAAATATGTTAAATAAAAATGAAAGTATTACTATGAGTAGATTTTAAAACTTACCCTATTTGGAAGTGGAAAAAAGAGTTTGCTCATTATCATTATTACTTACTGTTTATGCTTTAGAAAGCCTATCACAGGTCCTGAGCTTTTTATTGCCTTTAGTTTGTGAGAATGCTGAACAGTTTGATGTCACAGCTTGTAATCTTAATACTATTTCTTAATCCAGTAGAACCACAAGAGGAAAGAAACCCAATGTTCTTTTTGTGATACCTGCAACTTGAAACTCCTATTATGTGTTTCATTTCATAATATACTCAAAATTCACCAAGAACATTATTTGACTCTTTCAGAAGCCTAAACACAGATAGTAAAATGGTCTCAAGTGATAGCTCATGCATGAAAGACCAATATGTATCCTTGGAGATTCAATCAATGAGTACCCTGCTTTGTGTGTGGGGGAATGTGTATCTTTATTATTTGAGCCCAATTAAACTCCCATCTCAAAATCACCTTCTTCACAAAAGTCTATTGTTTGTTTCTTTCTCTCTTCCCACATTGTCACAAGACAGAAATGACCCAATGAATATCTTACTATTTCAGAAAAGTGTGTAAGGAATATAGAAATACTTCATTTATAATCTCCCCAATACTTGTCCAAATGATTTTTAATTTGTGTTATTTTTGTTTCTTCATCTGTGCATGAATCCGTAGTCCTCATCGATATTATACTAGGGTTGAAACATAAAATTACTTTCTCCAACCTATAAAATTAATTTTTATATGTTACATATGATTTACTTTTAATATTTTTTAAAATTACCACCAAAATATCAAACTCTTTTAGTTATTAGACACAATATTTAACAATTGAAGTGAGCATTTTTAAACACTTTATAGAAAATTATGGAAGTAAAAGAGTTGGTGACTTTGAAATCGAACCCTTAATATAATAGTTGAGGAAGATCATTTAACATTACTTTATCCAGGTTCAACTTATTATAAATGATGGATGAATTTAAAGTATACAGTTTCTCACATATTTGTGGTGATTAATTTGGGAAAGGAATAGGAAAAAGGAAATAGTAAAGCCCTGTGAACTAAAAATAGTAAAATCTCACTGGTAAATACCCATGCTCATAGATATATGAAAGATTTAAAATGTTGAGAATGTGTAATTTGGATATAGTGAATGATAGAATGTGATTGCTGGTTATGAAGATTATTTGGTCCAATTACAAGTGTACATAAACTTAAACATATTGGATTTACATGACTAAGAATTTACATATTTTTAGAACACATTGAGCCTGAACATTAATGTCTCACACTGAATAATACAAACACAGTGAAAACACAAATGAAAGGGTAAGAATGTAAGAAATTATGCAATCTGTGACTTGTAGGCACTTAGGTAATGATCCCTGTACTCAAAATAAAGGATTTCCTCATTTCAAAAGTTCACTATAGGAATTAAAACCTTTTACAATTCATATATTACAGCATATAGCACACCACATAGAGAAACAGTGACTTTATAAATCATCTGTAGTGTTTCAACATAACAACTCAATGTTAAATTAACTGCTTCAGAGTAGTTAGAATGGCTTATACTTACACGCCACAAAAACAACAAGACAGAATGAAATCAAAGCCAAGATTTTCATTATTGAAACAGACTCTTTTATGATATATTAGTAAACCTCAAGGCAATCACAAATAAAATAATATTAGCTGGTTGGACAAACTTTCAAACTGCATTAATAGCACAAAATCAACAGTAATATCAAAAAAAGAAAGATATCAGATTATAAGGAATAAAATTATGCAGAACAAACCTAAGACAGTCAAATATTATTAGTAATTAAATACTGCACTTATCAATAACATACTACATGAGAGAGCTTGATGCCTCAAGTAGAAAAGATGAACTGATTTAAAGAACCATGTCCAAGATGCCTTATAGTCTGTTAAAAGGGACTCAGCTCAGTTGTAAGGACTGAGTACGGAAGGGAAAACAAAGAGCGGCATAACCCAGTCGGCTTAGCTGACAAAGCAGACCTTAAATCAAGCACTGTGAATTCCAAGAATGTGACATTGTGTAGTGACAACATTATCAATTCACAAAAAGTTAGGAATATTATAAATATATAAGCAATAAATAGTGGACAATGTAAATATCAGACAAAAATGTAAAAGTCTGAACTGGGGACAAAAAAATTAAAAACAATAAAATCATCAATAAAGCTTCCAAAATGGGAAGATAACACAGGTAGAATAAAATTAGAGAACATCACATTATCACAACATAATATTGTATCAAATGGCATATTCTTTTCAGGAACAACATTGCATATTAATCAGAATAAATATTATGTTAGGGGAGATGAGATGTCTTGACAAATGTGACTAGTATGACCTAATAAATGCCTTTATCAAGAACCATCATTAAAAAACCTAGAAAATAAGGCATAAAACATTTAGACATTTAAACATTTAGTAATTATGTCATCATTAAGCGTGATCCTGAGTAGCATACTGTTCAGTGAAGAAATTTTTTTTCTAGAGATGCTTATTTTATTTTTATTAAAAATTTCCACCTCCTCCCCACCTCCCATTTCCCTCCCCCTCCTCCCACTCCTCTCCCCTTCCCCCCACTCCCCTCCCCCTCCCTCTCCAGTCCAAAGAGCAGTCAGGGTTCCCTGCCTTGAGGGAAGTCCAAGGTCCTCCCCCCTCCATCCAGGTCTAGGAAGGTGAGCATCCAAACAGGCTAGGCTCCCCTAAAGCCAGTACCTGCAGCAGGATCAAAACGCAGTGCCATTGTCCTTGGCTTCTCAGTCAGCCCACATTGACTGCCACGTTCAGAGAGTCCTGTTTGATGCCATGCTTTTTCAGTCCCAGTCCAGCTGGCCTTGGTGAGCTCCAATAAGACCAGCCCCACCGTCTCAGTGAGTGGGCGTGGGATGGGGGTAATGGGAGACAGGAGAGAAAAGTGAGGAGAGGATGGGGAGAGCTTGGGGAAATGGGATGGTTGGGATAAAGGAAGGGTGGATATGGGAACAGGGAAGTATATATCTTAATTAAGAGAGCCATTTTAGGGTTGGCAAGAGACTTGACTCTAGAGGGGTTCTCGGGTGTCCATGGAGATGTCCTCAGATAGTTTCTTGGGCAGCTGAGGAGAGGGAGTCTGAAATGGCCCTATCCTACAGCCACACTGATGAATATCTTGCATATCACCTTCATCTGATGATGGATGGAGATAGAGACAGAGACCCACAATGGAGCACCGGATTGAGCTCCCAAGGTCCAAATGAGGAGCAGAAGGAGGGAGAACATGAGCAAGGAAGTCAGTGAAGAAATTTTAAAAGACAACAGAGTATAGAAAGAAAATAAATGGGAAACAAAACAACCCAAAACTTTTGGAAGAGCGCAATAATAAAGAACCAAAGCTTCCTGCAATAAGCACATCATTTGGAGAGTGCTGTTGTTAGTGTTTTAACATGTCAAATATATCATGAAGAAAAATTAAAAAAAAACATAACAAATAGAGAGATATGTGCACTGATACCATGGAGAAAGTCAATGTTTGCATTGATAGCTACCCAATAATAATACACAAATACCATTAGATCTTCATATCTATGTCTCTGTCTATTTCTGTATGTGGATTCGGCAATTTCAAGTTTAATATTGTGGTATCTTGATTTAGTCAACATAGTTTTCTTTCAGACATCTAAAAAGGTAAGAGACATCCAATAATATATTAAGATTCAAATGTTTTAAAATGGATATTAATTTCAAATGGGACAGAAAGATTTAAGTTGAAATTATTATTTCTGTATTGAACAACTATAAAATACACAATGCTAAAAGAGTCTTATGCTGATTTGTAAGTGAGAGCAAAATGGTATACATTTGGTGGTTAGTGTGCACCATCTGAAAACAGCAGCATTCACTGTGGGGCAGTTATAGTTGGAACCGAAGGAACAATTTTTTATAAAAGGAATATTCCACAGTATTTTATTTTTTTATTTTTTTAATAAAAAAAAGAAATTTCTGCCTCCTCCCCGCCTCCCATTTCCCTCCCCCTCCCCCACTCCTCCCACTCCCTCTCCAGTCTGAAGAGCAGTCAGGGTTCTCTACCCTGTGGAAAGTCCAAAGTCCTCCCCCCTCAATCCTGGTCTAGGAAGGTGAACATCCAAACTGGCTAGGCTCCCACAAAGCCAGAACATGAAGTAGGATCAAAACCCCGTGCCTTTGTCCTTGGCTTCTCAGCAGCACTCATTGTCCGCCATGTTCAAAGAGTCCGGTTTTATCCCATGCTTTTTCCGTCACAGTCCAGCTGGCCTTGGTGAGCTCCCAATGGATCAGCCCCACTGTCTCCTTGGGTGGATGCACCCCTTATGGTCCTGACTTCTTTGCTCATATTCTCCCTCTTCCTGCTCCTCATTGGAACATTGGGAGCTCAGTCCAGTGCTCCAGTGTGGGTCTCTGTCTCTATCTCCTTCCATCGCCAGATGAAGGTTCTATGGTGATATGCAAGATATTCATCAGTATGGCTATAGGCTAGGGTCATTTCAGGTTCCCTATCCTCAGCTGCCCCGATAACTAACTGGGGACATCGCCTTGGGCACCTGGGAGCCCCTCTAGGTCCAAGTCTCTTGCCAACCCTAAGATGGCTCCCTTAATTAAGATATGTGCTTCCCTGTTCCCCTAACCAACCTTCCTTTATCCCAATCATCTCGTTTCCCCAAGTTCCCCGCAACCTCCCCTTCTCACTTTTCTCTCTCCTTCTCCCCTTACCCCCCTCCCACCACACCCCCAAGATCCCAAATTTTTGCCCGGCAATCTTGTCTACTTCCTTCCCATAACCAGGAGGATAGCTTTTGAAAATAGTACTTTTAAAGAGTTTTCTGAGGATATCTAAATAAATTACAAATGGTTAATTTTTTGTTTGAAATGCTTCATCCAAATGTGTATGCCATGGGGGCACATATAGAACGTTTTTAGAATGAATGATATCCAACGTATGTTGAATCCATTCAACTTTAATCCAATCGTAGTTGGATGAACTGAAGCCAAACCAATAGCCAAGGAGAACTCTAAATCAAAAAAAAAATATTAATAAGGAAGTAAGAGTTTCTTGAAGAAGTGTGGAATGATTCATAATAGACAAGTCATCTGTCAATTTGTTTCTTTTTTTTCTTTTATTTTTTTGATTTTTCGAGACAGGGTTTCTCCATAGCTTTTGGTTCCTGTCCTAGAACTAGCTCTTGTAGACCAGGCTAGCCTCGAACTCACAGAGATCCACCTGCCTCTGCCTCCCGCGTGCTGGAATTAAAGGCGTGCGCCACCATGGCCCTACAATTTGTTTCTTTATTGTATAGAATTTACATCCCAGAATTAAGACTGACTTTAAGTATCACAGTTTTATTGATTCTTTAGAGAAAAAATGAAATGTTCTTCAGCTTAGGCCATATAAATGCTTGTTTGCTGATTAATGTACGTTGTATTACATGATGTGAATTAAATACATTTGTAGCACTTCCTATTGGTATGTGTTTCCAAGTGTATAAATTTGTTTGTGGTCTTACTAATAAAATACTCACATTTTGTAAATCTGTATTTTTTCAAATTTTTTAAATGGTTATTTTTTAAAATTTAGATGTTTTATATTAGATAAAAAATATTGAAGTTTTATATTTGAATATTATATATCATGCTTTTAAGATATATATCTTGAGCTCAAATTATTATTCATTAATACTGCCATTTTATATATTTGTTATACATAGTAATACATTGCATAACATGATTTTTATATAAAACCATTGACACATTGATCATATTTCCACCATATGTGCCCACATTTGATTTTTAATATCTGCTCTCAGTGTTTATTAGCCTCAATTATTTCCCAAACATAAATGCCCATGTACATATAAAATTCATGCCTATTTATAAAATATATTAAAAAAGAGGAAAAAGGGTATTTCCTCTTTCTTTCTTGCCTCCAACTTTTCCTGCACACCCATGTTCTCTCTAAATTTCAGGGCTACTATTTCCTTAATTGTTGCTAAATATATAATCATTTATATTCATATATATATTTATACATATATATATATATATATATATATATATATATATGCAATCTCTCAGTCCATATAATGTTAATTCTTGTTATTGCTTCATAGCTGACCATCTGATATTGGATAGCCAAGTGGAGCATGTTTCTTTTCTAAAAAAGACTACTTGTAGCACTTCTAACATTCTTTAATTATCTTCAATACTTTGACTCTGGTTGAGTCCCCTTGAAAATTTCTTCTTCCATGGTAGCATGTCTTCTGATATCAATCTTGTTCAGAAATAAAGTTTTTAAGTAGTGTCTGTGATGTTGCTGATACCACAGCACTGAAGGTGACTTCCTACAACACTCTACAAATTTCAGCTATAGTCAGCAGAAAGACCTATGGGTAATTTTCACTTAATTGCAGGAAGCGAGAGAGGACAAACCCCAAGCTCAGATGTCCCTTTAGATATTAAGCTAATTGGAGAGGCAAGAGTCTATCTCAATGTCTTCACTGCAGACTGCACATTCTCTAGAGTGCATGAGTGTAATTGTGGGTCTCTTGGGAAATAAGGGTCATGAATCAGGCATAATACAATTTCCTCAGCCCCTTTTTTTTTCTATTTAAATACTCTCCTTTGAAGAAGAACCTGGACATTCTTCTACCCTGCTTATAAGCCCACACTTCCTGAGCTTAAAGGGCCACTTTTTCTACTTCTACAGAAGACTCAAAAATTTAATCACAAATCATCCTCCACAATTCACAAACTGGTCCAGGAAAGTTAAGCCTTGTAATATAACTTCTTTCAATTGAAAGATCTGAAATCTCTGAATATTAAATTTTTATCCAGATAGATAGAAAATGGAAAAATAAGACTGATCTAAGTTTGGGCTGAAAAATGTGAGTACTGAATTCTAGGAATACTAATAGCCATCATTTTTCCTTTGTATTATTTTTTAAGAATTTTCCTTATTATTATTTTACTTTATTGAAGAGATTGTTTTTCATCTAATATATTCTGATTACAGTTTCCTGACCCAACTCCTCTGAGATCTTCCCCACCTTCCCTCCATCTGAATCCAAACCCTTTACGTTTCTAAATACATGATGGAATTCAGCAAGTTTCTTTCTTTTCCTGAGTAAAAAGAATATTAAGTGAACCTGGCTGACAAAAGCATTCAGGATGTTCTGAGAGCGTTAAGAAGCATTGGCCATGGACTTGCAAATTCTCCAGTGGAGTTTCCCTGCATGGTCAGGATTCAGGCCTTCCAGATTCTTGACTCTGTTACAAAGGGACAGGAAATGTTCTTTTCCAACTTTTCTTTTTCTATTTTAGTTTTAGTTTGAGCACATCTTTTTCATTTGTACCACAACAGAGAATCCCAGCACTTGGGAGGCAGAGACAGGCGGATCTCTGTGAGTTCGAGAACAGCCTGGTCTAAAAGAGCTAGTTCCAGGACAGGCTCCAAAACCACAGAGAAACCCTGTCTCGAAAAACAAAACAAAACAAAACAAAACAAAACAAAAAAAAAAGAATCTATAGCAACAACCAAAAATGTACTGTCCAGGCCTCTCAATGCAATGTAAATTTTGTGGGGAGGGCTGTAGTTGGGAAGACTGGAGATGGGAAAAGGTGTAATCATTCATGTGTACTTATTCTTGTGATATTTTTCAGAAATCATAATGAAATTTATTTTCAATTGCTTTCTGACTTAAGATAGTTTGTGGCTTCACCACCTGATTCTATGTGATTAGTCCAGCCTAGAAGAAACATTATTAACAAACTGTCACAGGTGGGAAGGATCCACGAAGAGTGCAGATCTTCCTCTAATGCAGGTCTATTTTCGTTGTCTACAGATTCCCTTAGAGAAGAATGGACACAGTAAATGTCTCCCTGGTGACTGAATTTATTCTGATAGGATTAACAGACCAGCCTGAACTCCAAATGCCCTTGTTCTTTCTGTTCCTAGCAATGTATTTGTTCACTGCCTTGGGAAATTTGTGTTTGATAATTCTGACTGTGCTGAACTCTCACCTCCACACTCCTATGTACTTTTTTCTCTTTAACTTGTCCTTTATAGACATTTGCTATTGTTCTGTGTTCACTCCCCAAATGCTGATGAACTTCATATTAAGGGACAATGCCATTTCCTACGTGGAATGTATGATTCAAGTATACTTCTTTATATTCTTTGCTGTATCTGAATGCTATGTGTTGACTTCAATGGCCTATGATCGTTACATGGCCATCTGTAATCCACTCTTGTATAATGTTGTCATGTCTCCTAAATTATGTTTGATACTTATGTTTGGTTCCTACTTTATTGCACTTTCTAATGCTGTAGCTAACACTGCATGCATGCTGAGACTAAGATTCTGTGATGCCAACACCATCAACCACTACTTCTGTGATATTCCTCCTTTGCTCCAGCTCTCTTGCACAAGTACATATGCAAACAAGCTTATAATTCTTGTTACTGGGAGCATCAACATTTTTGTTCCTACTTCAACTCTCTTTATATCCTATGGTTTCATCCTTTCCAGCATTATCCACATCCGTTCCTCTGAGGGCAGATCCAAAGCCTTCAGCACCTGCAGCTCCCACATTCTTGCTGTTTCTTTGTTCTTTGTTTCAGGTGCACTTGAATATTTCAAACCCTCCTCAGCAAGGTCTATGAATGAAGGAAAAATCTCTTCTGTTTTTTACAACAATGTAGTTCCCATGATGAACCCATTAATCTATAGCTTGAGAAACAAAGATATTAAAGTTGCCCTCATGAAAAGCTTGAGCCGCTGTAACTTTTGATTATACAAGTTGTATTTATGCCTCTTGGTTTGCCACACACACAGTTTCGGTACATACACAATGTTTCAACTGTATAATTTAAGTCTATACTTTTTATATATTCAATTTTTTTCAGTTTTTGAGCAAGCTGAAATTCTTGGAATATTTGTAAAATTTAGACTTTCTTATCACAAAAGAAATTTGAGTCTTCTCAATTAGATGGAAAACTTCCAGATTTGCTGTTTTCAATTTTTTCACTTCCATGAAAACACCATCAAAATTATTTTTGTGAAATTACTCAGGATGATTTTTTCCATCCATTTGCCTGCAAATTTCATGATGCCATTTTTTTAATAGTTTAGAAATATTCAAGTGTGTGAATGTACCATGTTTTCTTTATCCTTTCCTTATTTGAACATCGTCTCTATTGTTTCCAGGTTCTGGCTATTATGAATAAAGCTGCTGTGACCATTGTTGAGAAAGTGGACTTGTGAAAAGATTAAATACCTTCTGGGTATATCCCCAAGAATGGTATTGCTTGGTCTTGAGGTAAAACTATTCCCAATGTTCTGAGAATATACCACATTGATTGCCAAAGTAACTGTACAAGTTTACACTCTCACTAGCACAAATTGTTTATCAGGTCCAGAAGTTTCTTTGTATACTCTTCAGTGTCTTTTATGTACAAAATATTATCTTTAAATAAGGATAGTTTGGTTTCTTCCTGCCCTTTTTATCTCCTTAATCTTCTTTAATTTTCATTTTGTTTTTTATGGTTCTTTTTTTGTTTTTGCTTTTAGTATTTGTGTGTGTGCGTGTGCGTGTGCATGTGTGTGTGTGCGTGTTAGTGTAACAGCACTATCTGCCCTGGAATTATCTCTATGGATCAGCCTGTCCTCAAACTCACAGAGTTCCACATGCCTCTACTCCAAGTGCTTGGATTATACACGTACACTACCACTGCCATGCTTCTTCAACTGTCTTATTGATATAGTTTTAAGTACTATATTGACTAGATATGGTGAGAGTGGATATCACTGTCTTGCTCCTAATTTGAGTGAATATGCTTTAAATTCTTCTCCATGTAAGATGATTTTTTTCAGATTTATGTAAATTTCCTTTACCATGATGATATATGTGCATTATATACCTATTCTCTCCAAGACTTTTATAATGAAGGGATATTGAATTTTTCAAAGGCATTGTCTACGTTTTATGAGATGATTATGTTTGTATGCTTGTTTGTTTTTGTTTTGCTTTATTTTGTTTTGTTTTGCTCTTAGTGTTTGGTTTGTGTGGCACCTTATGATTGTTGATTAAAATATAATGAATCATACCTGAATCTCTGATGATGCCAACTTGAGTATAGTGGATAATTTTTTCACATGTTCATGAATTTGGTTTGGATGTATTTGTTGAGAACTTTTGCATCTATGTTCATGAAGAATATCAATATATAATATTATATTTTCTTGAGTCTTTGTGTGATTTTGGTATCATGGAAATAAAGTGGCCTCATAAAAAAGAGCTTGAAAATGTTTTTTTTCCATTTATTTTAATTTAAAAAACATTAATGTTAGATTTCTTTAATTGTCTGGTTGAATTAGTTGATACAGAGGGAAGAATGTAAATCACCCTAGTACTCACCCTAGTTTGTGCTTTGTGGAGTGCAAATAATGAGCATTGTTCCCACAGAATAGAAGAACCAGAATCTAGGAATAGTTAAGTATACTCAGGAACATTCATGACCTGAAGGAATTTTAGATAATTAGTGGATAAGTATGTTACTAAATAAGACAATGCAATTCAAATGTCTACCCGCTCTCTCGATAGTGCCAATTCATTCTTATCAAATATTCTTCTTTGTATTTCACTTGAATCATAAGCCTTTCCTAAACAGGGAGAAAGGAGCACAATACAGATCCTTTGACTAATCTCACGCTAAAGCTACTGTGTAAACAGAAAAGGCAGCGCACTCCTGAGGAAAGCTTTCATAATCTTCCTTGCATGTGAAATTTGCGATGTTCATATTCACATGAGGATAAAGAAGGTTGTTGTGTTATGGAACACGTAGGAAAGTAAAACAGGGGAGGCTCTGCCAAACTGAGGAATGATCAAATAAATGGAACAAAAATAGATTCATGATCTTAAAAGTTCAGCAAAGATAAACAGTTTTCAGTTCTATATTATATATCTAAGTGTGTTTAAAATTACATTATCAATTTATATATACACATCCATATCAACCAAAACATATGAAATATGTACAAAGTGCTCAGATTAGTTAGCATTGAAATTATGTTATTTTAAACATATTTTTTCTTCAGTTTTCATCTTATTTTGCAGATAGGGTTCCTTGATGTTTACTAATAGGTTTCCCAGGCTAATGATAATTCAACTCCAAAAATACTTCTCCTCTCCTCTCCTCTCCTCTCCTCTCCTCTCCTCTCCTCTCCTCTCCTCTCCTCTCCTCTCTTCTCCTCTTTTTTCTTATCCTTTCCTCTCCTCTCCTCTCACCTTAGGAATATTGAGATGACTGATTTTAGCTAGCATATTCAGCTTTATATGAATTCTGGTGATGTGAACTCAGGCCTTCACCCTTTTATCGCAAGTAATTTATTATTCACTGGTTTATTCTTTTAACCTCTGAAGCAGTTTTATGAAATGTAGATTATTCTTCTTGGTGTTTAAAAGGAGAGTTCACATATTTATGTCAAAACTGTGCTTATTTATTTTCATATAGCCTATTATATATTAATTGAATGTTACTATTCCAGGAGAAGGCAAACTTCAAATTTCTAAGTTTATAAATATTTTTAGTTTCTAATAATCACTTTTTTTTGTAAATTTCACAAATTTGCCAAAGTTTGTTTAAAGACAATTCAGAAATTGGTATAATTATATGCAAAACACAAGCCAACAGTATCTTGATTTACTCAACATAATTTTCTTTTAGACATTAAAACAAGTAAGAGACATTCAGTAAATTATTAAGATCCAAAGTTTTAAAAATGATCTTATTCATTTCAAATGGGTCAGATCAATTTGAGTTGAAATTATTATTTTTGTATTAAACAGCTATAAGTTTTGCAGTCCTAAAAGAGTTTCATGCTGCTTTGTGCATAAGAGTAGGAGGACATTCATTTGTTGGTGAGTGTGCACCATCTAAAAATAGCAGCATTCATTGTGGGGCACTTATAGTTTTACCAGACTAAGCAAATTTTGAGGATAGTACTTTTAAAGTTGTAATAGAGTTTTCTGAGGCTATCTAAATAAATTACACATGGTTAAATTTTGTTAGAAATGCTTCATCCAAATATGTATGCCATGGGGGCTACATTTTAGAAACTTTTTAGAATGAATGAAATCTTATGTTTGTTGAATCCCCTCAACATTAGTTCATTCTCAGTTGGATGAACTTAAGCTAACCAATAGCCAGGGATAAATCTATACTGAAAAAAAATATTAAATGAGAAAGTAAGAGTTTCTTGAAGAGTACTGGAATGATTCATAATAGACAAGTCATCTGTCAATCTGTTTTTTTATTATATAAAATTTACTTCCCAGAAGAAAGACTTACTTTTAGTATCACAGTTTTATTGATTCTTTAAAAATAAAAGGAAATGTTATTCAGCTTGGAACATACAAAAGCTTGTGTTTTCTGATTAATATACTTTGTATTACAATCTGTGAGCTAAATAAATTTATAATACGTCCTATATGTATGTGTTTCCAAGTGTATAATATTTGTCTGCAGTCTTCTAAACAGAGTACACAAATTTTGTAAATCAGAAATTTTCAAATTATCAAAAGGCTTATTTTTTTAAACTTTATATGTTTACTTTGGATAAAAGAATTTGAACTTTTATATATGAATTTAATATATAATGATTTTAAATATATATATCTTGAGGTGAAATTATTAATCATTAAAGATGGCATTTTATATATTTATTATAGATATTAATACAAGTCAAAAAATGTTTTTCATATAAAGTCATTGACACATTGATTATATCTACCATACATGCCCACATTGATTTTTAATATCTTCACCCTAGTGTTTATTATACTCACTTATTCCCCATACATTCATGTCTACGAACATATAAAATTCATGCCTGTTTATAAAATGTATTAACTTAGAGGGAAAACGGTGTTTGTCTTACTGAGACTGGATTAATTTACAAAATCTTGCATATATAATATGTATACATATACATATTTATATGTGTAACAGTAAAAATAAAAGAAAAAGAAGTCATTAATTAGGTTAATTGGAAGGAATTATTTGGTGAATATGGAATGCTTGGAACAAAGAAAGGGAACAGGGAAAGTGATTTATTTTTATTTTGTTTTATTCTCTTTTATTAAAACTTTTTAGAGTTTTTATTTATTTACTATTTCTGTCTTTTAAAAGTAAAATATAATTACATAATTTTCCACATTTTGTCCCTGCCTCCAACTTTTCCTGCACACACCCCATGTTCTCTCTAAAATTCAGGGCTACTATTCCCTTAAGTGTTACTACATAAGTATTCATATACATTCTGAAGTATATATATGCAATCTCTCAGTCCATATAATGTTACTTATATTGCTTCACATCTGACCATTTGATATTGGATAGCCAAGTAGAGCATGTTTCTTTTCTAAAAAAGACTACTTGTAGCACTTCTAACATTCTTTAACTGTCTTCAGTACTTTGACTCTGGTTGAGGCCCCTTGAATTTTTCCCCTTCCAAGTTAGCATGTCTCCTGAGATAAATCTTCTTCAGAAATACAGTTTTTAAATAGTGTCTGTGATGTTGCTGGTCCCATAGCACTGGGGGTGACTTCCTACAACACTCTACAAATTTCAGACACAGGCTAGAGTCAGCAGCAAAACCTATGGGTAATTCTCACTTAATTGCACGATGCAAGAGAGGTCAAACCCGAAACTCATATTTCTCTTCAGTTATTAAGCTAATTGGAGAGGCAAGAGTCTATCTCAGTATCTAAACTGCAGACTACACATTCTCTAGAGTGAATGGGGAAAAAAAATGAGTGCAATTTTGGGTTTCTTGGAAAATAATGGCCCAGGGTGTAATACAATTTCCTCAGCTCCTTATTTTGATTTAAATGTTCTCCCTTGAGGAAGAGCTTGGACACTCTTCTGCCCTGCTTATAAGCACACACTTCCTGAGCTTAGAGGGCCACTTTTTCTACTTACAGAAAGGATTCAAAATCTTAATCACAAATAATCTTTTACAATTCAGAAATTGGAACAGGACAATTAAGCCTTGTGTATAATTCTTTTGAATTGAAAGATCTGACACTTTTAAAACTTAAATATTTATCCAGATAGACTGGAAAAGGGAAAATAAAACTGCTCTAGGTTTGGGCTGAAAACTGTGAGTACTGAATTCTAGGAATACTAATAGCCATCATTTTCTCCTTTGTATTATTTTCAATAAGCATTTTCTTATTTTTATATTTTACTTTATTGAAGAGTTTTTTTCATCTGATATATTCTGATTACAGTTTCCTGACCCAAATGCTCTGAGATCTTTCCCATTTCCCCTCCTTCTGAATCCAAACCCTTTATGTCTCTAAATATATGATAGGCTTCAGCAAGTTTCTTTCTTTTCCTAAGTAAAAAGAAAATCAAGTGAACCTGGCTGACAAAAGCATTCAGGGTGATCTGAGAGTGTTAAGAAGCATTGGCCATGGACTTGCAACATCTTCAGTGGAGTTCTCCTGCATGGTCAGAATTCAGGCCTTCCAGATACCTGACTCTGTGACAAGGAAACAGAAAACATTCTTGCCCAATTTCCTTCTTTTTCTTTTAGTTTTAGTTTGAGCACGCCTTTTTTATTTGTACTACCACAAAGAAAATCTACAACAGCAACCAAAAATGTACTGCCTAGACATCTCAGTATAATTTTATTGTTGTAGGAAGCTCTAGTGAGGGAAGACTAGTGATGAGAAAATGCTGAATCTTTCATCTTTCATTATTTATCTTGTGATATTTTTCAGAAATCATAAGGAAATTCATTATCAATTGCTTTCTGACTAAATATAATTTGTTTGTGGTTGCACCAGTTAATTCTATGTGATTAGTCCATAACAGAAGAAACATTCTTAACAAACACGTCACATATGCAAAGGACCCTTGAAGAGTGTGGATCATCTACCAATACAGCTCTACATTCTGCAAACACAGATTACCTTGGAGAAGAATGGATTCAGTAAATGTCTCCTTTATGACTAAATTCATTCTGGTAGGATTAACAGACCAGCCTAATCTCCAAATGCCCTTATTCTTTCTATTTCTAGCAACGTATATGGTCACTGTGTTGGGAAATGTGTGTTTGATAATTCTGACTGTATTTAATTCTCACCTCCATACTCCTATGTACTTTTTTCTCTCTAACTTGTCGTTTATAGACCTGTGTTATTGTTCTGTGTTCACTCCCCAAATGCTGATGAATTTCGTATTAAGGGAGAATGCCATTTCTTATATCGAATGTATGACTCAAGTCTATTTTTTTATGTTCTTTGCTGTATCTGAATGCTATGTGTTGACTTCTATGGCCTATGATCGCTACATGGCCATCTGCAATCCACTGTTATATAATGTTGTCATGTCTCCTAAATTATGTTTGAACTTTATGTTTGGTTCCTATTTTATTGCATTTACTAATGCTGTTGCTCACACTGTATGCATGCTGAGACTAAGATTCTGTGATGGCAACACCATCAACCACTACTTCTGTGATATTCCTCCTTTGCTTCAGCTCTCCTGCACTAGCACATATGCAAATGAGCTTGTAATTCTTGTTGCTGGGAGCATCAACATCATTGTTCCTACTTCAACTATCTTTATCTCCTACGGTTTCATTCTTTCCAACATCATTCACATCCGTTCCTCTGAGGGCAGATCCAAAGCCTTCAGCACCTGCAGCTCCCACATTCTTGCTGTTTCTCTGTTCTATGTTTCAGGTGCACTTGAGTATTTCAAACCCTCCTCAGCAGGGTCTATGAATGAAGGAAAAATCTCTTCTGTCTTTTGCACCAATGTAGTTCCCATGATGAACCCATTAATATACAGCTTGAGGAACAAAGATATTAAAGTCGCCCTGATGAAAACCCTGAGCATCAGGAACTTTTGATTATACAAGGTTGTCTTTATGCCACTTAATTTGGGCACAAAGATTGTTTCTTTTCATGCACAATGTTTCAACTGTATAATTTAACTGTTTTTTTTTACATATTCATTTTTTCAGTTTTGGAGAAAGCACAAATTCTTGGAATATTTGTGAAATCTAGATTTTTTTTTGTATCATAAAAAGAAATTTGATTCTTCTGGAGTAAATACTTCCAGATTTGCTGTCTTCAATTTTTCAACCCCATCCTTTCTATACTATCTCTTATTTAAACATAGATGCATCAAAAAGACTTATTTCTTATGCCTGTTCATCACAAAATTCTTTTTCGTCTTATAAGTTAAAAGATATCTTTAACCTATCGAATGAAGTAATATTGGGATGCCATTATCGACTGTGTGTGGGTTTCTCATTTTGAACCTATGTCTTTAAATGTGTAAATTAATCTTCTGTTTCTGTTATTTGCTTTATGTCTTCCATTGGAGAGTAACATATCCCTGTGAATTGCCAATGTGATAGATTTGATTTATTGGAAATCAATTGGTGAATGAAAAGTGTAGAATTACCTAATGGTTTTAGGATTCAAACATACTATCAATTCAAATACTTTTTTGCATATTTCTATTATTATTTTTAGGCAATATGAACATAAAATAATATTTCAGTTTTGAAATTTTATTATTTGTCTGTATTAATTGTACATGTGTCTAGTATTGTTACAGTGGTTACTTTATTTTGGATTATTTTTTTTACTGTTGTTTTTTATAACAGTAAGGGTTCATCTACAAAATTTAAAAATAGAATCATTAGAATGGTTTAGAGGTGTAGTAATTATAGAAAAGAAGTTATGGACAGAATCAGTGCCAACAAATGTTATTAAATGGGGAACAAAGGAGACAGTGAGTAAATGAGAAGCTTTCTCTGCATATATTCACTGATAAGGTTCTGAAAATAATATTGCTATCTGAATCTTAACATCCAGCTATGAATCAATTTTCCTAGCTTTATTAATCTCATATTATACCAATGTCCACAATGATTATGCATTAATAGTGTTTTCAGGAACAAAGATTGCTTTATTTGGGAAATGAAGACAGATTACATTTATTAAATCCAAGTAGAGTGAGTACAGTTAAGTCAGGGAATAAACTGCAAGTGATTACTGAGACTATATTTAGGAAGAAGACTTCAGACAGCAAAGGGCAGGCAATGGTTCTCTCTTTGTGGCTTCTTTTATCTTTTTGAAACTTCCTGGAAAA
>CADCXT010005405.1:0-20000 GCA_902806775.1 Microtus agrestis | reverse complement strand
GATGGCCTTGGTGAGCTCCCAGTAGATCAGCCCCGCTGTTTCAGTGGGTGGATGCACCCCTCATGGTCCTGACTTCCTTGCTCATGTTCTCCTTCCTTCTGCTCCTCATTGGGACCTTGGGAGCTCAGTCCGGTGCTCCAGTGTGGGTCTCTGTCTCTATCTCCATCCATCACCAGATGAAGGTTCTATGGTGATATGCAAGATATTTGTCAGTATTGCTATAGGCTAGGGTCATTTCAGGTTCCTTAGCCTCAGCTGCCCAAGGAACTAACTGGGGACATCACCTTGGGCTCCTGAGAGCCACTCTAGGTTCAAGACTCTTGCCAACCCTAAGGTGGCTCCCTTAACTAAGATTTGTGCTTCCCTGCTCCCCTATCCAACCTTCCTTTATCCCAATCATCCTGTTTCCCCAAGTTCCCCCATCCTCCCCTTCTCACTTTTCTCGCCCCATCTTACCTTACCCCCATCCCACCCCACTCCCAAGATCCCAAGTTTTTCCCAGGCAATTTTGTCTACTTCGCATAGCCAGGAGGATAACTATATGTTTTTCTTTGGGTTCACTTTATTTAGCTTCTTTAGGATCACCAATTATAGACTCTGTGACCTTTATTTATGGCTAGAAACCAATTATGAGTGAGTACATCCCATGTTCATCTTTTTGGGTCTGGGTTACCTCAAGTATATAATATGTGCGGCTGAAAAGCACTAACAAATTCCTATGAATCACAATAAATAAATAAATAAAAAATGACAAAATGACTATTTATATCACTTCCAAAATGCTTTAATTGTCCTTAGTTTTTTGTCAGGGGTTGAGACCCCTTGAGATCTCCACTTTCCATGTGAGCAGGTCTTCTAGTATCATATTTGTTCAGAAGAGTATTTTTTAAATAGCATCTGTGATGTTTATGGTAGTTTAGCACTGAAGATGACTCAGTACAACATTCAACAATTTTCAGCTACACAATTTAGTCAGAAGTGGGACCTGTGGATAATTCTCACTTTACTACAGAAGAAGGAGAGAAAGAAACCCAAACTTATATTTCCCATCAGATCTCAAAATAATTGGGGAGGCAAGAGTCTTTCTCTCTATCAACAGTGGAAGATGCATGTTCTCTAGAGTGAATGAAAAGGATGAGTATAATTGTGAGTCCCTCAGGAAATTAGGATCATGATCCAGAGTGTAATTCTCTATCCTCAGCTCCTTCTTTGATTTATTTGCTCTCCTCTGATGAAGACTATAGACATTTTTCTGTGCTTCTTATAGTCACACATATCCTGAGGTTACTTCCCTGCTTTCATTCTTTCTTACTTTCAGAAAAGACTCAAAGCTTTAATGAGAAATAAAGTTCTGCAATTTGGAAATGTGTCCATGAAAATTAAGTCTTGGGTCAATCTTCTTTGAATGGAAAGATCTAAAAGCTTTGAATCTGAGATATTTGTACCCATGATCAAGGATAAATGGGAAAATAAGAGATTTTCAAGATATGGAATAAAAATTGTGAGTTTCTGAATTTAAGGGATACAAACAGTCTTTATTTTTTTTCTTTTGTTCATTCTTTCTTTTGCTTCCTTTCTTCATTTCCTTTTTTAATTAAATATTGGTGTCATTTTTATTTTGTCAAAAATAGATACTTTTTTGCCATATAAGATATCCTGATAACAGTTTCTTCTCTTCAACTCTTTGGAGATCCTCTCTATCTTCCCTTCATTTAAAATTCATATCCTTTAAGCCTTTCTTAATATATTATGGACTTGAACAAGTATCACCCTTTTCATTTGTCAAATGCGACTCAAGTAAAACCAGCAGAAGAAAGGATTCAGGGAGATTAGAGAATGGTAGGAAGTGTTAGTTTTCATCGTAGTTGCATTATCTCTGCTGTGGTTCTCCTTCAAGGTCAGAATTCAAGTCTTCCAGAGTCATGACTCTGTGACAAAGGGGACAGAAAACACTCTCTACTTGCCTCTCTCTTTTTCTTTTAGTTTTAGATTAGGTACATTTTGTTTTTATTCATACCACAGCAAAGTTGGAACTTCAACAGCAAGCAGCAATGTAGCATACAAGAATCTGTTTCTACCTTATTGTTCTTCAGAGGGGAGTATATAAAGACAGGAGATAGGAGAGGTTTGAATCAGTCTCAGTGTATTCTTTAAAGTTTTCATAAATAATATAAAATATGATACCATTGGAAAGCTATTAAGTAATCTGTTAGTGACAGAACAATTGGATCTGTATTAGACTGAACAAGAAGAAAAATTTCCAGTATAGACCTCACAGGTAGGAAGGACTCATGACTAATATGGATCATCCTCTAATGCAGCTCTGTTTTCTGCATCCACAGATTCCCTTAGGGAAGAATGAACTCAGCAAATTTCTCTTTGGTGGCCGAATTCATTCTGGTAGGACTAACAGATAAACCTGAACTTCAAATGCCTTTGTTCTTTCTCTTCCTAGGAATGTATCTTGTCACTGCATTGGGAAATTTCTGTTTGATAATTCTAACTGTACTGAATTCTCACCTCCATACCCCTATGTACTTTTTTCTGTTTAACTTGTCCTTTATAGACATTTGCTATTGTTCTGTATTCACTCCTCAAATGCTTATGAACTTTATGTTAAGGAAAAATGTAATTACATACAGAGAATGTATGACCCAACTCTATTTCTTTATCTTCTTTGCTGTTTCTGAGTGCTATGTGTTAACTTCAATGGCATATGATCGCTACATGGCCATCTGCAATCCACTGTTATATAATGTTGCCATGTCTCCTAAACTATGCTTGAACCTTATGCTTGGTTCCTACTTTATCTCATTTTCTACTGCTGTGGCTCACACTGCATGCATGCTGAGACTGAGCTTCTGTGATGCCAACACCATCAACCACTACTTCTGTGATATTCCTCCACTGCTCCAGCTCTCTTGTTCAAGCATATATGTCAATGAGCTTGTGATTTTTGTGGTTGTAAGCATCAATATCATTGTTCCTACTTCAACTGTCTTTATCTCCTATGGTTTCATTCTTTCCAACATCTTCCACATCACTTCGTCTGAGGGCAGGTCCAAAGCCTTTGGTACCTGCAGCTCCCACATTCTTGCTGTTTCTTTGTTCTTTGGATCAGGTGCATTTGTGTATTTCAAACCCTCCACAGATGGATCTATGAATGAAGGGAAAATATATTCTGTCTTTTACACCAATGTGGTTCCCATGATGAATCCTTTAATCTACAGCTTGAGGAACAAAGATATTAAAGTTGCCCTGAAAAAATCCTTGATCAGCAGGATCTTCTGATTGTGCAAGTTTGTCTTTATGCCTCTTATTTTGTGCGCTAGTCCTCTTTTCTCATCTATTTAGGATAGGATATATTGTTTATCATTGATGGATATCACATATTACTAGCCTAATCACATCTAAAAATTCTTTTCTTAGTAACACTGAGAGGTCAGATTTGCACTATCACATTAGACTTTATATGGATTCTAGAGATCTTAACTCAGGCCCTAATGCTTGTGGATCAAGAGCTTTACTCAATGAGTCTCTGAAACAGTTTTTTTAAATGTAGATTACTTTTCTCAGTTGTTAAAGAATAAATTCACATATTTATGACATAGGTGCACTTATTTATTGTCACGAAACATCTTGCCTTAAGAGGTTGTTTAATATTTTGGTCTAGAAAAATTTAGCAATACAGAGCTAATAAATATTTTTGTTTTATAATAATCACTCGTTGTGTAAATTACACAGAATAGACAAAGTTTATTTAAGGTCATTTCAGAAATTGTTAAAAATTCTACACAAAACCCATCCAACATTCATTTGATTTGTTTTTATATGTTTGTTTATGGGAAGAGTGCTCATGGGTTTTCCATTTCTATGAAGAATTACAATGGGATTTTAATGGGGATTTTAATGAATCTGTAGATTTTTTTGTAATGATGAACACTTTCACAATATTAAAATTGCCAATCCATTAGCATGGGAGGTCTTTAAATTATTTAGTATTTTCATTTCTTGTTCAGTGTCTTAAGTTTCTTACAGTGCTAGTAAATTGAACATATAAAAACAGATGATAACAATACAGTTTATGTTGTTATGATTGCATATAGATATAACAAACTTGTACAGCAGAAATATAACACATTTAATGAAGGTGCAAAATGAGGTATATGTGACAGTCTTTAAGGATCCTGGTGTATCTATCATATTAGCAATTAAAGGAGACAATTTGCTCCCCAGTAGAGATGTAGAGAAGAGAGCAGATGTTCTAAATTTAATTCCAATAACACACTCCCAATGCAAAATAAGGGAAGACAACCAAGGATTCCATTAGCATTATTGTTAAATAATGCTATGATCACATCATAACATCACAGAGAAGAACTAGCAAAAATGGTAAAGTTTTATTGTAATTTTATCCAACTGTGATACAGGTTCTGCATATGAAGATTTGTCAACATGAATAAAGTGCTAATGAAAGGGGATTTTTTTAAACTCTTTAGAGGGAATGGGTCTTTGTAATTTATACAGAGTGCAACTGAGTATATTTATTAAAATAAAGTAAATAAAATTAAGAAAAACTATGTTCCAATGCCATATTCTTTCTCAAGTTAATAAGGAAGACACTAAAATCAAAAGAAAATCTTACACTTTTTTTTTTTTTAGTAAGGCAGATGTATCCTCCACTGACAATGTTGGAAGGGGTTGACTGAGCATTCTGACCTTTCTTACATAGTATAGGAAACTCACTGATATTGGCAGAACACAAAAGGCACAGCAGCTGGCTTAGCTACACTGTAATGCTCTTTGTGTATATTTATAACATGGATGCAAATCATTGTTGACTTTGATGGCTATAAAATGTTGATAAATTGATATTATTATGTCTTCATTTCTATTTCCTTTCTATCTGTTTCTGTATATGGCTACCAATCCGTCTTTCCGTTTATCTATATTGAACAAAATGTCTGAGACTGCCGGTTAGCCCAAATAATTCTTTGGCTTCTGTGATTTCAAGCTTAAGATGGTAGTATCTTGATTGGTCAATCTAATTTTCTTTTACACATTAAAACTAGTATGGGACCTTCACTAGCCACTGAGAAACATAAGCTTTCAAAAGAATCTTATACATTTCAAATGGAATAGATCAATTTAAGTTGAAATTACGAATTTTTCTTCAGGGAATAACTTTAAAGTTTGCAACCCTACTAGACTCTCATCTAGGATTTCAAGTGAGTGCAGGAGGACACACATTTGGGAGTTAGTCTTGCACCATTTAAGAACAGCAACATTCACGGAGTGCAGTTATAGAAGGACCAGAAGGAACAACTTTTCAAGTTAGTAATTTTAAAGTAGTAATACAATTTTCTAAGAGTATCTAAATGAATTACAAATTGTTAAATTTTTATTTAACATGCTTCATTCAAATGTGTAGGTGAATAGAAGCACAAATTAGATACTCTTTAGAATTAATGAAGTTCAACATATGTTGCATCTTCTTTCTTAATCAATTCAGTCTCGGTTGGATGAACTAAAGACAAACTCTCCAGTCAGTATCCATGGAACAACCTATGTACAAATTAAGAAGAACATGTGTGGTCCTTGAAGAAGCATGTAATTATTCATAATAGACAAGCCATCTGAGAATCTGTTTAATAGTTGTGTATAATTTACTTTCGAGTAGAAAGACAATTTTAAGTGTCACAGTATTATTGATTCTAGAGAGAAAAAAAGAACATGTCCTTCAGCTTAGAAAAAAACACAAGTTTATGTTTTCTGATTAATGTACTTTTATTGCATGGTGTGAACTACATAAATTTGCAATACATCCTGTTTGCATTTGTTTCCAAGTGTATAATGTTTACCAGCAATCTTTTTAAGAGAATACACACATTTCTTTAAATCTGTACTCTTTCAAATAAAAAGGCTTATTTTTAATACATTGTATATTTTACAGTAAATAACAGCACTTTAAATTTTTATATATGAATATTACATTTGATGCTGCTAAATATGTAACTTGAAGTCAAGATTATTTATCATCAAAATAACATTGTATATATTCATTTTAAATAGTAATATGAAACATAAGATTTTCATACAAAATCTGTGACTCATAAGCATGAGCATACCTTCTCATGTCTCATTTGTTACTTTTTACCATTGTGTTTTTAGGACTCTTTTTTCCCTACATTTCTGTCATCTGTACATATATAATTACATGCGTGCATATAGGATTCACAAAGAATACAAAGGATAGATATTGTGGTTGTCTTACTGAGATTGGATTAATTTACATTTTGGTGCATGTATGTATGTTTATGTATATATACATATATGACAATAATAAAAGAAAAATAGTCCATTAATTTTCAGGGATTTAGTTGATAAACATGGCACTGTTTGAAGTAAGAAAAGGGAGCTGGGAAATTGATACAGTTATGTTTTATTTTATCAAACCTTTCTAAAATTTGTTTTTACTTATTTTAATATTATTTTTCAAGAAAAAACATAAGTCCATTATTTTTCCATTTTATTTTATCTCCTTTAACCCTTTTCATGCAAAACCCTTTGCTCTTCTAAATTCAGTTTTCGTATTTCCATAATTATTGCTACATATACATTAATATATATTCCTAAATATATAAATACAAGCTCTCATTACATTTAATGCTGCTTCTTTGTATGAGGTCATTGTTGACCACTTGTAATGCGATGGCCTATTGGAGTAGGTTTTTACCCAGATCGAAGATTATTTTTCCACTCCCAGCTTTCTTCATTTGTCTTCATTTCCTCCTCAGGGGTTAAGGTCCCATGAAATTTTTCCTGCCATGTTTGCATGTCTCCAGGTATCATTCTAGTTCAAAAATATATTCTTTAAAAATAGCATCTGTACTGTTCCTTGTAACACAACACAGGAAGTGGCTTCCTACAATACTCTGCAACTTTCAGAAACAGAATTTAGTAAGTCAGCAGCAAGATGTCTGGGCAATTCTCACTTACTGCAGGAAGCAAGAAAAGAAAAACCCCAAACTCAGATTTCCCTTCAGATCTCAAGATAATTGGAATAGCACGAGTCAATTCCGATATCTACACTGGGAGCAGTACATTCTCTGGAGTAAACAGAAAGGATGAGTGTAATTATGGGTCCCTCAGGAAATAATGATCATGATCCAGGGTGTAATACATTTTCCTCTACTCCTTCTTTAATTTAAATGTTCTCCTGAGAAACAGCCTTGACATTCTTCTGCCCTGCTTATAAACACATACATCCTGAGATTAAAGGATCTTTTCTCTGCTTCCAGAAAAGACACGAGGCCTTAATCATAAATAATGTTCTGCAATTCAGCAATTGGTCTAAGAGAATTAAGTATTGAGTACATCTTCTTTGAATCCAAAGGTCTTAAAACTTTGAATATGAAATATTTATCCAGATGAACAGGGATAAATTGGAAAATAAGACTGCACTAAGGTTTAGACTGAAAACTGTCAGCTTCTGAATTTCAGGTATACTTTTATCCCTCTTTCTTTCCTGTCTTTTTTAAATGAATTTTCATATTTTTTTATTTTATTGAAGAGAGCTTTTCATATGATATATTCTGATTAAAGTTTTCTATCCCTAAACTCCTCTGAGGTATTCTCTACCCCTAAACTGTTTATGAATCCAAACTGTTTATGTGTCTCTAAATATATAATGGGCTTCAGAAAATTTCTTTTTTTTTCATGGGCAAAGAGAGACTCATGGGAAAATGGCAGATGAAAGCATTCAGGTCAATCAGAGAGTGTAAAAAGTCTGGGCAGAAACGGCACACGCCTTTAATCAATCCCAGCACTCAGGAGGCAGAGGCAGACAGATCTTGTGAGTTCTATGCCAGCCTTATCTACAAGAACCAGTTCTTAGGACAGGCTTCAAAAGTTACCAAGAAACCCTATCTCAAAAAAAAAAAAAAAGCAGAGAGTGTAAAGAGGTGTTAGTGGTCATTAGATATGCATCAAATCCACTAGACTTCTCCATCATTGATAGAACTCAAGCCTTTGAGATCTCATGACTATGTGACAAGGGGACAGGAAACATTCTTTGAATGACTCTCCTTTTCTTTTAGCTTTAATATAGGCACATGTTTTTCATTAGTACCACAGTTAAAAGTAAAACTGCCCCAGCAACCAACAATGACAATCCAGGCATCTCTTTCCAATTTTACTGTTTTGGGGATGACTCTAGTGAGAGAAGACTGGAGATAGAAAAACAATAAATTCTTCTTACTGTGTTCTTTATCTTGCAATATATTACTTTAGAAATAATAATTAAATTCAGTATCAATTGTTTTCTAACTTAAGATTGTTCGTGACTGCACAAGGTGATTCTATAGGAGTAGCCCAGGCTAGAAGAAACATTTCTAACATACCAGTCACCCTTAAAAAGGATCCATGAAGAGTGAGGATCATCCCTTAATGAATCTCTTTTTTCTGTGTCCACAGATTCCCTTAGAGAAGAATGAACTCAGCAAATTTCTCTTTGGTGACCAAATTCATTCTGGTAGGACTATCAGATGAACCTGAACTTCAAATGCCCTTGTTCTTTCTCTTCCTAGGAATGTATATGGTCACTGCATTGGGAAATTTGTGTTTGATAATTTTGACTGGGTTGAATTCTCACCTCCACACTCCTATGTACTTTTTTCTCTTTAACTTGTCCTTTATAGATGTATGTTATTGTTCCGTGTTCACTCCCCAAATGCTGATGAACTTCATTTTAACGGAGAATGCCATTTCTTACGTGGAATGTATGACTCAAGTCTTTTTCTTTTGCTTCTTTGTTGTTTCTGAATGCTATGTGTTGACTTCTATGGCCTATGATCGCTACATGGCCATCTGCAATCCACTGTTGTATAATGTTGTCATGTCTCCTAAACTATGTTTGAATCTTATGTTTGGTTCCTACTTTATTGCTGCTTCTAATGCTATAGCTCACACCATATGCATGCTGAGACTGACCTTCTGTGATACCAATACCATCAACCACTACTTCTGTGATATTCCTCCTTTGCTCCAGCTCTCTTGCTCGAGCACATATGTTAACAATCTTGTAATTTTTGTTGCTGCAAGCATTAACATCATTGTTCCTACTTCAACTATCTTTATCTCCTATGGGTTCATCCTTTCCAGCATCATCTACATCAGTTCCTCTGAGGGCAGGTCCAAAGCCTTCAGCACCTGCAGCTCCCACATCATTGCAATTTTTCTGTTCTTTGGTTCAGGTGCTCTTGTGTATTTCAAACCCTCCTCAGCTGGATCATTGAATGAAGGAAAAATTTATTCTGTCTTTTATACCAATGTGGTTCCCATGATGAATCCCTTAATCTACAGCTTGAAGAACAAAGATATTAAAGTTGCCTTTAGGAAAACCCTGACCCACAGAAACGTTTGATTGTATGGTGCTGTCTTTACGCCTCTTGTTTTCAGAATTGAGATAGTTTTTATTTATGGAAAATATTTCAACAGAAGAATTTACCTTTTTTTCTAGAAAACATTCTACGGTTTTTGTTGCTGTTGTTTATTACATTTGTACAGGCAGAAACCAATGTCTTAATTATGAAACTAAACTGTTTCCTTTTAATAATAAAAAGAAATTTGAGTCTTTTACATATTGTTTCCATATGTAAAAAATATTTTCATACTTTTTTTAAATTTTAATCAGTTCTAACATTTTCAACTATATTTCTTATATCATTTAAAAATAATTCACTAAATTATTTAAAAATAATTTCACTAAAAAACTTACCTAATACATCCATTCATTACAGTTATTTTTTACCTCTTATAAATTAAAATAGATCTTCAAAATGACAAATGAAGTAGTATGAGCATGCCATTGTCCACTGTATGTGGGTTTCTCATTTTG
Organism: Microtus agrestis; assembly: GCA_902806775.1. Lineage (NCBI taxonomy): Eukaryota > Metazoa > Chordata > Mammalia > Rodentia > Cricetidae > Microtus > Microtus agrestis. The sequence continues at coordinate 10,102 of CADCXT010005405.1, read as the reverse complement.
AATGTTTGTCTTTTAATAAGTATTCAAACATATGATTCTGTTTTTCTATATATTTTCCATTGGAAAATACCCTAACAACATATCTCTTCAGCTGCCAATACTAGGTATTATTTATTGGTAATCAATAGCTTAATAAAAATTGCAGAATTGCCTAATAGATTCAGGTTTCAAGCATGTTATTTATTCTATTCAAATAATTTTTGAATATTATTATTGTTATTATGAAATATGAACATAAGAGATATTTCAGCTTTGAAAATATTTATTACTATTTGTCTGTTGGGTACACATGTGGCTACTGTTCTTTCAGTCGTTACTTTATTTTATTACTCCTTTTGTTATTGTTTTACTTTTTGCCATTGGGAATGGAGTTCATCTACAAAGTTGAAAATGGAATAACATGAATGTTTTAAGGGCTTAGTAATTAAAGAAAAGTACATATCGGATGCAAATAGTGCCAACAAAAGTTATTGAAACTGGAGCCAAGAAGATATACAGTGAGTAAATAAGAGTCTTTACCTAAAAAGAATCAATGAGGGGTTCTGAAAATCATATTATTATCTGAATCTTAACTTTCTTATGTATAGCTCTGCAAATATTTCTTTGTTTTATTAATCTCATATAATTCTTTATAACCATAATGACCCTGCATTAACAATGTTTTGAGTAATGAAGATTGTTTATTGAGAAATAAAGACAGGCTATGTTTGTTAGGTCCATGTATAGTAAGGAGAGCTAAGTCAAGGAATAAAGAGCAAGTGGTAATTGAGACACTAGTTAGGAAGAAGTACAGGGTAGGCAGTGGAAGACTCTTTCTATGCCTTTTTTCTTTTCTGGGACTTCTTAAAATATTGTGAGGACTTTAACATCTCTCTGGATATGTTTAAAAATATATATCTGGGTATGTCAAGTTAATTGACAATAAATAAAAATGGCCCTGGGTTTTGATCCTACTGCATGTACTGGCTCTGTGGGAGCCTAGGCTGTTTGGATGCTCACCTTACTAGACCTGGAAGGAGGTGGGAGGTGCTTGGACTTCCCACAGGGCAGGGAACCCTGACTGCTCTTTGGGCTACTGAGGGAGGGGGAGTTGTTTGGGGGAGGGAGAGGGAAATGGGAGGCGGTGGAGGGGAGGAGGCAGAAATCTTAAATAAATAAATGAAAAATTTAACTCAAAGGAACATCTGGAGAGAAGCAAACTATCTCATTTTTATTGAATTTCATATGGGTTTCACATATGGGATTTTTCTGCTACTGAACAAAATATCACCAATATGAATGGAATTTCTATAATAAAGTTATCAAGGACAAATGTTATTGCCACATAAGTCTTAAAGAGCTCTCTTTTTCTATAAGTCAATATGTGTACATAAATTGTTTATAGTTAAGAGGCTTTTTAAGCTATTCACCTGAAACATGAAACATTATAATAACTGTGGCAAGACTTTTTATTCTAAATAAAAGCTGTCCTCCATACTGTGTGGGAATACAGTGGAATCTTGTGTAATGTTTTTAAAATAAAACAACAAATCTATCCCTGTCTAAGCATAAGGATCACATTTCACATATCAGTGTAGCATCATGAAAAGTGGTAAAACAAATCCATGGTCCAAATGCATATGACATCGGGCAGATATGACTGTGTAGACTTCAGTAGAATGGACACTTGTCAGTTTTCATTGCAGTGAAGTGTCCCAGGAGTGGTAAAGACAAAACAACTTCTATTCTAACACAAGATTGTTGCACTGTCCACCTTTTCTTTGTTCTCACCTGGGCAATATGGAGGTAATGAGGCTTCACTTATATCTGACAGCTATAAAGCAAGCCAGGAAATTATTTCAGCATAGTCAGGATAAGAAATTTGTGTATATAAAAATCATTAAAAGGTATGTCTATCCACACATGGTGAAGTAGGAATAGTCCATGACCACCATGGCTAATTTAGCAAACCCACACAGAGTAAAAAAAAGCTGAGGATATATTTCAGTGCCGAGTGCTTGATTAATATGTGTTAATCCTAGGGGTAAAATTGACTACCACAAAAAAATGTATGAAGGAATAATAAGAAAAGTAATGGCCATACTTTAATTACATAAGCACATGGACATCATAAACTGTTCATTGCATCAAAATTTTCTATATTGTATGCTTTATGTAGCCATTACAATACTTATATATGCATGTATATATCCTGATTTTTTTCCAATTAAATAGTGTTACAAATCTATGATTAGAATGTTATTTACAGGAACAGTGAACAAACTTACAGAAACATAAATACCCAAGTATATGTAATTAATACTTACAGTACAAAATGGAATTCACATTAGTGAATGTACAGAGGCAATATAAAACTATAGAGCAATCTGGACACATCTAGGGCAGAGACAACCTGATTCCCACACCTAAGGGGTAATTTTCACTTATGTCTATTAAAGGAATGAAGGGAATATTCAGTACAGTTGAATCGATTTGTGAGTTGCAATAAAACTGTCCCCAGTTAGTTCCTTGGGCAGCTGAGGACAGGGAACCTGAAATGACCCTATCCTATAGCCATACTGATGAATATCTTGCATATCACCAAAGAACCTTCATCTGGCGATTGATGGATATAGAGACAGAGACCCATATTGGAGCACCGGAATGAGCTCCCAAGGTCCTAATGAGGAACAGAAGGAGGGAGAACATGAGCAAGGAAGTCAGGACCGTGAGAAGTACACCCACCCACTGAGACAGTGGGGCTGATCTATTGGGAGCTCACCAAGGCCAGCTGGACTGGGACTGAAAAAGCCGGGGATAAAACCGGACTCTCTGAACATGGTAGACAATGAGGGCTGATGAGAAGCCAAGGACAATGGCACTGGGTTTTTTTTAATATTTATTTATTTATTATGTATACAATATTCTGTCTGTGTGTATGCCTGCATGCCAGAGGTGGGCACCAGACCCCGCTACAGATGGTTGTGAGCCACCATGTGGTTGCTGGGAATTGAACGCAGAACCTTTGGAAGAGCAGGCAATGCTCTTCACCTTTGAGCCAGCTCTCCAGCCCCAGCACTGGGTTTTGATCCTACTTCATGTTCTGGCTTTGTGGGAGCCTAGCCAGTTTCGATGCTCACCTTCCTAGACCTGGATGGAGGGGGGAGGACCTTGGACTTTCCACAGGGCAGGGAACCCTGACTGCTCTTCAGACTGGAGAGGGAGGAGGAGAGGAGTGGGGGGAGAGGGAGAAGAGTGGGAGGAGGAGAGGGAAATGGGTTGCTGGGAGGAGGCGGAAATTTTTTTTCAGTAAAAATAAAAATTAAAAAAACAAGTATTTTGTATTAATACTGGATTAGGAGAATATAATTTTATACCATTTATAGAACCTCATTTTTAATCTCTTCTGTTTTCAGTGAAGTCTTGTCTCAGTTAAATTCTTCAAATGATTCCTAGAAGAATTATTATGAATAAAGGCTTCACTTGAGCTAGTGAATACTTCACCACTAAGCTGCATTTCCATCACAATAATTTTTTTACTTACTAGTTTATTTATAATGTCCATATACTCTTTTTATTTGATTTTTCAAATAAGTAGCAACTTTTATAGCCATTTTTCAACTTAGTCTATTAGTTCTTAAAACACAATTACAATGATATAATGGACTTGTCTCCAAAAAATTTTACGTGTAGAGTACAGCTTAATGTAATATATTGGAAATAGAACATACCTTTCCTTTTTAATATTTCTTTTTTTATTGGAAAAAAAAAGAAATTTCTGCCTCCTCCACGCCTCCCATTTCCCTCCCCCTCCTCCCCCTCCTCCTGCCATCCCCCTACTCCTCCCCCTCCCTCTCCAGCCTGAAGAGCAGTCAGGGTTCCCTGCCCTGTGGAAAGTCCAAAGTCCTCCCCCCTCCATCCTGGTCTAGGAAGGTGAACATCCAAACTGGCTAGGCTCCCACAAAGCCAGAACATGAAGTGGGATCAAAACCCCATGCCTTTGTCCTTGGCTTCTCAGCAGCCCTCATTGTCCGCCAAATTCAGAGAGTCCGGTTTTATCCCATGCTTTTTCCGTCACAGTCCAGCTGGCCTTGGTGAGCTCCCAATAGATCAGCCCCACTGTCTTCGTGGGTGGGTGCAACCCTTGTGGTCCTGACTTCTTTGCTCATATTCTCCTTCCTTCTGCTCCTCACTGGAACGTTGAGAGCTCAGTTCGGTGCTCCAGTGTGGGTCTCTGTCTCTATCTCCATCCATCGCCAAATGAAGGTTCTATGGTGATATGCAAGATATTCATCAGTATGGCTATAGGATAGGGTCATTTCAGGTTCCCTATCCTCAACTGCCCCAGGAACTACTGGGGACATCGCCTTGGGCACCTGGGAGCCCCTCTACATCCAAGTCTCTTGCCAACCCTAAGATGGCTCCCTTAATTAAGATGTGTGCTTCCCTGATCCCCTAACAAACCTTCCTTTATCCCAATCATCCCGTTGCCCCAAGTTCCCCCCAACCTCCCCTTCTCACATTTCTCTCCCCTTCTCCCCTTACCCCCTCCCTCCACACCCCCAAGATCCCAATTTTTGCCCGGCAATCTTGTCTACATCCCATAACCAGGAGGATAGCTATACGTTTTTCTTTGGGTTCACCTTCTTATGTAGTTTCTTTAGGATATCAAATTATAGACTCACTGACCTTTATTTATCTCTAGAAACCAATTATGAGTGAGTACATCCATGTTCATCTTTTTGGTTCTGGGTTACCTCACTCAGGATAGTGTTTTCTATTTCCATCCATTTGCATGCAAAGTTCGCGAAGTCATTGTTTTTTTACCGCTGAGTAGTATTCTAATGTGTATATATTCCACACTTTCTTCATCCATTCTTCCATTGAAGGGCATCTAGGTTTTTTGAAGGTTCTGGCTATTACAAATAATGCTGCTATGAACATAGTTGAACAAATGTCTTTCTCATATGATCGGGCATCTCGTGGGTATATTCCCAAGAGTGACATTGCTGGGTGCATGGGTAGGTTGATCCTGAATTTCCTGAGAAACCGCCACACTGTTTTCCAAAGTGGTTGCACAAGTTTGCATTCCCACCAGCAATGGATAAGGGTACCACTTTCTCCACAGCCTCTCCAGCAAAGGCTATCATTGGTGTTTTTGATTTTAGCCATTCTGACAGGTGTAAGATGATATCTCAAAGTTGTTTTGATTTGCATTTCCCTGATCGCTAAGGAGGCTGAGCATGACCTTAAGTGTCTTTTGGCCATTTGAACTTCTTCTATTGAGAATTCTCTCTTCAGATCAGTGCCCCATTTTTTAATTGGGTTAATTAGCATTTTAAAGTCTAGTTTCTTGAGTTCTTTATATATTTTGGAGATCAGACCTTTGTCTGTTGCGGGGTTGGTGAAGATCTTCTCCCAGTCAGTGGGTTGCCTTTTTGTCTTAGTGACAGTGTCCTTTGCTTTTCAGAAGCTTCTCAGTTTCAGTAGGCCCCATTTATTCAATGTTGCCCTTAATTACTGTGCTGCTGGGGTTATACCTAGGAAGCGATCGCCTATGCCCATCTGTTGTAGGGTACTTCCCACTTTCTCTTCTATCAGGTTCAGTGTGTTCAGATTGATATTGAGGTCTCTGATCCATTTGGACTTGAGTTTTGTGCATGGTGATAGATATGGGTCTATTTTCATTCTTCTACAGGTTGACATCCAGTTGTGCCAGCACCATTTGTTGAAGATACCCTCTTTCTTCCATTGTATACTTTTAGCACCTTTATCGAAAATAAGGTGTTCATACGTTTGTGGGTTAAAAATCTGGGTCTTCTATACGATTCCATTTGTCGACTTCTCTGTTTTTATGCCAATACCACGCTGTTTTCATTACTGAAGCTCTGTAATAGAGTTTGAAGTCAGGGATGCTAATGCCTCCAGAAGTTCTTTTATTGTATAAGATTGTTTTGGCTATCCTGGGTTTTTTGTTTTTCCATATAAAGTTGATTATTGTCCTCTCAAGATCAGTGAAGAATTTTAATGGGATCTGGTTGGGGATTGCATTGAATCTATAAATTGCCTTTGGTAGGATTGCCATTTTTACTATTTTGATCCTCCCGATCCAAGAGCAAGGGAGATCCTTCCATTTACTGGTATCCTCTTCAATTTCTTTCTTCAATGCCTTAAAGTTCTTGTCAAATAGATTTTCACTTCTTTGGTTAGAGTTACCCCGAGATATTTTATGCTGTTTGTGGCTATCGTGAAAGGAGATGCTTCTCTTATTTCCCTCTCTGCTTCCATATCCTTTGTGTATAGGAGGGCGACTGATTTTTTGGAGTTGATCTTGTATCCGGCCACATTACTAAAGGTGTTTATCAGCTGTAGGAGTTCTTTGGTGGAATTTTTGGAGTCGCTTATGTATACTATCATATCCTCTGCAAATAACGAAAGTTTAACTTCTTCCTTTCCATTTCGAATCCCCTTGATCCCCTTGTGTTGTCTTATTGCTATTGCTAAATCTTCAAGCACTATGTTGAAGAGGTATGGAGAGAGTGGACAGCCTTGTCGTGTTCCTGATTTAAGTGGGATGGCTTTGAGTTTCTCTCCGTTTAGTTTGATGCTAGCTGTCGGTTTGCTGTAAATAGCTTTTATTATATTTAGGTATGACCCTTTTATCCCTAATCTCTCCAAGACTTTAATCATAAAGGGATGTTGAATTTTGTCAAAAGCTTTTTCAGCATCTAATGAAATGATCTTGTTTTTTTTTTCTTTCAGTTTATTTATATGATGGTTTACATTGATAGATTTTCGTATGTTGAACCATCCTTGCATCTCTGGGATGAAGCCTACTTGATCATAATGGATAATTTTTCTAATGTGTTCTTGGATGCGGTTTGCCAGAATTTTATTGAGGATTTTTGCGTCGATGTTCATGAGTGAGATTGGCCTGTAATTCTCTCTCTTGGTTGAGTCTTTGTGTGGTTTTGGTATCAGAGTGACTGTAACTTCATAAAAGGAATTTGGCAATGACTCTTCTGTTTCTATATTGTGAAATACCTTAAGGAGTATAGGTATTAGGTCTTCTTGGACGTTCTGGTAGAATTCCGCATTGATACCATCTGGTCCTGGGCTTTTTTTGGTAGGGAGGTTTTTGATAACAGCTTCTAATTCTTCGCCACTGACAGGTCTATTTAGATTGTTCACCTGGTCCTGATTTAACTTTGGTATATGGTATTTATCTAAAAAAGTGTCCATTTCTTTTACATTTTCCAGTTATGTGGCATAGAGGCTTTTGTAGTAAGATCTAATGATTCTCTGAATTTCCTCTATGTCTGTGGTTATGTCCCCCTTTTCATTTCTGATCTTATTAATTTGCATATTCTCTCTCTGCCATTTGATTAGTTTGGATAGGGGTTTATCAATTTTGTTGATTTTCTCCAGGAACCAGCTTTTTGTTTCATTGATTCTTTGGATTGTTTTCTGTGTTTCTATTTTGTTGATTTCTGCCCTCAGTTTGACTATTTCCAGTCTTCTACTCCTCCTAGGTGAGTCTGCTTCTTTTTTTCTAGAGCTTTCAGGTGGGCTGTTAAGTCTCCAATGTGTGCTTTCTCTGTTTTCTTTAAGTGGTCACTTAGGGCTATGAACTTTCCCCTTGGACTGCTTTCATGGTGTCCCATAAGTTTGAGTAGGTTGTTTCTTTATTTTCATTGAATTCAAGGAAGACTTTAATTTCTTTCTTTATTTCTTCTTGATCCAGGTGTGGGTCAATAGTTGACTGTTCAGTTTCCATGAGTTTGTAGGATTTTTGGGGGTAGCATTGTTGTTTAATTCTAACTTTAGTCCACGGTGATCTGATAAGACACAGGTGGTTACTGATATTTTTTTGAAACTGTGTAAGTTTGCTTTGTTACCGAGTATGTGGTCAATTTTCGAGAAGGTTCCATGAGCTGCAGAGAAGAAGGATTATTATTTCCTATTTGGGTGGAATGTTCTATAGATGTCTGTTAAGTCCATTTGCTTCATTACCTCCATTAATTCTCTTTTTTCTCTGTTAGGTTTCTGTCTGATTGACCTGTCCATTGGTGGGAGAGGAGTGTTGAAGTCTCCTACTATTAGTGTGTGCGGTTTGATGGCAGCCTTGAGTTTTAGTAATGTTTCTTTTACGTACGTGGGTGCTTTTATATTAGGGGCATAGATATTCAGGATTGAGACTTCCTCCTGATGAATTGTTCCTTTTATGAGTATAAAATGTCCCTCTCCATCTCTTCTGATTGATTTAAGTTTGAAATCAACTTTGTTAGAAATTAGTATGGCCACACCTGCTTGTTTCTTAGGTCCATTTGCTTGATAAGCTTTTTCTCAGCCCTTTACTCTGAGTAGGTGCCTGTCTTTGTGTTTGAGGTGTGTTTCTTGTAAACAGCAGAATGTTGGATCCTGTTTTCGTATCCAATCTCTTAGCCTGTGCCTTTTTATAGATGAGTTGAGTCCATTGACATTAAGTGATATTAATGTCCAGTGGTTGTTCAATCTGGTCATTTTTCTAGAAGTAGAGTTTGTGTGTTTCCCTTCTTTGATTTGTGCTGGTGAAGGGACTCTAGATGTCTGAGTTATTGTGGGCATTGTTGGACTCCTTGGTTTGTGACTTTCCTTCTAGTACTTTCTGTAAGGCTGGATTTGTGGCTATGTATTGTTTAAATTTGTTTTTATCTTGAAAAATTTTGTTTTCTCCATTTATAGTGAACGAAAGCTTGGCTGGGTATAGTAGTCTGGGCTTGCATCCATGGTCTCTTAGTTTCTTCAGTACATCTATCCAGGACCTTCTGGCTTTCATAGTTTCCAAAGAGAAATCAGGTGTAAGTCTGATAGGTTTACCTTTATAAGTAACTTGGCCTTTTTCCTTTGCAGCTCTTAATATTCTTTCTTTATTTTGTATGCTTTGTGTTTTGATTATTATGTGGCGAGGGGATGTTCTTTTTTGATCCAGCCTATTTGGTGTTCTGTATGCTTCTTGAATCTTCATAGGTATATCTTTCTTTAGGTTGGTAAAGTTTTTTTCTATAATTTTATTAAATATATTTTCTGGACCATTGAGCTGCACTTCTTCTCCTTCTTCAACTCCAATTATTCTTAGGTTTGGTCTTTTTATTGTGTCCCTGATTTCCTGAATGTTTTGTGATGAGAGCTTGTTGGATTTGCTGTTTTCTTTGATCAGTGCGTTTATTTTCTCTATGGTATCTTCAGAATCTGAGATTCTTTCTTCAATCTCTTGTATTCTGTTGGTTATACTTGTTTCTGTAGTTTCTATTCATTTACCTAGAATCTCTATGTCCAGTTGGCCCTTTGTTTGTGTTTTCTTCCTTGTCTCCATTTCAGTTTTCAGGTCTTGAACTGTTTCCGTTATCTGTTTGATTGTTTTTCCTTTTTTTCCAAGGGTATCATTCACTGATTTATTCAATTCTTCAAACTTTCTTGTTATACTTCTCATCCATTTCCATAAGGGCATTTTTTACATGCTGTTTAAGGATGTGAATCACTTTCATAGATTCCATTTTTTCTACTTCTTCTTGATTAAGGTGTTCATGTCCTCCTGTTGTGGGGTCGCTGGGTTCTGGTGGTTTCATGTTGTTTTTCAGATTGTTGGGTGAATTCTTGCATTGGCGCCTGCCCATCTCTTCCTCTGAATGCTCCCCTAAAGATCTTCTTTTACAGGATCAGGTCTCCTTGCCCACTGATGTACCTTCCCAGTGATGGCACTCTCCCGTGATGGCTCTCTAGGTGCCTCAGTGATGGTTCTCCTGGTCCCTAGATCAGCTTTCCCTGGCTGGTTGGGTAGCTCATAAACAACCCGCCTACCCTGCTTGCTGCAGGCAGGCTATTGCAACAAAGGAATTCCCGCCCGTCTGGCTACACTCCCGATTCGGCCCCAGCGCCCAGACAGGCTGAGCTGGGTGATGTTATTTGCCCAGAGATGGCAGGGAGAGAGAAGTGGGGGAGAGTTCTGGATGGACGCTGGGTGAGGTAGTAAGGGAGAGGCAGTATGCAGGGGTATAGGCCCTGCAGGAAATAGTTCCTTGACCCGGGTTGCAGCCGCTGGTCAGAAACTCACTCACCCTGAGATGGTTCTCCTGATGCTGAG
>CADCXT010005402.1:0-52411 GCA_902806775.1 Microtus agrestis | reverse complement strand
CAGATGAATTCAGGATCAGCCTGAACTACATAATGAATCCCAGGCTAGCCCAAGTTCCTTGTTGAAATCCACTCACGTGTGTATGTGTGTGTGGGAAAAAAAACAAAGAATAGGAGGGAATCAATTTGAGAAAAGTAGAAGGATAGGAATGAGGGTGTTGAAAACACACACACACACACACACACACACACACACAGCCATTCTAAATACACCATTCTGCAGATAGGATGCCAACAGAGAGAAAAGGCAAAAATGTGTCCTGGGCTGATTTGGCACAAGGCAGTGCTTTCAATACCCTTACCCCTCATTGTGAGAAATTTCTGTTCTATAGGCAGGATCTAATGGATCATTTGGAGCTTGAGAATGCCACATTTTCTTTTCTCCTTTCTTTCTTTCTTTCTTTCTTTCTTTCTTTCTTTCTTTCTTTCTTTCTTTCTTTCTTTCTTTCTTTCTTTCCTTGTTCAGATGAAATCATTTACTAAGAGAAAATAACTTCCATCTTACACACAGTGTTCAATCTTCTTTAATACAAAAGATCACCAAATGATTTTAAGGACCACATACTGAGGCAATGACCAGCGAAGAGTAAGAAAAGCCAAGCAGAGATTCTCTCAAAATTAGTTTAGCAATACTAAACAAGAGATTACATCAAATCCAAGAACACATTAAATTTATATTCCTCCCAAAGCAACTTGCCTTTTTTTCTGATTGTGGGCTCAGTCACTAGCAGACTACCTCCACTTTCCAATTCTCAAGAGTTCTGAAACAAATACACAAAGCTAGGGGAGAGGGACAAAGGGAAAGAGGGGGACTTAGGGATAGAGGTCCTAGGAGAGGAGTGTCTAGGAGAGAGGGAGCCTAGGGTGGAGAGGGCCATAAAGGAGATATATGGTGTAGAGGAGAGAGGACCTAGGGGAGAGGGAACCTAGGGGAGAGATGGTCTAGAGGAGAGGGAGCCTATGGGAGGAATAGGGGAATGGGCCCTTATGGGAGGGGATGCCTATGGGAGAGAGGGCCTGGGGAGAGTGGGCCTTGGTGAGAGAGGCTCTAGGGGAAGGAGTGGTCTGATTCCAATTTCTGAGATAGCTTTTTATTTTAACCACAGAGTATCCTGTTCTGAAGTCACCTGAGAGATGCCACCAGTGACTCAGAAACAAAGGGAAGGAGGAGAGAGCCTAGCAAGGAGCCATGTTCCAGAAGATGAGAACCCACCTTTGCAGCCACCTTGCCTTGTCTGAAATAAGGGGGGTGGTGCATTTTCTTTCAGAGGTATGTTATTTCAAACCCAGGCAGATAGGTACCAAGTTATATCCCTAGTCTTAAGAGATGGCCAGTTCTACAGTGGTGGTTGTGATCTTATCTGTGTTGGGAGGTCATTGATCTTCCTAGATCTGTGAATCTGAGAAAGCATCCCTGAGAGGCTCACTTAAATGTCAATGTGGTTTTCCCTCCTCATAGGCAGTCTCTATATTTTCCTGGAAGCTTTCTTTTATTATGACCACTCCTATAGTCTAGGATTCTGGAATTCACTGGGCAAAGGCCAGTGCATTTCAGCTATGTTACAGTAAGTTGTTAAGGTAAGCAGGGTGTGGGGAGAACACAGGACTCAGTAACAAAAATCGCAGTCGTCACTAAAGAAGTGAGAAGAAAACTTTCAACTCAGGGTGGAGCATCATTATGTCTTAGGAATTTCCCCATTTTCAGAATTTTCTGTCATGCAGCTGTCTATAATCATGGCTCTCATTCTTCCGAATGCTGCAACCCCTTAATATAGTTCCTCATGATGTGGTGACCCCCAACCATAAAATTATTTTCATTGCTATTTCATAAGTGTCATTTTGATACTGTTATGTATTGTAATGTAAATATATTAAATACAGGATATCTGATATGTGACCCTTGTGAAAGATTCATTTGACCCAGAAAGCAGTTGCAATGCACATTTGAGGACCCTTGGTCTAGAGAAGTCTGGGCTGTTAGTGGCACAGGCACCTTTAGGGGCAAAGCATTGTATTATAGACCTTTAGTGTATCCTTTAAGCTTGAGGAAGGGTCTAATTTAGTCATCCGCATCTGCAGCAGACTTCTTCTCTCTGGATCCTCACAGTGCTATAAGGCAACAGCAGGTATCTTACTGAGATTCTGTGGTTCTCTGCTATCCTCACTTCCCCAGAAAGGGTCAGGAGGTTCTCTAGGTTGGATCCTAGGAAATCAACAAACTTCCTGCCCTGATTCTGTAATTGTCACTTCCCTAAGGAGCAATAAGAGGCCTCAACTGGACTGCAGTGAGCATGAGTACCAGGTGCTGAGTGTTGAGGAGGCGGGAAGACGCTGTTTCCCTCCATCGCTTCATCTCTAACAACATACTCAGTCCACTGAGTGAGTCTCTGGTTAAAAACAATATGCTATCTCGTGATTTGTGCTCTCCAAATGGCAGCATACCTGAGAATCATATATGTTCTAGGTCTTATGGGAGTGCTTCTGAAAATGAATTCAGTTCAAAGATCTCTTCAAGATAAATATTTGAAGATTCTGCATTGAAAATTCTTTGTGTGCCTGTTGACTCACTGCCTAGACTGGGTGGTTTCAGTTTCATAGCTCTCTGATCCACTGCAAAGGTTGCCGGGATTTCCAATATCCTATTACTTGGGGAAATACAGAAAGTCTCCTATCATTGCAGGAGGCAATAACAGAGAAAAGAAGGAACCTTTCCACACACAGTCGGATCAACAGCAGGTAAGAAACTGCGTTACTTCTCTTTTCAATGTTTTCTCCAGCTCTGAAGAGCTCTGGGGTCATAAACTGGGCAGCGGTGAGAGGTCATTTATAAGGGTTAATTATTTTCTTAAAAACTATTGAACTAGGAAAGGCTGCTCCTGGGCATGGGCTGGAGCAAGGCATCAGATGACTTCTGTGTGGCATTATCAAGGCAGCCAGTCTCTAAATGCCACTACTGGACTTGTTTGAGTTGAGACCAGCAGAGATGTGGCTGAAACAGAGCAGGGTATGCGCCAGGATTGTCTTTCTCTGTGTTCACCTTGTCTCTGCTGACAGGGACATGGTTAAATGACTATGGTCAGTGATGGACCTTACTTAGTCGTACTCCTACAGAAAGGGCTGCCTGCAGCTGATTTATATGGGGAAACAGAATAAGATACAGAGTAAGAGCCATTGCCATAGTGAAGGACAAAGAGAGGTAACACTGGGTTGGTGTAAAAACACAGTTCCAACTTAAAGAGAATAGCATTTTTTTCTGGAGTCAAATGAGAGTTATGATGACCCAGGAACATAGATTCATGTTATCCCAGACACCACGTTGTACCGTGATGAGTCTCCTCCAATTTTTACAGCTGTAGAGCAAAGAAAACTTAAATGGCCCTTGCCTATTTAAAATGTACACGAACATCAGGTTATAATAAAGTGAGAGAACCTCAGATGCTATCAAATCTAACCCTTTGGGGAGGTGAGGATTAGGGGTCTCCTGTGCATTCCAGAAAGGATTTGACTTAGTAATCACGGGAGGTTAAGCCCAGCACAGATATTCGCAAGAAATGGCCATGGAGACAGATAAAGATAAACTAGGAAAATCTGGGTCCAGACTTATATCATTCCATGTAAGTCAGTCAACTTTGTGGGCTCATTAACACAAATGGAGTTATTTTCTGGGAACTTCCGGTCACAGCTGGAACCTGAGTAAAATACAATCAGGGCTGTGACACGCTTTCTATCACACAACTAACCTGACTTCCCAGCACATCTCCTCTTTCAGTTGTGCAGAGCCCCCCACTCCTAGGACCAGCTCAGTCCATACCTCTCGCCTGCTCCTGTGGGAATACCAGTGTTTTACCAAAGGGCTTCCTTGAAGAGTCCCTAAAGATGGCATCTCTGTTTGCTTTATCTGCCACCTGCTCATCTCTCAGTCAATTATTCTGGCACTTCCGAAAAGCCCCCTCTAAGTTTCTGGCCACCAGCCTAACTTCCTTATTTAACAATTGTCAGCATTGTTGTTGGCTCCCATCTTCCATTTTCCCCACTCCTTCTCTTCCTTTTCTTCCCATTTATTTCTCTCTTTTCTAATAAACAGAAAATTGAAACAGAAATATCTAAAGTTGTATAGCAAGAGTGAATGGATTTCCTATGACCCTGGCCTCTCTAGCACTCTTGACTTGCTCCCTGCTCTCTTACTAGCTACATCACAGGTGCTTTCAGCAATATCCAGTGTTTAAAATTTCTTTTGCAAATATTGCAGTATTTTCAATATTTGCTTTCTCATCCTCTCTGGTTCAAGTTCATTTAGCATATAGTTAATGAAACTTATGGTTTTTTATTTTAAATTTCCTTTCATTTTACATACCAACCACGGTTTTTCCTAACTTCCCTCCTTCCATTTTCCCCTTCCCTCCATTCCTCAGAGAAAGTAAGGCACGGGGAGTCAACAAACCCTGGGATATCAAGCTGAGGTAGGACCAAGCCACTCCCCATTGCATCATGGCTGAGCAAGGTATTCCACAATAGGGAATGGGCTCCAAAAAGTCAGTTCATGCACCAGGGATAAATCTTAGTCCCACTACCAGGGGCCCAACAAACAGAACAAGACACACAACTGTCATTCACATTCAGAGAGCCTACTTCCGTCCAGCTGTCAGTCTACAGTCCATGAGCTTCCACTAGCTTGGGGGCTGTCTCTGTGGGCTTCCCCATCATGGTCTTGACCCTGCTCCCTTGCTCATATTATCCCTCCTCCCTCTGTGGCTGGGCTCCAGAAGCTCAACCCAGGGCTTGGCTGTGAATCTCTGTATCTGCTTCCATCAATTACTGGTTGAAGATTCTTTGATCCTCTCTGGTTTAAGTACATTTAGCATATAGCTAATAAAGCTTATGTTTCAGGGTGTAACTTTTTTTTAGTTTAAAATATATATCCTGACCACAATTTCCCCTGTACCCACTCCTCTCAACCCCTCTTCCCCATATTCCTTCCTTCCCAGATCCACTTCTCTTCTGTTTCCCTTCAGAAAAAAAGCATGCCTCCCTATTAGCTGAACATGGCATAGAAAGTTACAATAAGACTAGGCACAAACCCTCAGATCAGAATGGGGTGAGGAAACCTAGGAGGAGGAAAAGGGTCCCAAGAACAGGCAAAAGAGTCAGAGGTACCCTCCCCCCTGACTCCCACTCTCAGGAGTCCAACAAGAACATCAAGTTACATAACCATAACATAGAGGCAGAGGTGTGGCAAGATTAATAAAAACCCAGAGACAGGAATTAGGGTTCAATGTGAAGGTCAGAAAAGCAAAACAGTCAGCCAAAGGAATATGTATGGGAGCTGTAGAATGTTAAATCATTTCTTTGACATTTTGCATAAAATTTTTAATAGTTTTATAACTTTGTAAATGAATACACATTTTCACTCACTAGCTCATTGATAAAAACAAAACTGAAGAATTTTAGTTCTTTGCCTTCAGCTGCTACAGACTAATTCAGATCCATCCTACTTGAAGACAGGAGACAACCCTGAAAATGGCCTCAGAGACCTGCATGCCAGAACCCATATGCTTGATTGAGAATGTGAAAGGGCAACTGAGACCTAATCAGAAAGCCCTGGAGATCCTGTTGGCCATCACAGAGCCTGTGGTGGTGGTGGCCATTGTGGGTTTCTACCGCACAGGTAAATCCTACCTGATGAACAAGCTTGCTGGGAAGAACACAGGTGAGTGCCTCCAACACAGCTGTGCTGGGTCCCCTCTATCTATCTACATCATCAGTGTCAGTATCCAACATACAAGTGTGAAGAATTTAATATTTCAGCCACAGTTGAGTTGCTTGTTTAGTTGTTATTTGTCTTTGAGACAGGGTCTTGCTATGCAACTCAAGCTATGGTTCAACTCATGATTCTCCTGCCTTAGGCTCCAGAGTGCTGGCACTACTGCCCATGCACGATCACAAGTAGTTCCTAATTTTCCTTTTAAAAATCATTCCTTTTCCTAGATGAAACCAACAGTAAAAAAATGACTAATTTATGTATTAATAACTTTAACGTGTTATTATGTCTCTTTCTATAACAAGAAGTTGCCACTGGTGTCTACATTTCAAAAAGTTGCAATTCATATTGTCTACTTTAGATTTTTTTGTATTGTTATAAAATAACTAACATAAAATTTACAACTATTGTTAAACACAGTTTTGTGGCAGTAGGTATATTTATATTTTTGTGTATCCATCAGCCCCATCTGGAGTGGCACAATGGTATGTATTCTGTCAATTATATTTTAAATAAACGCTGATTGGCAAGTAGCCAGGCAGGAAGTATAGGCTGGACAACCAGACAGGAGGTAGAGGAGGATGAATGAGAACAGGAGAATTGTGGGAAGAAGAAAGTGGATTCTATAGTTCTGGCCCAGCCACAGAAGAAGCAAGATGTGACCACCTCACCAAAAAAGGTACAGAACCATGTGGCTAGTCTAGACAAAAATAATGGGCTAACATAAGTTATAAAAGTTAATAAGAAGCCTGAGCTAATGGGCCAATCATTTTATAACTACTTTAGACCTCTGTGTGATTTTTGGGGGGGACTTAATGATGGTAAGAACCGGGTAGGACAGAAAAGTCAGACAACACCCATCTGGCTCTAGAGAAATGAAATCCATCCGGAACCAATCTCCTCGCATTATCTAACATTCTGTTTCTAAATTTGACAGCAGTGGGAAAGTCACATAAGTGGACTCATTAGAATTGTCTTTGTAACTTATTTTATTTAACATGATAGTGTCAAGACTTACCATTACTAAGGCATGTAGCAATTTTCCTCCTTTTTTTTAGAGTTCAATAATTGTATGTGCATAACAATTTTGTTATCTTTTCATCTGCACATAGAAACATTGACTGCTATGATAAATGCTAATATGAATGGTATAAAACTCTGTCTCAGTTTGTGCAATTATTTTAGGTTGTATTCTTCTTGTTGCTCTGATGAAACACCTGCGTGAAACAACTTTAACTGACTCACAGTTAAGGAATATCAGTTCATTATGGCAGGGAAGACTTTACACAGTAGTTTCATCCATTGCAGTGGAAGCTTATGGATTGTTCACACCTACACAACAAGGTTTACAAGACCCAAGTTAGAGTCACTGTTAACCACCAAGGGTCTTCTACTAGTCTACCTCTGCCAGTCAATGTTCACCTTCCAAATGTCTACATCTCCAAAAATTAGCACTACCCACTAGGGACCAAGTACTAAAGCAAATGAGTCTCAGAGTGATGGTTCACACACAAAGCCAGAACATTCTGCCTTTGGTCCCTATTGGCCCCTGGCCATCTCAGAATGCAAAATTCATTGGATTACATTTCCAAATTCCTCATAGTCATGACATTCTAATGGCATATAAAATTCCACTGTCTCTTCTGAGATTCAAGGAAAATTAAAATGCCATTTATACATTTCTAGTATATGACAGTATAAAATAAAAATTCCCATTCCAAAGATAAACAGGATAGTTGGAAAGACCATACCAAAACAAGAATAAATCCGGACAAAGTCCAGACCAAGCTTCATACCCAGCAGTCAGAGCAGGTAGAGGCTTCAGGTAGGTTCCAATAGGGTGTTTAGTTCTGTTGCTAACCATATCCTCCATCTCAGACTGGCTAAACTCAGTCCTCCTAGCTTTTCTCAGTGGATCTCACACAGTCCTGGCATCTCCTGCATCCTGGGGTATCCATAGCAACTGACACTTCACCTTCACAGCTTTATTCAGTGTACTCAGGAATTCAAATTTTTTCTGCAACCTTGGTGCAAGTCTAGATGGATGTGTGCCACTTGCACACTGAATGACTAGAAACTAGTTAGTTTTCTGCTGAAACTTTAGTGTTGGTTAGCTGTCCTGGCCTTTAATATACTAATTTATATCAAATTCTTAAAATACTTCTACTAACCATATTCCTTTTTTCTTTCTTCTCTGCTTTCCAGGCTTCTCTCTGGGCTCCACAGTGCAGTCTCACACCAAAGGAATCTGGATGTGGTGTGTGCCTCATCCCCAGAAGGCAGACCACACTCTAGTTCTGCTTGACACTGAGGGCCTGGGAGATATTGAGAAAGTAAGAATTGAGGGCTCCGTTTACAATTTATACCCTCATTTCCTACGTTAGATAGCTTTTAATGACATTTCATTTCTCTAACATGTGTCTAAGTTCAGCTATCAGAGTAGAGGGAAAATGTTTACAAGAATCATAGAAGAGCACTGTAGTTAATACACGGTGTTCATGGGACTAACAACAGGTACACAGAATTAACGTGAATTATTACAAACAAAAATGCAAAAACCTTGTCATTTTCTTTGGACATTTGTGCTTGAATTTGGATGCCTTGTATAGATAATAAGCATTATATAGGTTTTTCTAATTCTTTTAGAAACACTCAAGGTGATAATACTCTTGTTACACTTGGTCTGGAAAGTGGCAGAACCAAAACATAATCCTCACCCACATGTGTTCTGACTTGCAGGGTGACAGTGACAACGACTGCTGGATCTTTGCCCTGGCTATACTTCTAAGCAGCACCTTTGTGTACAACAGCATGGGAGCCATCAACCAGCAGGCCATGGACCAGCTGCAGTATCCTTGTTGTAGCACAGAGGAGAATACACACACACACACACACGAGGGGGGCGGCGGGGAGAGTAAATGACTGAATCTCTTCTGTTCATAGGACAGTGGCCTATGTGTTTGTACAGTTAAATTATATATGTATGAATGCATGCACACAAGTGAGCACACACACAAACTTATCCAAGTGCAGAAGAGCATGATAGTGACAATGTCATATAAACAGAGACTGTTTGTTTCCTAACTGCTTAGACCCAAATAATCACACAGTAAGTAACTCTATTAATTACAACACTGTTTGGCCAATGACTCAGGCATATGTCTAACTAGCCCTTACATCTTGAATTAACCCATTTCTATTAATCTGTGTATCACCACGAGGTTGTGGCTTACCAGTAAGGTATGGCATCTTTCTCCTTTAGCGGCTACATGGCATCTCACTGATTTTGCCTACTTTGTTTCTATACCTCTGCTCATATTTCCTGCCTGGCTTTACTCTACTAAGCCATTGGCTGAAAGAGCTTCTTTAATAACCAATGGTAATATAACATATTCATAGCATACAGAAGGAAATCCCACATCAAATTTGTACACCTATTAATCGGTTGAAATTTGGGTCAGAGAAAGGCAATGCAAAGTGTGGGGATGAGGAAACTGATGTGAGGATTTGGACCCTGTTTGTCCACCCCTCCTCCTTAGCTTCTTAGATATGTGACAGTGCTGACTGATCGGATCAGAACAACATCTTCACCTCATAGCAATGGGACTGAGGACTCAGCTGAGTTTGTGAGCTTCTTCCCTGACTTTGTGTGGACTCTCAGGGATGTGACTGTAAGGCTTGAAGCAGATGGACAAAGCCTCACAGCTGATGAGTACCTGGAGAATTCCCTGAAGCTCAAACAAGGTACCTACCTGAATTGTTACTGGAAAACAGGGAGAAAAGTACCAGAAACTGCTTTTTGTTGTGGATGTTAATATTTACTATTTTACTTTTATACATTATTTCTAAGAAGTGGTTTATGTATCTGTCTCAATATGGCAATTTTAATGATAGTGCTCCCTGGCAATGGAGGCACATTGACTTTGTTATTTGATCAGATTATTTAATAATCCTTTCAAGTTGTATAGAGATTCGCACTGCTAAAAACATGGAACAGAAGGAACATTTATTAAAAGAATCCCCACGGAAACACATTAACACCCTACTAGCTGTGTGGCTATATTTTCTTTAATTTCTGCAGGTGCCAGCAAAGAAGATAAAAATTACAACCTGCCCCGACTCTGTATTCGAAAGTTCTTCCCCAGGAAGAAATGCTTTGTGTTCTATCCACCCACTGAGTGGAAAAAGCTCTCTGAGCTTGAGAACCTGTGTGACGATGAGTTGGATTCTGACTTTGTGCAGCAGGTGTCAGAGTTCTGTTCCTTCATCTTCAGCTCTTCCAAGGCTAAAGCTCTCCCAGGAGGTGTCAAGGTCAATGGAGCTCGTGAGTCTCCTGTCCAGTCCTGCTTTATAGCCTGAGAGAGTACACTCTTCGGTGGTAAAATAACACCCACATACTTCATTTTGACAGGTTTTCCAAATTTTAGATATCCTAAAGAAAATTCATAAATTTGCAGGTTAGAAAATGACCTGTCTTTGAAAAATATCTGTAGGTTAAAGCAAAGGGACTCGATACACATCATTTCTCTGCTAACATGAACTTGCACTGTGCAGTTTGGCATCCAAAGACATATACATCTACATTTAGTTTAAATGTAAGTTAATTTTAAAGAGTACAGATTCAATGTACATGTCCACCTTTTGAGAACAAAATAACTTTATGAGGCTAGTAATAATGGGAGCCACAGATACAAAACATTGTTTACCTTAAGGTTCTCTTGTACAATACTGAGTTTGGCTAAACTGGAAGTGTTCATTTGCTATCAGGCTTCTGGTTAATATTCATGATATTGAAGAGTGTAGTGATTATGCATGGACATGCTCAGAAAATATGGAGGCTACTTCACTCTAAAACAAGCATCATCACCTGTTTTCTAAATGCAGGACTAGAGAAACTGGTGCTCTCCTACATCCATGCCATCAGCAGTGGGGATCTCCCCTGCATGGAGAATGCTGTCCTGGCCTTGGCAAAGATAGAGAACTTGGCAGCAATGCAAAAGGCCATTGCCCACTATGACCAGCAGATGAGCCAGGGGGTGCAGCTGCCCACAGAGACCCTCCAGGAGCTGCTGGATCTGCACAGGACCTGTGAGAGAGAGGCCATAGAAATCTTCCTCAGGACTTCCTTTAAAGATGAAGACCATGCATTTCAAAAGGAATTATTGGTAATTTTATGTCATGTTTAATTATATAGGGATTGTGAAATTCAGAAAACTATAAGGGAATATCAAGCATTTATTTTGAGAGGCACTTTTACTAGATGGTGACTGTATCTTTTCATAATTATTAAAAAGAAGGACTTTCTTGTTATGGACTCAAATTTTGAAGCTTTTGAATAAATTTTACATTTGGATTTGTATAAAAATTGTATTATTTACAACATTCATCCTAATTGTACACATATACGAGATGTGTGGAGGCTCCGATTTGATAAGATATCTCCTGTCATCATACTGATTTAAGGTCAAAACTAAGCAAAAGCAAAGAAACTTGATCAGGCCGATGTTGCATCATGTTGCACATGTCTTCCATTTATAGTGATGACTGATCTGCTTTAAGTTGGAACTATTTCAACCAAGTGTTGTAAAAGTAGATGGAATTGTACTAAACACCCTTTAGATGGGCTGCAAGAGGAAGTCCAGGCTAAGAGCAAAAGATGAGGCCCTGCCATAGGTAAAAAGAGTCTTCATGGAGAATTGCCTCAAGTTCTGTGGGTGAACTAAAGTTTTCCTGTTACTCCTGTTTTGCTTTTTATTTTTGGATTAAAGGCTCAGCTAGAAAAAAGGTGGGAGGTCACCTGTAACAAGAACGTAAAACTGTCATCGGACCTGTGCTCAGAGTTACTTCGGAACATCTTCAGCACTCTAGAAGAAGCAGTGACAAAGGGTGCTTATTCTCAGCCAGGTGGATATCTTCTCTTTGTTGAAGAGAGAAGAGTTGAAGAAAAAGTACCTTAGGGAACCCAGAAAGGGTATACAGGTAATCAAGAGCTTCATCCATTAACAGTGAAATGCTACTGACATGCCTGCATGGAACGCCAGTGTGACTAGATGTGATTGCACATGGATCTGAGGTTTTGTATGCATAGTACTTAGTTTCTAAACCAGTCAAAACAAAACAAAACAACAACAACAAAAAAACCCGAGGGAGTCAATTAATGACTTGAAATGAGTTTCAAGTGGTCACAAATCAGTGCATTAAAAGAACATGTTTTATGAGGTAACTCACAGTTACTGCTAGACATGTGATGGTATAGAGGTCAGAGATACAATGGTAGTTGCTTAAGTAGAGATGATACTTTTATAAGTTTAGCCTTCAAGCTGGCTTTAAGGGAAGCAGGACCTATGAGCGCTATGAGGGTCAACTATTCTACCTGTCAGGTGTTACCCCTGCCTTTAATTCCCTCCTGTCTTGGTCTATTTCAATTCGTCTAATTTGCTTTCCCCATAAGGCCTCATTCTTGAGCATGTTCAGCCTACATCGAGCCATAGTTCTAGTGTTTCCAGTAATGGATATGACTCTCCATTTGAAGGGCAGCAAATTTGTTTCGATGTCCCTATAACTTAATACAAGACTCTTTCTAGAAGGTTTCACAATTCTCTTTGTGGCAGCATGTGATAAGGAGATATGAGCTCCAGAATTCCCTAATACAAGAAGCATAGTTCCTTGATGAAATGATGGCACAAACAGACAGAAACAAACACTTGTACTGTTTCCTTCTGTTAACATGTGTTCTTGGAAACTCCAAGGCTGAAGAGATTCTGCAGGCATATTTGCAGTCCAGCGTGGTTATGGCTGAGACAATTCTACAGAGAGACCAGGCTCTCACAGTAAAGCAAAAGGAGATTGAAGGTGAGAATTGACCCAAGAACTTTATGTCCTATCTCATAAAAGTTTCTGCAATCTTCACTAAATCTGTTGCTATTAAAACCACAACAAGAACAGCAAGATTGTGTTGGCTTCTGGAGTCGTTGCTGAGTTTGGCAAATACACTCATCAACATTATGGTTACTTCAGAGGACAAACTCTTCTTGTAAAAGTCACATAGCTTGCTCTTCAGAAGTGGAGAACAAGGAAAGAGATAATAATGAAGAGGTTCTTACTCTTCTTTCCTTTTTCTCTAGCGGAACGGGTAAACGCTGACTCTGCACAGGCCAGTGTAGACTTGCTGGAGGAAATGGGAAAGAAGCATGTGCAGATGATGAAGGAGAGAGAAAGACGTCATGAGGAACGAGTGAGGCAGTTGACTGAGAAGATGGATGTTGAAAGAGCTCAGATAGTGAAGGAGCAAGAGAGGATTCTGGCCATTAAACTGCAGGTATGGAGCTGGGTCATTTCAGCTTCATTATCCACTGTCCTCAGTCAAATGCACAGCAGAAGGCTAAATATCACAGTCTTCCTTAATCTTCCCCTTTAATTTGCATGAATTATTAATTCAAATGCAACTAATTTCATTAAGCACTGCAGAAAACCCTCCTACGTCCCACCATTGCCCCCACTTCTGCCCCAATTTACCCAGGAGTTCTCTTCTATGTCCCCTTCCCAGGGAAATCCATACATTCCTCTTTGATCCCTCTTTGTCATCTAGCCTCCCCAGGGCTGTGGACTTTGTTATGCTGTATTTTGTTGCTAATACTCACTTAGGAGTGAGCACATATCATTTTTGTCTATCTGGATCTGGGTTACCACACACAAAATTATTTTTTTTCTAGTTCTATCCATTTGCCGGCAAAATTCAAGAGGTCATTGTTTTTTTACAGCTGTGTAGTCTCCATTGTGTAATGTAGCACATTTTCCTTATCCATTCTTCAGTTGAGGTTGTTTCCAGGCTTTGGCTATTATGAATAATGCTTCTATGAACATAGTTGGGCAAGATCTTTGTGGTAGGATTGAGAATCCTTTGGATATATGCCAAATATTGGTTTAGCTAGTTTTTGAGGTAGATTGGTTTCCATATTTTTCTGAGAAGCTGCCATATTGATTTCCAAAGTGTTTTACCAGTTTACACTTCTACTAGCAATGCAGGAGTGTTCCCCTTACTCCATATCCTCTCCAACATAAGCTATCTTCAGTGTTTTTGAACTTAGCCATTCTGACAGATGTAAGATGGTATCTCAGAGTCATTTTGATTTGCATTTTCCTGATGACTAAGAATGTTGAACAATTCCTTAAATGTCTTTCAGTCATTTGAGATTTTTCTGTTTAGATGCAATGAGGGGTTGGTGAAAATCTTTTCCCATTATGTATGTAGACATATTAACTATGTCTATTGCCTTACAAAAGCTTTTCAGTTTCATGAGATACCATTTATTAATTGTCAATCTCAGTGTCTGTGCTACTGGTGTTCTATTCAGGAAGTAGTCTCCTGTGCCAATTTCATTCAAGGCCACTTTCCACTTCCTCTTCTGTCAGGGTCAGTGTAACTGGATTTATGTTGAGGTTTTCAATCCACTTGCATTTGAGTTTTGGGCATGGGGATAGATATGAATCTATTTACATTCTTCTACATGCAGACCTCCAGTTATGTCAGCACCATTTTTTGAAAATGCTTTCTTTTTTCCATTGTATAAATTTTGTCAAAAATCAGGTGTTCGTAGGTGTGTGGATTAATGTCAGGGTTTTCAATTCTATTCTTTGATCCACGTGTCTGTTTTTATGCCAATACCAAGTTGTTTTTATTACTATAGCTCTATAGCACAGTTCCTTTACTGTATAAAATTGTTTCCACTATTGTGGATTTTTTGTTTTTCCATATGAAGTTGAGTATTGTTTTTTCAAGGTCTGTGAGAATTATGTTGGGATTCTGATGGGGATTACATTGAATCTGTAGGTTTATTTTGATAAGATTGTCATTTTTACTATGTTAATCCTACCTATTCAAGAACATGGGAGATCTTTCCATTTTCTGACATCTTCTTCAATGTCTTTCTATTTCTATTGGGTGGACCTTTCTCATATTAATATTCCCTCATGTCAAAGCAAACCTCTGAATGAACCAATGCAATCCTGCTCATTGTAATACTGTCAGTATTTAGATCACCAAATTCAAGAATGAGTTTTGTCAACCCTAGGGTGCTCTCTCTTCTATCTCTCTGTCTCTCTCTGCCTCTGTCTCTCTCTGAATCTCTGTCTCTCTGTCTCTCTCTCTCTCTCTCTCTCTCTCTCTCTCTCTCTCTCTCTCTCTCTCTCTTTCTCTCTCCCAAGGTATGCATCCTATACCTTGAGTTATAGAGAACCCTCCAAGTTAACAATGAATCCAAACTATCTCAGAAGGGGATGAAGAGGATAATGGGTGATGAAAATGATTAGAATTCATTATACACATGCATGACATTGTCAAAAATAACTAACTATAGCAACAGAGAGAAAGTATTGTAAGCTGATTGTAAAAAGAGGGCTACTTTGGCAGCTAAGAATAAATTCATTCATCTTGTTATTCTTGTACTTTTATTACTCAATTTTCTTCTTAGGAACAGGAACGACTGCTCAAGGAGGGGATGAAAGAAGAGAGTAGAAGGCTTCAGAATGAGATTCAGGTTATGGAAAAGAGAAACAAAGAAAAAGGTATTTTAACTACATGTTGTTATATTCTATGAATTCAAAAACAGAGTTTTCTCCTGTACACTCTTTCCAGGACACAAATTTAAGAGAAACTCCAAGGCATTGGATGATTATCACTAAATGAACGTCTACTCTTGATGCTTGCATATGTATTTTGCCTTCAAGTTTATAAAGATGAAGCCCAAGTAGGAAGAAAACATGTTAGCCACTAGCCACACAGTACTGGCTAATACAACCTTAACAGAATCCTTTGTGAAAAGTCCATCATAAGTAGAGGTACACTTTCAATTATACAGTCAAGATGCTATTTAAAATAGGGAGTTCTCTGCCATAATCTGCATTACTTTCTTATTATCACCATGCTTCTAGATGTCTTCAATCCAGAGACTTGTTCAGAGTTTACCTATACCTTGGTATGCACCTGAAGTGTTATGCATTATAGAATGAATCAGATGTGACTGAAAAATGTCTTTGGGTAGAGTTTGGGATCTAACCTGCTTTGTGACCAATGGTCATGAGAAGAAAGTACTCATGTTCCCCAAGTTAGGAAAGTAGTCTGATTTTGGTGTGTAGACTGTACAAGTTCTTAGCTGGGTCAAGACAACATGGTATGTAGCCAGTGATCTGTATCCAGGCCACTGTCAGAAGAATGCTCACATCGGTACATCACTAAACTTTTTAGTCATTGAGGTTTAGCATCTGATGTCTATATAAAAGACATCAGATGGTTAACTACCTTTGGTTAACTACTACAGCTTTTCCTGCTCTTACACATATAATCATCCTACTACAGTGGTTTCAAACACACATACACACTAGTGTTTATATAGCAAATGTGTTCATCAGTTTATAAAACTATCCATGAGTAAGGATTAAATGCAGTCAAGAGAAATGGGATTTTTTTTTCCAGTGAAAACTTAAGGTGACAGAATTCTTCTGTCTAGCAGCAACAATAGCGAAAAGAAGAAGCTGTCACAGAAATGCTACATTAATTTTCTCATTCATTTTCCTTCTCAACCACACATGAAGAAGCTGAATATGCCCAAGCTACCATAAAAATGTTGGAGGATATGCACAAGATGGAACAGTATGTAATGGCTGAGAAAGAGGAGAGTCATCAGGAACACATGAAACAATTCACGGAGAAAAAGAAAGAGGATCTTGGATGTCAGGTATTCTATCCCACAATATCACACAAAATAGGTAGAGAACACATAAAAATTACAAAAATGTGCTTACTTCATGTTTGGGAGGTGGGCTGGTTTGATGTTTAATAATCTGTGCAGCGTCTCAAATTGATAGAAGGGTGATTATTGCATTATATCATTGTCTTCTGGTTTCTACTTATGTAATAAACACCTTGGCCAGAAACAGCTTGGAGAGAATGGGATTATTTCATTTTAAAACTCTTAGGTCACACTCCATTTTGGAGGGAAGTTAGGGAGGGACTTGAGTTAGGAACCTGGAAGCAGGCAGCTCTGGGAAATTGAACCAGCAGCACTTTCGACAACAGTTTAAATCGATTCATACTTATATTTGATGCCTTCATGTCTATGTTTAGAAATAGAGCTCATGCTATATTAGTTAAAGACCTTCACAGAAGTTAGAATGTGTAGTGATACTTCATTTGTGTTTTAATAAATAAAGCTTGCCTGAAGATCCAAAAGTTCAACAGCCACAAGGGTCAGCCATGCAGAGCAGGCAATGGCAGCCCACATCCATAATTCCAGTAGGCACACTAGTTTGTCACAGAAGCCGGGCAGTAGTGGCGGACACCTTTAATCCCAGAACAGGAGAGGAATATAAAATGGGAGGAGACAGGTCTCATCTCAGTTTCATTTTGAAGATTCCTGGAGGCACGATCACCATTTTGGAGTGAGGTAGAGGTTAGAGTCAGTGGCTGGCTATTCTGCTTTTCTGATCTTCAGGTTGAACCCCAATATCTGTCTCTGGATTTTTATTATTCATGGTATAAGAATGTAATGGATACAGTTTACATTTGAGGCAATTAGGAACCTCATAGATCCAGAAGGCATTTAACAGAAATCCTGCTGCTTCATTCAGTTCAGCAAGTCTAAAACATGGCCATAGGATTACTCATTCCAACAAAGGCTACTCTTCAGGAAAGAAAGGAATGGTTGCCTTTCAGTCCTCCAAGTTAGTGTCCACATCCTAGCCACCAGAACCAGGTTCTCCAGAATTTCACCCCCAAACTTAGTTTTAATGGCATAATTAAGTTATAAATCTTAAATTGAGACCACATTGGTTTCCTTTCTCGTGAGCACTTTGTCTAATTGACTTAAGTACTATAAAGAGAGAGGCAGAGGGAAGACTCAAACGAAAGAGAAAATGAAATATCAGTGAAATGACAAATGTCATGAGAAGCCTGAGTCAGCTGGCACTCAGAGATGAGCATTCACCCCCAAATCTTACCCACAGAGCACACTGCCGTGCCCACTTACCAAACATTTTGACATTTGGCACAAACATGGGACAAGAAAACATTGGTGTGGTTTTCATGTGCAGTTTGTACCATCATGGTTTGATAGAGAGAGGCCCAGGAAACCAGTCCAACTTCACAAGCAGGAAGCCCTGATGGACATGCATTGAGTGCCTTCAGGATGCAATATTGTACTGACAGCCTTTTCGATGTGACAGGTTGTCATGGCATCAGAAACCATGAAGGCCCCCATATGTCTGGTGGAAAATAAGAACAAGAAGCTGTCGGTGAATCGAAGAGCCATCAAGATTCTTAACAGTATTTCCCATCCTGTGGTGGTGGTGGGCATTGTGGGCATGTACCGCACAGGAAAATCATACCTGATGAACTGCCTGGCTGGACAGAACAATGGTGCGTGTTGTCTGGGACAACAGCCAATTGCTTGAACTCCTTACAGCTTAGGTTCTTACTGTGGTAGAGTCACATGTAGAAATGCCAATCTAGCTGAAGAAGGAAAATAAACCTTAACGTTGAGTTAATTATAGGCACCCGTTCCTTTTCCTTGTTTGACTTCTATCAATGAAATAACTCATGCTGCTCCTCAGGATCCAATTAATTTGTTTAACCTTCTCTCACTCGACAGTTGTAGATGTTTCTCATCTTTTTTTAGAAAAACGCTTTGTTTTCTGTGTGGAATATGCCCATCACTTTAAGGTGACTTTGGTACTTAACATGGAAAAACCCTTTTGGGCTCCACATTCCACCATGAGTACCCCATACCTCATTTACCAATTTTTAAAGTAAAATTATCTTCTTTCAATTTCTTTTCCACTCTTCCATAACCTCTGTATCTTTCAAGTCACCAGTCTTCTATTTTACTTAAAATTTTAATTTAAACATTTATTTACATATACGTTTCTTTTTTGAGTCTGATTATTTCATGTGTAGGAGGCTGGCCTTAAACTCACTGTGTAGCTGGAGATGATGCTAAATTGATCTTCCTCTCGCCACTCAGACTTTAAGGCCTATTTGTTCAGACTTTTTCTTCATTAACACCCTTCCCTTTACTTAAACCAGAAGATCCTCTTTCATTTCCGTCTTGGACCCTTACTTGGCATTGTCCACATAACTGACTTCCTCTTGTTTCTTGAAATAGATGGTAAATGAAGTCAGATGCTTATGATGAAATGGAGACAACATTTTATTTCCTGGGACGTTCTGCCATATAGAAATAAAACAGGTCCTTAGCTCTCTAGTCTATCTTCTGATATGTACCTATATTCCATTCTTCCTTACAGGCTTCCCTCTGGGCTCCACAGTACAGTCTCAAACCAAGGGCATCTGGATGTGGTGTGTACCCCACCCCACCAAGCCAAATCACACCCTCATCCTTCTAGACACCGAGGGCCTTGGGGACGTAGAAAAGGTGAGTCAGAAAGTGAGTGGGAGATGAAGTTACTCTTGATTAGATTTCATTGAACTAAAAGTCTTTTAGAGGCTCAGTGTTAGTCCTTTGGTCCCAGCTCTGGAGACACTGGTGAAAAGAGGAAAAGGCTCTGCCCTGATGCAGTTCTCCTCATCACGTGTATCTGGCGGTCTTAAACTGATGCTATTGATGCATCAATATTTAAAAAAAAGATGGGCTCCCATAAGAGCAGATACATGGTGAGGGTTTATTGGCATAAATCCCTTTATGAAAACCTGTGGGAAAGGGGGCAGTAGGAGAGGAGTAAGGTAAACGGGCACATTCTCAAAACTTACTCAATTTCATGGAATTTTTCATGTTATGTTTCAAAAAATTATGCCTCTGTCATGAACTGGAACAAATCATAATTGTAAGTTTGCCATGGAGACACTTCTCATCACATGCCTAATACCTGCAAGGTGTCAGTCATTCATCACCACTCATCAGAGCTTGCATGATAATTGCACTTTTGTTACCAGCTGCCCAGAACCAAATAATCACACAGAAGTTATATTAATTACCATACTGCTTTGCCAGTGTCTTAGGTATATTCTTACCTTGCTCTTATATCTTAAAGTAACCCCATTTCTAATAATCTGTGTGTCATCACGTGTCAGGGTCCAGGACCAACATAAATTATTTCTTGTACCAGAGTGGAAGTGTGGGAATCAAAACACTATTCACATGAGAGTATCAGGAGGGAGTTCAGGGATCATTCAGATCCCGAAAATCTAAAACCACATCCTAAAATTCACTCATCTTTATTTTCTAAACAGCTTTCATATCAAGGTAAACTGAAGGGGGCAGGTAATACAAACTTTCCTAGCATTCTTTCCTAGGTAGTGGGGGAATGACTTAGATCACATCCTACCTACGTCTGTTTTGTCATGTCCTGAAAACTCCTCTTCCACAGGCAACCTAATTTATAATGAAAGGAGCAGAATGACATTAGCATATCCTGACCACTTGTTAGGTTTGTGTCCGGTTGTTTTACGTTAAAAGAGCTAGGCAACCACCTTTGTGGAAGGTACAAATTGTGCCTTGTAATTTGTTCAGATTCTCTGACCACCAGACAATGTGAAATATGGGCCTCCATAAGTCAGCCCCATAGACATGAGGCTGTGGCTTACCAGAAAGGTTCCTGGCATCTTTCTTCTTTAGCAGATACATGACATCTCTCTTATTTCACCTATTCTCTTTCTCTATCTCTTGCAGCCTGGCTAATTTCTGCCCTGCCATAGGCCAAGGCAGCTTCTTTATTAACCAATGGTAATAAAACATGTTCATAGCATACAGAGGAGAATCCCATATCATCTCCCCCTTTTTTGTCTAAATAAAAGGAAAGTTTTAACTTTAACGCAGTAAAATTACATATAACAAAACAGGTATAAAGCCAAAATTATACTTACAGTATTTCTTTGTGAGGCTAAAGTTTCATATATAATTTATCTTTTATCATAACTAAGGAAAACTATAACTATCTGTCTTCAACTCCATCAAAGACCCCAGAAGGATAAAATATTACCTAAGTAAACAGGAAATGCATTGTAAGCAACTTCTGAAACTCTAGAATTGTCAGAGACATCTCGCTACCTGGACAGTCACCCAAAGTTCCTCTATAACATTGGGGAAGACATCTTCAGCCTACAGGCCCATAGTATCAAGCAGACTTTTCCATGAAGCAGGAAATTTAAAGGACTGTTTCACCTCAAAACTGGTAGTTTGTCAAGCACTTTCTTTTGTGTCTTGTAGAATGTCTGGCAGGCTCTTTCATGAAGTAGGAACCCTGAAGGAATATCCACATTCAATTTAGCTTATAAAGGTCCTATAATCCTTGTTTATTATTAATAAAAACTTCAAGTTTGTTGAATTTATCTTCTAAATTTACCATTTAAAATTACTTTCAATTTTTGTTCATGGAGTATATGGATGGTATGAAACATCTAATTGACATAGATAACTCCTTGTTTTTAATTGGATAGAAGTAGAGGTCTCAATGGTGTCAAGTGTATGGTACAAAACTCAAATGTATTCTGAAGG
This sequence comes from Microtus agrestis, assembly GCA_902806775.1. Classification (NCBI taxonomy): domain Eukaryota; kingdom Metazoa; phylum Chordata; class Mammalia; order Rodentia; family Cricetidae; genus Microtus; species Microtus agrestis. Next base: position 31,148 of record CADCXT010005402.1, on the reverse strand, counting down.
ATTAAGTGTTAGTACCTTCCATTGAACGTCTAGTTTTACTACACATACCGTGTTGGGTTTTTCTATAGATAATATATTACTCCATCTTATTGTTTATAAAACAAAGAGAAAAAGAAAGGAAGGAAGGAAGAAAGGAAGGAAGGAAGGAAGGAAGGAAAGAAGGAAGGAAAGAAGGAAGGAAACACTGTAAAGAAACATATCATTCAAATTCTTTTATCAAGAAAATATGATCAAAAAAATTTCCAATGCAATAGTTAAAGCTGAAATGTATGTTCATGTTCTTAGAACTCATTCCTCTGCAGAACTAATAAATAAAAGTTCAAGAATACAAAGATTGGATGAGCGTTAAATGAGAGTTAAGAAAAGAGTTAGATCCAAAGACTGTTACCCATGTGCCTTCTAGGGTGATCCTACAAATGATGCCTGGATCTTCGCCCTGGCTGTTCTTCTGAGCAGCACTTTTGTCTACAACAGCATGAGCACCATCAACAATGATGCCCTGGAGAAGTTGCAGTATCCTTTAAAGAGCCAATGTACTATCTTCTATTGAAGAACTTTTAAGAATGAAACTCAGATGTGAATGGGTTGCTATTGGAGGGTCAGATACTATAGAAAATAAAGCAAAAATGTTTCTACTTACTTTTTAAATGAAGGAATTGTGGGGATTGTGATTTTGGATGCCTTTTCCTTAGTTGAATTCTAGTTATGTGACAAAGCTCACAGAGCTCATTAGAGCAAAGTCCTCTCCACGATCTAATGCTATAGAAGATGCTGGAGAGTTTGTGAGTTTCTTTCCGGACTTTATCTGGACTGTACGGGACTTCACCCTGGAGCTGAAGTTGGATGGTCATTGCATCACAGAAGATGACTACCTGGAGAAAGCTTTGAAGCTAATTCCTGGTATCAGAGCTTGAACTAATACAGGGTATCTTAGTATGGGGCAGGATCCATTGAACAATACCCATGATTTACGTAGTAACTGGCATTACTACTAGCACCTTCTACTCTAGGTGTGCTAGCACACTCCTGTGGTCTCACATTCAGCAGGTGAAAGAAGAAAAATCATCTGTGAATTCATAGAGTGAATCCTAGGTCAGCCTAGACTGGAATATTTAAATCCCTGTTTCAAAACCAAAACCAAACCAAAAAAAAAAAAGGAAAGAAAGAAAGAAACCAAAAATCTTTAAAAACGCTGTGACTTTTTTTAAAAATCCATCAGAAATGTCCATATAACTATCTGTTTTTTTTCCTCTTCCTCAGGGCAGAATCCCCAAATCCAGACATCCAACTGGTCCAGGGAATGCATCAGACAATTTTTTCCCAGGCGGAAATGTTTTGTCTTTGACTGGCCAGTGAGCGACCCACAGCTCTTAGCCAAGATTGAGAACATACCAGAAAGTCAATTGAATCCTAAATTCCAGAAACAATCGAAGACTTTCTGTTCTTATATCTTCACCCATGCAAGTACCAAGAAACTCAGAGAGGGAGTCCTGGTCACTGGGAATCGTGAGTCACTTTTGAAAGGCTTATGTCTTCACGCGGTCAGTCCAGAGTGAAGTCTGGATTCTTTGGTAGGATTATCAGCCCAGTCAACTTAGCAAATTGTCTCAAGATAATAGACAAAAGAAGGTACAGCTGAGCTCAGTTGTGCAAAAAGTGCTTACAGTGGTCAAGGCCCTGGCCCAATTACCAGAATCAGAAAAAAAATAACGAGTGGGTCAATTATTTAAATCAACAAATAGATATAAAATAGGGATGTAGACATAGTTCAATGGGAGGATTCTTAACCAGCATGCAGTAAGTATACCAGTACTATAATGCTCAGAATCACAAAACATAATAATTAATAAATAGGTAAATTAATAAATATTAAGCTAAGCTGTGGATGTAGCTCAGTGGAAGAATGTTGACCTAGTAGCCTGCATACAGGAGCATAGGTTCAATGCCCAGCTTCACAGTCCAATAGCCAACCAACAAAAGAGTTTAGTTGATTTACATGTGTCAGGAGAAGAAACAGCATACCTTGAGTGCTGTGCACGGTTAATGAATGAGTGTGAAACAAATTTGAACTTAATCGTCTTCACAGAGCTGACTTTGTAGACATGAGACCTCTGCAATAGACCATGCTATGTTGGGTCCATGTTTCATTAACCTCTGTCTACTGCCCTGAAACTCCCGACCTTTTCAGACTAAAGGCTCTACATTTTTATTTGAAAATGGGGCTCAAAAATTAAAGATTTTTTTTTCTGTGTAATAAGACACTCCATTTGTTTCTATGGGAAAGTATTCTAAGAAACCATTAATCATAGTGCTTTAATCATTTTAATTTTGTTGTATGGTGAAGGACAATGAAACCAAATAAATAAGAAATACAATTCAGATTTTTACATGAAAATGATTTCACAGAAGCAGGATGAAGATGGGGACAAGGAGGAAAATAAAAGGAAGAAAAGAAAACTTTTTGTTTAGTATAATGGGGTTTTGAGGATCTTGTAAAATAGGGAGTGAAAACTTCCTAGTGTGCCCTAAATATCACGTCTCCTTAGGACTGGGGACTCTAGTGGAGACGTATGTGGATGCCATCAACAGCGGGACAGTTCCTTGCTTGGAGAATGCAGTAAAAACATTGGCCGAGCATGAGAACTCCATAGCTGTGCAGAGGGCAGTTGACCACTACAGCGAGCAGATGGCCCAGCGAGTGAGGCTTCCAACAGACACGCTCCAGGAGCTGCTGGATGTGCATGCAGCCTGTGAGAAGGAAGCCATCACTGTCTTCATGGAGCACTCCTTCTTGGATGACCAATGGGAGTTCCAGAAGAAGCTTGTGGTGACATGCCTTAGCATTTGTCCTAACTGGTGCCTGTCCTTCTGCCATAAGGCTCTATGCTTTGATCCTATGCTCCATCTTTCCTATCATGCAGGAGACAGGGTTCTTATGGGTAACAGAGTTCTTTAGCACAACTCTATCCTTTTTCTCTATTAGATGTTTATAGTTTTTAATAGTTCTTTAAAAAATTAAAACAAATATGTGTAAGGGTGTTTTGCCTATTGCACACCTGTGTATTAAATGTATGCAGCGTTCATGAAGTCTAGAATGGTACATTGGATCTCCTGTATCTGTATTAAAGACAGTTTGCGCTCTCATGAAGATGCTAGGAATTGAACCTTGGTCCTTTAGAGAAACAGTCATTATTCTTGACTGCTGTGCCATCTCTCTAGTCCAACTTCATTTTTATTGCTATAAAATAGGTTGTTTGTGCTTAGTGTCTTTAAAAGTATATTTATATGGCACAGTTCTTCAAGTCAGGTGCAATATGGGGTATATGCGTCTCTGCTCAGTGTATCCCAATCTTAAATCCAGGTGCCAAGTAGTCTTAGTCCATGTCTAAAGGCTCTGAGAACCCCTTCTGTCTTTGGTGTGTCAGTGGGGCATCGGTCCTTTTGTCACTTCTCATCTCTGTGTTTTCTTGTCTATAATCAATGGTAGAAAAGTGATTTTGACAGGTTCCTATGGTCAAGTAAACATTTCTTTTTTCACCTTTGACAAAGTTTAAATATTAAAAATATGTTAAATGCTTCCTAAGCAGTTTATCAGACAATAATGTGATATCTGTCAATCAGAGCTGACCAACTGTTATTTCTCTTTAAAGTATCTCTATAAATTAACAAGTTTGTGTATAATTCAGGGAGTTGACATACAAGCTCTTTAGGTTATGGCTACACATTTTGGTCAGTAAATTCAATTTCTTGAAGTTGGGCTGTGCTGTATAAAGATGCAGTCACAGGATTAATGTCCATCTTATTCTGGGACAATGAAGGATGTCGATGTCAAGTTAGGAAACTCTTGGGGAAGTAGCATCATTCTGATAACCAGAGATGCTGTCATGATGTTTTTCTTTTACTCTGTCTTTGACCATTCAGAACATGACAAACACCATTCATAAGTAAGAACAGAAGCATGGTTATAACTTAAAAGGATACGTGTTAAACCTTGAGTTCTTTTAACTTCATACTCTTCACCCTCATTAAAGGAACTCTTGAAGCATTCACTGCTCAGTTCAGAATGAACCTATACAGAACTGACAGGTGGATTTGTTGTGCAGATATTTTTGCCCACACCAAAGCACATTCCCTGAGGAAGCTGTGTCCCCTCCTGGTTCAACTTTGCATAACCTTGTTTTATCAGAATTTTATTATTTGTAAGGCTGAGATTATAAGAGCATTATGTATCCTAGGCAAGTAGTATACCAATAGATCTACAGCCTTTCCTGCTCCATTATCATCCTTATTTATGTTGTTGATGCATAGACACTCTTTATCCCAGCCCACAAAGAACAGAGATGCTACGCCTATTCACCTCACTTTTATAGCGTTTGAGCTTGAGGCTAAGAAAATTAGGAAGGTTTCTAGAAGTCACTCAGAGCTCACCAATCCAGGCCTAAAGATCTTCCTCCTGTCCTAGTCTTTTCTGGGGCTGACACATGCTTCATCCAAGACTATCACAGTGACACTTTCCTTCTAACAGTTTCTTTCTTCTGCCTTCCCTACTCATGTGCAGGCTACCATAGAGAAAAGGAAGGAGGCATTCACGCTGCAGAATGAAGCAGCATCTCTCAGTTACTGCCAGGCCGAACTGGAGAGGCTTTCAGAGTCACTGACGGAGAACATCTCGTGTGGATCTTTTTCTGTTCCTGGTGGGCACAGCCTCTACTTAGAAGTCAGGAAAAAGGTTGAGCAGACCTACAAACAAGTGCCTAGGAAGGGAGTGAAGGTAAGGAAAGAGGGTGGGGAGGGTGGGTGTGGTCCTACAGCCGGGGCACAGCTAGAGCAGTAACTGCTGCTCCTGGAATCTAATCATCTTCTCTGCAGAGAAATTAGAGTATTTTGTATCTTGGACATTCTACTCTTTACATCCACAAAATATTGTGTGGTACTAAATAACTAATAAATATTCATTTCCTCAGAACATATTTATAGCATAAATCCAAATGAAAGAGAACATTAATTTACTTAATTTTGATGAGATCATATATGTTATTACAGAAAGAACTTTCATTCTCAGGAAGCTTATGATTTTAGCTTACATGGACAAATAGAGCTTGCTTATTAATTAGGAACTAATTATTAAGGGTAAAGAGGTGGTGGTAGAAGTGGAGAAGATGGTGGTGGTGGTGGCAGTGATGCTGATACTACGATGTTGAGTACTCATTTCCTAAATTAAGTTAGTATTCTTTCTCTTGGGAAAATTAGTTTATTACAAATGTAAGAATGAATCAGTTTCTAACAGTATTTCCACTGTACAGTTGAGGGTGTGGTGAACAGAGAAACTCCCACAGATTTGCAAAAGAAGCAAGACAACTTCATTCAGAGCGAAGCAATCATACAGATAAGAGAGGAGTACACTGTTCAGATTGACAGAGGTCAATAAGTGAGGGTATTTAAATGACCCAAGTTCCACCTTGGGTCACTCTGAATAGTTCTGGAGGCAGAGGCAGTTACTGTGGTCATACTTTGAGTTGTTCTGTACATTGAAGGATAGATTAGGCCATACGTTCAATTTCCCTAATGCACATGCCTGTTCTCACAGATAGTGCATCTGATTTTAATTACGTGAATGCTCAGTAGTGAGTGGGCCTGGTAGCCCTGTGCATGCACTGAAAGCTATCGGAGACCAGATCTATTCTATAGGATGCATTGGATCTAATCTGTCAAGGCTTGATTGATTTAGGGGTGGATACTTATACTATTGTTCATAGGGAAGTGTATGTGTAGTCCATGCTGGAATGCTGGAGGGACTGAGGGATTAGGTGAATTGTTTGGAGAGGGATATGTGTGCATAGGACACACAGGTAAAGAAATAAGCTTTCAGAGTGCATTATTACGAGACAGGGAAAGTTGTAACCCAAATAAGGTCTAAGATTATTAATATATTCCTTAACCCTGCCTGCCTCATACGTTTTTGTGGGATTGTGTAGGTTTTTTCATATTCTTTACTCTTTTGACTCTTTGCTCCTATTGGGTCTGTCACCAAGCTCCAAGTAAATACACAGAGGCTTATTATTATTTATAAATGTTCAGCCTTAGCTTGACTTATTTCTTGCCAACTTTTCTTAAATTATCCCATCTACCTTCTGTCTCTGAGTCTATTTCTTTTCTTCTGTATATATGACTTTCACACTTACTCCATGGCTGGCTGTGTGGCTGGCCTCTAGTATCCTCCTCTCCTTGTTCTCTTGCACCCTGATCCTTTCTTTCCTTTCCTCCTTTTAATTATTATCTCTGCCTGTCAGCTCTGCCTATCCTTTCTCCTGCCTTGCTATTGGCTGTCCAGCTCGTTATTAGTCCAATCACGTGTTAGACAGGCAAAGTAACACAACTTCACAGAGTTAAGTAAATGTAACATACAAGAATGCAACACATTTTTGCATCATTAGACAAATGTTCCACAGTGTAAACAAATGTAAAACATCTTAAAATAATATTCTACAAAAGAATTGCACACAATTATGGTTGGGGCTGGTACCTGGACTGGTTAGTGGGTGACATTCCTGGGAAACAAGGCTGGAGAGCTAGGAGGAAGCTGTTACAGTGAGGGGTGGGATTTAATATCAGCAAAGAGCATTGACTTTGTTACAGAAACAGAATTAAAGGACTCATATGAGAACTAAAACAGGATTCAAATATTGCAGTCAGGTTAGTAATTTCATTGAATGATAACCCTTTCATCACAAGAATACATCTTGCCACTTAACATTTTCTCTCTTTTGGTATCCAGGCAAATGAGGTGTTCCAGAACTTCCTGAAGTCACAGATAGCTATAGAAGATTCCATCTTGCAATCAGATAAAGCCCTCACTGATGGACAGAAAGCCATGGCAGGTACAGAGATGGGCTCAGCTCTCAAAGAGTTCCTATAAAGCCCTCTGATATCCCATACACACAAAGAAGGATATCTCTCCAGTATCTTCCCTATCTGAAGCCATAATTGGGACTGGTGTTGCATGGCTAGCCTGTCAGTACATTTCCATCATGTATGGAATAAGGGCCTACTGATGGGGAGGTGCAGGGAGTTCCTATGGGGAAACAAGCTTGGTGTCTGAAATCAGGAGGGTAGTTCTCAATTCTAATTATCCTTTCTTCCCTCTGTAATACCTTGTGTGACAGCTGAGCAAGCCAAGAAAGAGGCAGCTGAGAAGGAACTGGAACTAATGAGGCAGCAACAGACAGAGCAAGAGCAAGCAAAGGAGGCTCAAATGAGAACTTTGTCAGAAAACATGGCCCAGCTGCAGAAGAAGATGGAAAGTGAAAGGGAGAACCTACTGAGAGAGCAGGAGAGGATACTGGATCACAAGATCAAGGTGAGGATAGATGGGGATGGAAGTACCTGATAGATCATGGCACCCCAGGAAGGAAAAGTGTGTCATGCAAACCATGATCCCAGAGAGAATCCCCAAGGGCACATGATCATGAAAAGCTCAAATCCACCTAGATCCTGGTGAAGCTCTTAATTCTAAAAATGCATTGCATCCTGCAGCATTAGCAATCTAAAGAATGATGGAGTGAAAAAGAAAAAAAAACATTCACAGGACTGTTCTTGTATATTTTAGAATAGTTTCATTTTACTCCAGATGACAATACCTCAATGCACCACCACTCATAAGAATTCTTGCAGAACTGTCCAGGATACGCGTCTGAAATTATAAGATTAGTCAGCATAAGAACCTGAAGCTCTGAGCCCAGCAGTGTCTGTTTCCAGATCTGGTTGGTGTATTCTACAGAACTACAGTGAAGTTTCAGTCTTCCTTCCCACTTAGAGCTTGACAGCTCTGCTTTCAGGGCAGCAGTTAGTTACCATCATGTGTTATATAGATGGGGTCAGCTTAGCTCAATGAAGCTGAGACTGAATGAGAGTTAAAGTCACAGACCTCCAAAATGGCATTGTGCTTTACCCCTTAGTTCTCAGAGCTGTCCTAGCACCAAGTCTCCTTCATCCCCGAAAGAGAATTGTAAGCAAGTATCAGTCATAGCTACTCTCACTCTTTGGTTCCAAAACTGTAGGTGTTAGACAAACATGTCAAATACTATTTTTTATAAGTGGAGGAAACATGTACACATATGCTCAGCTGCTGATGTTGTTAATTATGAAATATTAGTAGTGTATATTTTTAAAATGGACTCTCTCTTTTTGTAGGCTCTAAAAGAACTAATTCTTGATGGAGTTGAGGAGAAATATGATGATTTAAGAAGAGAAATAAAGCTAAAAGAAGAAGAGATTGAAGACATTAAACACAGCTCCATTCAGAATATTCTTGATATTGCTAGCAATATATTAACTGAATCACTTCCCGTGTTATGTAATATAGGGATGCAGATTCTCAGCTCCTATGTCCTAGGTTAAGGTTTCCTATGAAGTATGGCATGAAGGCCTCTTATGTGGTAGTAATACTATTTTTATTATTGATTTTTATTGAACTCTACATTTTTCTCTGCTCCCCTCCCTGCCTATTCCCGCCCCACTTCAACCCTATACACACGTTTTCAGTGTGTATGTCATAATGAATTTATTCAGCAGATATTTCAAATTAAATAATTACCAAAGAAGATCAGAAGCTGACAGCTTCCCCACCAAAAACTAGAAACTCAACTAAAATTTTGTTGGGTAAATAGAAATTATTCATGAAAAAGATGTAGTTAAGGCATGAAGGAAAATAGTCTATCTATAAATTCACACCAACATGACAGCCCAACCAGGAGCTGAACAAGTACAATAAACTTGCCAAAGTAGACAGGAAAAAACCCAAGTGCTCTACCCTATGCAAAGAGCTACATATAACTAAAAAATGTTGAGAGCAAGACAAATACTCTTCTTCAGAAAAGAGCACGCCAATTGCTTATCCAATATCAAATGGGTAACACTGAAAATATACACACAAATAACACTGTACAGACAGAACAGCTTGTATTTAAGAATATATATGTATATACATATATGCATGCAATAACAATTAATGAAAAGAGAGGCCATGAATTTGAAAGAGAGGAAGAAAAAGTATATTGGGAGGGGTGGGAGGAAGGAAAGTAAAGGGAGAAATATTGTAATTTCAAATTAAGTAATTACTTTTAATGTAATTTCTATAATTTAAATTTCAAAAATTAAAAAGGTCAAAAAAGTAAATATTTGCAATGCCTGTTTCAATCCTGTGCATTATTTATTATTAACCTTTGTGAGAAGAGACTATCAACTACATTTTTAATAGGCATAAATATGAGGAAAATACATGTTTTGATGAAATAAAATCCACAAAATATAATTAAGAGGTTCACATTTGACTTGTATTTTGAGCAAGAAAGAAGCATGTTGGCACAGCATGAGTTAGGGCTTTATGGAATTGACAGACTCTCATGTTAGGTGGAAAGGAGGGATATATTGAAATTATACTTCAAAATTTAATATGCATATAGTTGTGACCTGTAAAATCCACATTCATGAGTTTCATAGGTCATTTCTCCAAGTGAAAATGACACATGTAGTGATAGATGTGTGCCTTAATTAGGATTTCTATTGCTGCGATGAAACACCATGAACAAAAAGCAAGTTGGGAAGAAAAGGGCTAATTGATTGACCCTTCTATATGGCTGTTCATCATTGAAGGAAGTCAGGACACCAGTTCAAACAGGGCAGGGACCTGGAGGCAGGAGCTGATGCAGAAGTCATGAAGAGATGCTGCTTACCACCTTGCCTCTCATGGCTTACTCGGCTTGTTTTCTTATAGAACCTAGGGCCACCAGCAACAGGATAGCACCACCTTCAGTGGGCTGAGCCCTTCCCTGTTGATCACTAATTGGGAAAGTGCCTTACAGCTGGATCTCATGGAGGCATTCCTCAATTGAGGCTGTTTTCTCTCATGACTCTAGCTTGCTTGCATCAACTTGACACAAAATCAACCAGTACAGAGATGTGTTACAGAATTATTGTCTTGTCAAGACTCTGGAACAAATTTAGTGCTCATCTGTTAGCTCTTGGTGATGAACATAAATGGAAAGAGATACTCTCTATCTACCCAAGCTAAAGGGAACCACTATCAGTACTGATATGAGAAAGTCTTCAGGATTTACTATCATTGGAAAATGATACACACAGTTTGTAATTGCTGCACTGAGCTAAGAAAATAATGAGGATTTGAATGTATCATTATTAGTGTAAAGTAGAATACAAAATAAATTAGTATTTACATCTATCACATGAGTGGAGATAGCTGAGGTAGGATAGAAGAGAACCACTAAATTGTTAGCTATTATTTGAATTTCACATTTCTCATGAATTTATTACTCATTCACACAAATACTTAAAAATGACAAACATTAAAATGCAAACAGACGTACAGAATGAGAGCATTCAGGACAATATGGAAGTCTTGAATGTGACTCCAGACAGCTTGAGTCCGCCTGTAGGACACAGAAAGCCTGTGCCATGTCTCATTCTGTTTCAGGTCTGTCAGTAAGGACTTGAAATTCTAATTCCTATACTTTACAATATATGACACCCTGCATTATTGCTGCAGTGATCTTTAAATCCACCTCTACACCATATGTAAAGATGATGAATCACAAAAGACATTGTTTTCTTTTGTATCAACTCAACATGGTGAGAATCTTTTCAGAGACAGTGGTCGAGACTGCTGTAGGAGGATAAAAGTCAAGTAATTTCCACTCTTAGAAGCTTTCTCTTGACTGAGCAACTGCATGCAGCTGCACACACACACACACACACACACACACACACACACACACACACACACACCTTGGAATTACCAAGCTTCTCCATCCCAGGCCCTTAATTTGAGTTTGCTTTTCTTTAAAGTCTTTCATTTCCTGATTTCTAGAGACAAAGTGAGGTGACCTGCCTCTGTGTTGCCCTTATGCCAGCTTGTCACAATTATAAAATCTATTTTTATGGCATTGAAAAGCAAAGCAATCTGTGTCCAGTTTTTTTCCCTGCTGTTTCTTGTTTTCAAGTGTTGATCATATTCATCATCATGCCTGTGCGTGTGAGTGTGGGTGCATGCGTGTGTGGTATGTGTGAGTGTGGTGCATGTGTATGGATGTGTGGGTGAGTGTGTGGGAGGAGGAGTCTGTGTGTGTGTATGTGTTGGTAGGGGTGGTGGTGGTGTGTGTGTTTCTATGACAAGTCCGGTGCGGGTGCCATGGTGTACTTTTGGAAGATAGATGAAAACCTTGGGTTCCAGTCTGTCTTTCACCTTGATTAAATAGGTTCCCATTTTGCTGTTGAATGTACCAGGTAGCTGGTCTTCAATCTTCCAGGGATTTTTGTGTCTGTTTTGCATATCTCTGTAGGAACATGGGAATTACAGACAAGTGTTCCAGATCTGGGTTGACACGGGTTCTAAGAATCCAAACTCAGGTCTTCATGCTTGCAAACGTCAGCAAGGTGTAGTGAAATCACAAAACTAGACCACTCCAAGGATAGAAAGAACACTTTTTGGGCAAAATGCCAGGCTTCCTCAGAGATTAGAGAATGGCAGCTTTGGTGAGGAAAGTCCTGTCCGTTTTACCTGGGCAGGTAGCAAGAGAGGTGAGTAGGGGTCAGAACAGCTGGGGCTTTAGTGTGAGAATTTGAACTCATTCCTGATTTGGGGATAATTAGGAACTAGATACACATTGCTGTTGGTGATGGAGGAAGGAAGTAGATGCTGTTCTCACGAACAGAAACTTGACTTAGAGCCATGATTCTTAACCTCTATGTTGCAACCTTTTTGAGGGTCAAACCACAGTTTACTGGGGTCACCTAAGACCATCTGCATATCAGATATTTACATTAAGATTCATAATAGTAGCAAAATTACTGTTATGAAGTAGCAACAAAACTAATTTTATGTTTGGGGGTCACCACAACATGTGGAACTGTTTCAAGGAGTTGCAGCATTAGGAAGGTGAAGAACTGCTGCCCTAGAGAATACTGAGGAAAGCATACTTTAGGTTTCTCTTTACTTCATTACAGTCCTTCTCTTCACCTGTAAGACCCTGACCTGTTTTGGATCTAGGTTTCCTCTTAGAAAGCTGTAAGTGGTACTACAGTTTTAGAGCCTGCTTTGTGACCTACCATTCCAGCCATTCGTTGAGAAGGGTGATGATAGTCCTCTGTCTACCCTCAGCTCTGAAGGGACATCACAGTGGATAGGTGGATGAGGGGGTATCTAATCCTTGTCCAAAGTAGGGGTTCAAGCCTGCATGTAATGGTAGGAGACTTGAGGAAATTCTACCAGAAGAGTCTGTTGTATTAACTGTCCCTTGGAAAAACCTGAAAAGACAGGAGCAGTCATGATTATCAAAAATATAGGTAAGAATGAGAAAAGATCTCATACTCAGAGATAGGCAGTGGACAGGAGACCATAAACATTAGTAGTCACATCAACCCAAAGGAGCACTTATCAGGCGAGGGGTCAAGAGTTTATTTGAATTTTCATAAATAGATCCATATCTCAACTCTTTGAAACTCAGCTGCTCTTGGTATGTTAGGGATTACCAAATGTGGACCCATTCCATGTTGGTCAAGAGCCTTGTGGAGGCCCAAAAATGTGAGCCTATTCCACCTTTTCAGAGAGTTTTAGCTTGCTCAAAGTTGTTGACAACAACTGTGACTACAAACTCTGACCTAGGGTGTAGTTACTTGGTGTTTTGGAGATTAAGACAGCCTATAGAGGTGTATCCTCTCCACCACGAGACCAAACATCAGATAATTTAAGCATACTTCTGCTCCTTTTGAATTAGGAGGTTTGACCTAGGAAGTGGCTTCCTTCAGGATACTTGATCTAGGGTAGCTTCACTGTCTAAACAACAGAATGCTTTTCACATGAGTTAAGCACTCAAAGTATCGCAGCAAAATCTGTCTTAGTCGTTCTTTGTATCATGTTAAAGCAGTCTTTTGTCTTCTTCTCCCCTTTGGTATTGTGGAATAAAAGTATGAAAAATTAAACATGGGTGAACTCAGAACTGAGAACTTCGTATGTATGAGGCACTGAGTGGCCTTCCTGACACTATCCTATGCCTGTGACTTTTTTCTTATTCCAGTCGCTCCTACCTAACTTTTCTAATCCTCATGCCCCTACCCTGGAACGTACAGACTCACCATGGCTAGGATCCCAGCAGAAATCATTTCAAAAAGGTGACCCATGACGATATGGCAGCCCAACTTGACATGACTTATGACATATGGCATAGGGCTAGGAACTCAAGACAGATAACACATGTACTTACGTTTGGCCAGCAGTAGAAGGGGAAAATGTGATGGACATCACCCACAAATAAGATACCACAGGTATAAAAGTAAGAGGTGAATACTCATGTGAATGTAGAAAATTAATATAAAGAGGCAATAATTATGTCAAGGGTAAAGCTGTAAATATGGGACAAAAATAGTATTCAACTCTCTGTGCAGTTGCTTGGATGTATTTTGATTACCAGAGGAACTGGGGCAGAGCAGAAACAAATGCAAAGATTTTTAGAGTTTGTCGATACTGTAAACAGTATGCTTCCTGCCTCTACAGCAGCATATCTGCAGCTGTCCTCAGGATGCTCCTGGACTTGGCAGGAACCAGTGGAGCTAAGAAATGAGTTTCCATCTATGAACCATGGACAGCTAGGTTGTGGCCCAGTGATGTGGGATTTACCTCTATATGCTATGATTACCATTAATGAATAATGGAACTGCTCTGGGCCTGTTGATAGGACAGAACTTAAGTAGGTGGGGAAAACAAAACAGAATGCTGGGAGGAAGAAGGCAGAGTTGGAGAGATGCCATGGAGCCGCCAGAGTCAGACATGCTCAATTTTTGCAGGTAAGCCACTGCCATGTGGCAATACACAGATTAATAGAAATGTGTTAAATTAATATAAGAATTAGCCAATAAGAAGCTAGAGCTAATGGGCCCAACAGTGTTTGAATTAATATAGTTTCTGTGTGATTATTTCTGTTCAGGCCAACTGGGACAAACAAGCAGCCTCCTCCTACAGCAGAGGGCCAATAGTAAATTGTGGAGTTTTGTAGGCAAGGGATTTTAGGCAGGAATGAGTGAGGGTTGTGACATTGGGGAGGAGTGTAACAGGATTGAGAGGAGGGCAAGAATCAGGTGAGATACCAGGATTTCCTAGGAATGTGATGTGGAAAAGTTGAAGCTTAAAGGGGGAAAAATAGAGGCTTTTGTGTGAAAAGGGATCTTTGAAATGGTGCGTTAGGAGGACACACAGAAGGAGGTCAAAAGTGAGTTTAGAGGCCTCCTGTGACAATGAGGAAGCTGTTTCTAGGACACGAATACAGTATCCTAGCTGTTTCTAGGATACAAAGTTGCTGTCACCTAACTGCTATATGAAGCTGTTTAGAAAGATACAGGACAGGACCTTTCACCTATTCAAAACTACATGTCCATTCAGCATTTTTCAGTGGTATAAAAAAAATAAGGGTTAGTCATGATTTCAGTGGTATAAAAGATAAATGTCCTTGCACAAAGCTTGAGGAAGTAGCAGAGAAAGGAGGGTGTTGTTACAAGTCTCAGAGTGGGTGGTTCGGGTTACTTCCAGGCATTGTGTTTAAAATGCACTTGTACAAAGGTTTTCCAGCTAAGAAAAAAAAATCCCTTTTTGGTTTCCAACTATTGGCTTTTCTGAGCCAACCTGGACAAAGCAGAATTGTTTCTGGCCTCTACATTAAATATACAAACACTAATGCAAGCTGAAGAGAAAAAGGGGGTTGTGCATTATTTTTTATGTCTACCACTATAGATAAGAAATAAAAAGCTTTAGATAATAAGGGCTGGAAATCCCTGCAGGTCAACTAAAGGTTGCTGGAAATGTAAAGTCCTTTATCTGTTGCTCACTTGCATCCAGAAAGTGAAAGTAAAGAAGAAGTACTCAGGTAAAAAGAGTGGACTCACTTCTGGAAAATCTGCTTTTTTTCTTGTTAGATCAAAAAGGAACTTGCTTTGAAAAATGAAATTCCATTGCTTATTTCATAAGGAGCATCCAAGGAGAACTAGCATACACTACACTGACTCCATGTTGAGAAGAATGTTTCATGATATACTTACACTAACACTATACTAAATACGAAACCATTGATAGGATGAGGTCTGGGCATTGGTATTTGATGTTATGACACCTATAAGCATGTGAAAGGGGCTGATTCCTGGGACACTCATTACTGCAATTGTGAGGGAAGTGTAGTTACCAGTAAGGGAAAAGGAAGGACTGAGTGAGACAAAGAGAATGTAGGATAGAATGTCAGAAGACAAATGAGAGAGCACAGAACTGCTCACATCTAATGAACAGCAAAGGTCTCAAATGAACCATGCAAGTGGTGGAGAAGATAGGCCATTTTAAACCCACAAAATCAAGAAAGCCAGTGGAGTGATTAAAACATGTGTGAAGAACTGAGAACATAAACTCTAGGGTCCAAACTGTTCTGAAGAGGATCCATAAGGTAGCATGGAAGTCCCAGGGCAGAGAAAAGGAGGCATCTGTGTTAGGACTTCTATTGCTGTGGGGAAGGAAAGAGTTTATATCATGCTACAACTCTTAGGTCACACTCCGTTAATGAAGTCAGGGCAGGAACGCAAGGCTGGAACCTTGAGGCAGGAACTGATGCAGAGGCTATGGAGAAGTGCTGCTTACAGTCTAACTTTATCATGGCTTGCTCAGTTTGTTTTCTTATGCCATCCAGGACCATCAGCCCAGGGTGGCATCACTCACAATGGGCTGGGCCCATCCACATCATTCATCAGTCAGCCAATACAATAACCTCACAGATTAGCCCACAGGCCAATCTTAGTGAGTCATTTTCTCAAGGAAGATTCCATTTCCAAAATATGTCTACAGTTTTGTAAAATTACCAAAATATACGAACACATTAGACAACTAAAATCCCCCTCCCATACACACACACACACACACACACACACACACACACGCGCGCGCTCCCTGATGATTTTCTGAGCTATTCTGTGGAGAGATTTCAATTGTAAGTACATCTACCTCTCTGAAATATCAATGAGGATGTGAGTAAACCAAACTGCAACTTCTCTCTGGTGAGTGTTTGGGCAAATGAGTTGTCCACTGTTCAGAGATGTCACTGGTAAGCTGCTGTCAGGTGCTCGACCTTGGTATCAGATGGTAGTGGTTCTCATGAGACGACCACACAGTATGCTGGGCATTTGTTTTTATTGTATACATGTAAGGTTTACAGTTGCATAATTGCAATATATGTATTGTAAAATAATTGTCATAATGAGGCTTATGAACATCTGTCACTGTATAGTTAGCTTTTTATGAAGAGATTACTTCGATAGGCTTCCTTAGCTGTCAGTAACCAACATTCTTTGATAACCCTTAATTTATCAAATTAATGTCCTTGAATGAATATATTGACCTACACACTAAAATCGTGAGTCACTATGCCTTCAATTGCTTTATCCAGTTCTCAATAGTTGAAGTGATTACGTTCACCAGTGTGTCACACAGTACAGAAACACCCAATTCAACAATCTTGGGAATGGTTTCAATCTCTTTATCTCTTTGCTCTCTTTCCTTTCTTATTATGTAATAATATTGCTTCCCAACTCCTTCGTGAAGTAGTTCTTTTAGTACCTACCAAAAAGAGAATCAACTTTTAAGAATACAAATTACTAGTATTTCATAATTAACAACATCAGCAGATAATGTTCCCTCCTTTACAAAATTTAGCATTTGACAAGTCTGTCTAACACTTCACAGTTTTGGAACCAAAGAGTGAGAGTAGCTATGGCTGATATTTGCTTACAATTCTCTTTCTGGGATGAAGGAGACTTGGTGCTAGGACAGTCCTGAGAACTGTGGGGTAAAGCACAATGCCATTTTGGAGGTCTGTGACTTTAACTCTCATTCAGTCTCAGCTTCATTGAGCTAAGCTGACCCCATCTATGTAACACATGATGGTAACTAACTGCTGCCCTGAAAGCAGAGCTGTCAAGCTCTGGGTGGGAAGGAAGACTGAAACTTTACTCTCATTCTGTAGAATACACCAACCAGATCTGGAAACAGACACTGCTGGGCTCAGAGCTTCAGGTTCGATGCTGTTTCTTCAATTGATTCTAATTTCCTGTTTAAAAAGTATAATGTTCTTGCTGTTTAGTAGAATAAGCCAGTGTGAGAGCCCAACTCAAAAAGCTTGCTTGCAGCTGCTTCTAGCACATGCCCTAGGTAGATGGCAACCAGCAGTGGAAAAGCACAAAACTTGCAAACCATCCCCAATTGTCATTTGCACCTTGACCGCAGTATCTTGTTCCACCCACCAGTCAGGAACTATCTGGTGTCAAAACTAAGACAGACAGTCTTATAATTATAAATCTCATAATTTCAGACGGGTATTCTGGACAGTCCTGCAAGAATTCTTAGGAGTGGTGGTATGATGAGATATTGTCATTTGGATTAAAATGAAACTATTCTAAAACATACAAGAGAATCTCCTGTGGGTTTTTTTCTTATCACTGTTCAGGTTTCTAATGCTACAGAAAGTGATGCATTTTTAGAATCAATGGTTTCACCAGGATCTATGTGGATTTGAGCATTTCATGGTTACAGGTCTTTGGGGTTCTATGGGTTCACGATACAGTCTCACACCAAGGGGATCTGGATGTGGTGTGTGCCTCCACAGAGGGTGGTTGCTTACTGTTGACACATGAATATCTTACTATTTTTGTGACTTTTAAATGCATGTATAGCAGTAGCCTGTATTATCTACTGGTGAAAGACCCTCACCCACTTGGTTGCAGGTGCAAGAGGGAGAAGCCCCACGACTCAATTAACCAGTCCAGCAGATGCAAGAAGCAAGAGGCTTTATTAACGATAGCGCCACCGGGAGTCTCTAGTCTCCAAAGAGGTAGAGCACCCCGAACAGCAATTCCAGCAAGTTTCTATAGGCCAAAACCACAACATTAATATAATGGGTATGGGGTACAGCATGATTGGATACAGCATTAGCATATTGGGTCAATCCTAGGCCACAGGTGTTTGTTTCATCAAATTTCACAGATGTACCGTAAAAGATGGTGACATCGATCACGATCTCTGTCTGTCTTAGTTTTGACACCAGATAGTTCCTGACTGGTGGGTGGAACAAGGTACTGCGGTCAAGGTGCAAATGACAATTGGGGATGGTTTGCAAGTTTTGTGCTTTTCCACTGCTGGTTGCCATCTACCTAGGGCATGTGCTAGAAGCAGCTGCAAGCAAGCTTTTTGAGTTGGGCTCTCACACTGGCTTATTCTACTAAACAGCAAGAACATTATACTTTTTAAACAGGAAATTAGAATCAATTGAAGAAACAGCATCGGACTCTTCTTTTTCTCATTATAATAAAGTACACAAAACTGATCTGATTTTCAGATAGAGCCAGCACATAAAGCTCTTTAAGATAAATTAATCTTAAGCATAATTTCTCACTTGTCTCCACTATGGATTAAGAATTACCTTTCAGTATTTATCTTTGCCTTGAACTTTCTGTTCTAATACCCTATGCTGCAATAAGACAGTGTGGGTAGACCCAGGGGCCCCAGCACAGCTGTGTTGGTAGCACTCACCTTTGTTCTTCCCAGCCAGCTGGTTCATCAGGTAGGATTTTCCTGTGCGGTAGAGACCCACAATGGCCACCACCACCACAGGCTGTGTGATGGCTGACAGGATCTCCAGCGCCTTCTTATTCGGCCTCATCTGTCCTTTTGCATTCTCAATGAGACACACAGAAACTTCTGATGCCATGTCCACTGGGGTTTCCTGACTGCAGAGGAAAAGACGAGGGATTAATGAGAATGCTAAGTTTTCAGCTGAGAGAGCACAAGTCTGTCTGCCTTCAGAATGCTATGAGAATCGCCATACCCCAAGCTGCGCACCAGGGAAAGAAATGAATAAATACTTGTATAATTTTATAATGTCATAGTATACTTTAAAAGTAGTCAAGTAGAATGTTTCATGGGAAAATCCTACTCCTCATTGGACAGTTTATTTGCAGATAATAATGAAGATGATTTTTATAGAGCAACAATGCTTAGTTGGATCAATGATCTAAAGATACAAGTGGTTAGGACATTTAGTAAAGATGATTCAGGAAATGGTTTAGGTTACTCTGCCAATTGCTCCAATAAAACACACACACACACACACACACACACACACACACAATCACGTTCCATTTTGCTAAATGTGAAACTTTCTGAGGATAGAAAACAATAACAAGGGAGTTTAATGTATTACAGACCCATGAATTCTGCTTGTGGAAAAACAGGCTGATAATTAAAAAAACATTATTGACCTACCTAAGAAGTTTTATGAGTGTTGTCTTAGTTGGTTTATAGTATTTGGAGCGTCTTAATCAAATTGGTAATGAAGTTACATGGCAAGTACTCTTTTTAAACCTTAGTAAATATGGTTGCTTTACTGATAAATTGATTATCCAACCATGTGTCTTACTTTGCTTGCTCTCTCTCTCTCTCCCTTTCTTCCCTCCCTCCCTCCTTCCCTCCCCCCTCTCTTCTCTATATCTCTCACTCTCCCCACCCCCAAACTCTTGGCATGACCTGGTTCAGTTCCCTGGACTGAAAGTCTACTACTTCTTCTCCCTGATCTGGACTCTTCCAGCTGCCCCTGACTGTTCTCTCCATATCTACAATAAAATCTTCCCTTCAACCACACCTTGGAATATGATTGGAGCCACATCTATTGAATGAGGTAGAGGCCAGCAGACACTTTGCTATGCTAATTACTACCACAGTTAGCTATTTGTCCCAGTTTCTTTGGGACCTGATACCTGACACCTCTCTCCTGTCTCTGAGTTTCATTTTCCATTTCTCTCTCAGGGGCCTGTTTACCCTGCAGCTGACTAACCAGTCACATGGTTGCTTCTGTCCTGAGAAGGTCATCAGCTAAGATGAAGGAGAGTCGCATAGTTGCTATTTTAAAACATCTATTCAATCCTAACAAGAATTGAATCCAAGCAAATAAACCATAGATCTAATCCAGGCTGTAGCAGATTTGGTTTTACGAACAAGAGTTGAATCCAAGTTACTTATATAATAATACTGTAGTAAATTAGGATTGCATATGCATAGGTTTTTAAACTATCAGCCTTAAGGTATAAGTTTTAAGTTAACATTTTGTTATAGATTTTATAGATTTTAAAACATACCCAATTAACTTAAAAAATTTTGAGGTAAATGAGTTTATACCATAGTATTAAAAGATTTCTTTCAGAACACAGAGAAAAAAATCATAGATATAAATGTTTTCAAGTGTGAAAAGCAGAAAAAGGTTACAGACTACAGAATTTTGGAAATGAAGAGAAGAGAAAGTTTAGACATAAAAGATTTGGGGATCATTTGTTTGTGTAGTGGCAGAAGTGGTTACAATATGAGAGAATTTGAAAATCAAGTGTACCAACTTTTGGTCATTCATTGAACTGTACTGAGGCCAAGCACCTTGCAGTAAGATAGCAGGTCTTTATAAAATCTTTTGAGTCTGAGGAGGAAAGGAAAAGGACCAGGCAGAGAATGCCACTGGATGGAGGGTTTCAATAGAGGGAGAGGGCAGTGGCTTTTATCAGAAAGATGCCCACATGGTGAGAGCACAAGAGGGAGTAGAAGATTCCAGGAGCCAGAGAGACTAACAGAGGCCCTGAATCACAGTGGAGAAGCATAGCAGATAGAGGGGAAGAAGAGCTAGACTCTAGAATCTGGAGTAGAATATGGTGGGTAGCAGAAGCCAGCGGAGAGCCAGATCAGCAGCTTGGTTTGGTCAAGAGGCTGGGCCCAATGAAACGGGCCCATTTATGCCCTACTGGGTGGATTTCTGACATCAGAGTAGAAAATGAGAACATGACTGCTCCAAGGCACCGTTGAGGGGAAGGTGGTTTTTGTAGCGATGGCAGGAAGAACAGCCAGAGACATCTGGAAGAGTCCAGAGAAGGGAGAGAAAAGTAAACATGTGCAGTAGACTGAACCAGGCCATGCCAGGGTTTGGGGTTGGGCAGAGTGAGAGAGGAAGAGAAGAGAGACAGAGAACAATGAGAGTGGGCCAAGAGAGGCTGCCGAGCAGAGCACGAGAGAGGACCAGGACAGAGGGAGAAAATAGGACCAAGAATGACAGGGCCAAGAGAGAGGGAGCCAAAAGGGCTCTTGACTGAAATGGCAGGGTTCTATAGGAAGGAGAGGCTGGGGAAACGGAAGCCCATGAGCTGGAGAAGTTTAGGATGGGGATTCAGAGTGAGAAAGGAGGAAAGCAGACACTTTGATATGCTAATTGCTACTTTGTTAGCCCTTTGTCCAAGTTTCTTTTGGACCTGACACCTGACCCCTTTTTCCTACCTCTGAGTTTCACTTTCCTTTTCTCAGTCAGGGGACTGTTTATCTGCTTCTAACTTACTATTTTTATCTTCTCCTTAGAAGAACATATCCATGTTCTTTTCAGTTTCTTCCCTGCGGTTTGACTGAACTCAGCACATTCCCTCAATGACAATGACAATGAAATCCATTCCCTGAAAACACTGAAAGCTCTAAGAAAACACAATCCAGAGACATTTCAGAACTTTAGCTTAGCCAAACATCTGTTAGAGTGAAGTTTGATACAAACCCAGACTCTGGGGACATGCTGCTGCCAGAAAATGTTGCAGTATGCTCTGAACTCCTTTCCCAGCACAGTCTCCATTGGTTTCTACCACTTTTTAAAGAAATGAACTGAGCCTTGTGACTCCCTGCATAGATCGCTAGGGTTACAGGGATGTGCATCCACATTCTTTTTCTTGGGATTGGGATTTGAACTCAGGTCCTCATGCTTACATAGTAAATGCTCTTATTCACTGATCTATATCTTCAGACCTGTACTGTATTTTTTTTAAAGCTAGCACAGAAAACCAACCCATATAACCTATAAATATAGAACCTTTCAAAAAATGAACCAGTGGTCAAATTGTAGGGGCTAAAATAACTAAAACCTTAAGTAATAACACAGGGTCATATTTTGACTTCATC
Source organism: Microtus agrestis (assembly GCA_902806775.1). NCBI lineage: Eukaryota > Metazoa > Chordata > Mammalia > Rodentia > Cricetidae > Microtus > Microtus agrestis. Next base: position 9,088 of record CADCXT010005402.1, on the reverse strand, counting down.
AACAGCTTCTTGAATGATAGAAAAAAATCACACCACTTGGAAGGCAGAGGAAGGTGGATCTTTGTGAGTTCAAGGCCAGTCTTGTCTTCCCTCCTGCAAGGGTAAATGCTGCACTTTCTTAGTGGTATTAGTGAAGATACAAAGAAATCAGATCACGTCCATCAGTGAAGAATGTGTAATGGTGCTGGCTCTTTGGACTGGTTTGCAGTTCCTGAAACGGTTAAACAGAATTACTACTGATCCATCAGTTGCACTCTTAGGTGTGTGCTGAAGAACAATACACGTGTCCACGCAAACCCTGATATAAAATAGTATTTAAAATAGCTCGGTGTTTAAATCAGAGCAAAAGATGAACTGACAAATGAATAAATATAATGTGATGCTAATGACATTTATTATTTGTCAACAAAATAAAGAATCAGTACATGTGAACATTAGTAAAACTCAAAAGACTGTGATAAGATTAGAGATAGAGGGAGAGTATGCATTTGATCTTTTTATTTATATAAAATGTAGTAATCAGCTAAAATTACAGAATTAGAAAGCATACTAGAATTTTCCAAAAGTTGGGGTGAGGTGACAGGAAAAGATTATACAAAGACTCTTAATGACTTGGGGCTTCTGTTGTGGTAGAATTTCTTTAATAAGCATGCCAACACCATTGGGAGTAGTGGACAGGACATGTCCCCGATGAATCCAGGAGACTCCTGAATGGCTTCTGTGCCAGGTCCGGTTTGAATTCTCATGGTAACTCTAAAACGACAAGGTAAGGCAGGAAAGTCAGTGAGACTTCACAGGAGCACATGTGTCAGGCAGTCTTTTGTCTTAAAAGGCATGGGTCATGATGCCAAGGCCAATGGCGTGTTGTTTCAACAATTTCTCCAGGTTGTTCTGTTGCAGCTAGCAACTGAAGTTATGCATGGAAATGAGCAATACACACCAGGTTTTACATAAAACTACTAATTGGTCTTCCTAACTTATTCTACTTTATTTCTATTTGGAATGTTGGAAAAATTAATACTAAAGGGCTGTGACATCATACAGTATTTCGTGCCCGGCGATTTTATCCCTAAGACTTTTTAAATGATATATCTTATGTTATGTCTATGATAGCATAGTAACTTTGACAAAACTAACATGTGGAAACTGATTGGAGCAGGCCCCAAATGCTTCTCTAAAATGGTCACATTCTCTGTTTACATTTTCAAAAAACTGACATCATTATGTTAGTTCTAGAAAACTACAACGGGGAGAAGTGGCTGATGGCCTGAGACACGCCTCTCAGGTTTTTACCAGCGCGGATACACTTTCTGTTACTCTGTTTGAAATGACAGAATAACTGCACACTGGCTTAATGCTGCTTATCACAGTCTTTCATGGATGTGTAATTTGGTCTACCGCTGAATGCCGTTTAAGGCCATGTAATAATTGGTAGGCTCTAAAAGCCACATGGTCAGATGGACCCCATCAGTGGTGCCCCTGTGGGTACCAATGTTCTGTATTAGTTATTTTTCTTTCTGCTGCAACAAAATATTTTACAAAGGGAACTTGGAGAATAGAAGGTTTCCTTTGGCTCTTGGTTACAGGATACAGCCCACCACGGAGAAGATGTCATGGTGGCAGGAGTCTGAGGCTGCTGGCACCTTGCATCTGCAGCCAGGAAGCAGAGACAGATGGATGCTGGAGTCCTGCCCAGGCTCCCCCCATATCTAAGACCCCCACCACTGTAATGATACTGCCCACATTCAGTGTGAGTGCTCTAAACTCAATTAGCCAGTCTTGAAATCCTTTCACAGATGTGCCCAGATGTTTGCCTCCCAGGGGATTCTAGACTTTGCCAAGTTGACAAACAATATTAACCATTATATCCAGGCAGTTGACGGCAGTCTATGGAAATTATGGAAAATCATTGTCATCAATAACTGAAAACGTCCTCTCAACTCACTGCCCACTAGAACCAGACACATATATTCACTAAGCAAATGCATTAGGTGCTGTGCTGATGGTTAACCCATTCTCAGCATTTCCACAGCAGCAGCCTTTAACAAAAAAAACACATGAAGTTTCCTTTCACGGTGTGTTTTTTTTTTTTTTTTTATTTTTCTGCCTGCTTCTGAATCTCTGTGAGATCCCAGTGGTGGCCGATCCCTCGCTGTCAGAATCTCTGAACAAACCAACACCCCTGTTCTTCTCTGTACGGCCTCAGTTACTTGCAGTTTCCTCAGAGGTCCCACTGAGGCATTTAGCAGTCTGTTGCTATAGATCCTGGTCTGTAAGCAGTAGCTGATACCTTGTCTTACTGCTCAGTTTGTCCAGGATGTGATGTGTGGTAAGACAATATCATCCCAAGCATGGAGCTCCTGGTTTTGTTACTCCCTCCATGGACCAACCTAGGCTTCAGTGCTTGATACATTCCTGAGTTCGGACTCTAGCCTGAATACGTGGCTCACAATGCCCTCGTTCTACTTCATCACTATCAATAAAAATTTTAAACATTCCCAAAACATCCTGTATTCTTCCTTACTCTACTTTGAAATGAATTTTAGCAAGCTGCAGCTGAGCCAACTAGTTTTCCTACTCATGCAGAATGATGGACAAGAAGCTTGGATTGCTTCTGCTCATGGCTTTCATCCTCATGTGCATGCTTGTTAGGCACTATACCGACTGAGCTACATCACAAGTGCTATAATACACACTTTGAACAAAGGAAAGTTTTGGTGTGTGAGTCAACCGCTCAACTCTAATTAGCTGAAGATTCCTTTACCCAGATGTGATTTCCAGTGTCAAACAGTAAACTCTCCTGTTGTGCTACCCAAAAGGCATTGCCAACCTGTTAGCTGTAAAAAAAAAATCTTGATTTAGCCATCAGAAGAGATACAAAGAATGCTATAATGTAATTCTATCTCTTTCCAGTTAGAATCAACATTACAGAACAAATAACTAGCGTGTGCTAGTGAATATTGGGAGAAAGGAGACAGAGTCAGAGAGAAGCCATGTAGCCCAGCTGGAGCCAGACAGAACTTTACCTGGTAAGCCACAGCCACATGGCGATACACAGATTACTAGAAATGGGTTAAATTAAGATATAAGAGTTAGCCAGAAATACGGTTAAGCTATTGGACAAACAGTATTGCAAATGATATGGTTTCTGAGTGATTATTTTGGGTTTGAGCAACCAGGAACTATCAGCCTTCTTACAACAAAATACAAATTAAATACATATTCTGAAACAATTACAGTAGGATAATACTTTTTATTAACTTTTGTTGAGAAACTTCAAGACATGATGTCACAGCAGGGAAATAAAAGGGAAAGTAGAGGTGGAGTTTAGTTTTTGAAGGACTGTAGGAAAAAAATCAGAGTCCTCAGAGAAATGAAAAGGACTTCATTTTGAGAGTTAATTAAAATTTGCCTGTTCTGTGATTGTAAATGCTATATTGTAGGAAAGAAGAAAAGAGAAGATTATAAAGGAGAAACATACGTGGCCTGGGGATGGTGCAGGTCAAGAAGACCTCTAAAACACAGAAGGCAGAGCCTCTGCTCATACATGCATTCTGCACAGAGGGAGACTTCCTCTGACATTGCCCAGGGGTCATACAGTGACCATAGCCTGGAGTTACAGGTGATTTTGAGTTGACGTGAGTTGAGTTTAATAGCAGTTGTTTCAAACGCTGAAGGTTCTCAGTCAACATACTCCTTGACAAAGGATTGCTCAGCAGAGCAGTTTGAAACAGACCTTCAGAGTATGGTGCAGCTTTTAGGTGGTGGTGGTTTGCTACTCCTGATTTTGTCGATCTCTTGATGAAGTTTCCTGCTCTCATTCTGGAACCCTTCATTGAGAAGTCGCTTCTGTTCCTAAAATGTAGATGGAGACTAAACTCAGACAGCTTCCCACATTTCACAGAGTGTCTCACAGACTCTCTGATAGTTATATTATTTTTTGGAGGAATTTTGGTGTTTTTCTTGAAACCTTTTCTTTCTTTAACTTCCCTTTCCTTCCTCTTCCTCCTCCTCCTCTTCCTCCTCCGTCTTATACTCTCTCTCTCTCTCTCTCTCTCTCTCTCTCTCTCTCTCTCTCTCTCTCTCTCTCTGATCAATTTTCTATGATTTCTCCAGCTTAAGAAATGTTGTCTAACAGTTGCTAAAACACCAGTGGCCCACAACTCTTCTGTGACTTAGTAAAATACATTTTTTTTCTATGAAAGCACCAGCTTCCCTCTTCTTTCTTGCCTCATCTCTGGTTTGTGTTGTTTGAACTCTCAAACACATCTAAGATGGGTATAAACCAAGTGGAAGGTTACTACTTGATTCAGAACCAGGGCAGTTATTCAATCAGGGAATTTAGTACATGTCCAAAATGTTATTAACAGAGAGAGATGACAGAAGCAACTGTGGTCTGCAGGCCTAATGGGACATTCTGGGATACCACTGAGACTCAGAACTGATATAGAGGAATTCATGAATAACAGGGCAGCACTGTAATTTGAGTACTTAACCAATGTGCTTGAGTGAGCAGATGGTTAGGGACTCTCACTAACTCATTAGAATACTTCCAGACACAAGGTCATATTAGGTGTGGCAGAAATGAAATCCCTGTGGGTTCCATTTAGTAAAGAAAATAAGCTGTATAAATATGATGTATTCTGATAAAATTGCAACATCTTCATCTAGCACAACATAGGAGACCCGAGTTATTAAATAGAAATAAGTAGGAGACACGTAAGCAGCGCTGAGTAATTCCTAGCCACTGGCTGTGAACAGCCTCATAAAGGGTTTCATCCACCCATAAGCAGCTCTTACTACTGGCGGCTGGAGATAAGCCGTGAGGGAAGAGAAATGTATCACAGCATCAGAACTATTTATGGCACGGCAAGAGTCATAACCCAGGATGACTTGAACCAGTCATCCTCCTGACTCAGCCTGATAAGCTTACGTTTTGATTTTCAGATTTATTTGTGTTAAGTGCACGGGTGTTTTTGCGTGCGGTGTTTGTAAATGTACCACATATGTGCACTATCTGCAGAGGCCAGAGGAGGGACTAGGGTTATGGACTCTTGTAAGTCACTGTGAAGGGTGCTGATTCCCAAACCTGGGTCCTCTATAAGAGCAATAAGTGCTTTTAGCTGCTAAGATGGGTTTTTTTTTCAGCCCCCTGATGCTCTTATTTTTGATTGGCTCGCAGGAACTTACTGAGAAGATATAACCAAGTACCTGAAGTTTGAGAGATATAATTTTGTCCTGTTCTCTTATTAACTGTTCCCGTTCCTGCTGCATCTTCAAAGTCAACTGCTTCACATGCTCCTGGTAACTCTCTTCCTTCTGCTGCATCATCAGCTCATACTTCTTTTGCTTCTCTTCTAAGTCTCTGTTGGCAGCTTCAGCAGCTTCTGCCTTTATTCGTTCCACTGAGAAGAAAAAGCAAAGAATCCAATCACTAAATTTTATGACTTTATTTTTGTTTTTTTTCTCTCTCCTTTAAAAAATTCTCTTGTCTTTGATAAAATTTCTTGTGGTGATTTTTGCAGGAAATAATTACTTCATAGGGAAGCAGATGCCAATATATATAACAGTGTAAAAACAAAACACCATGAATGATACTTGTGATCTTTTCTCTGCAATGATGATTTCACATGTGTTGGCCGAGGCTGTTTGCTCATTCCTGGCCACCCAGACCCAAAATAATCACACAGAAACTATATTAGTTATGATACTGTTTGGCCTATTATCTCAGGCTTCTTATTAACTAACTGTTGCATCTTATATTAACCCATTCCTATTATTTTATATTTTTACCACAAGGCTTATGATTTACCAGTTCCTTGGTTCCAGGTCGTCTATCTCCTTTGGCTGCTACATGGCATCTCTGTGACTCCACCTATTTTCCTCTAGCTTGGAATTCCCACCTTGCTCTATTCTGCCCTGCCAGAGGCGTAAAGCAGCTTTTTTATTGACCAAAGGTAACAACACATTCACAGCATACAGAGGGGAACCCCACATCACATGGACCACTACTGCTAAATGTGGCAAGAGTTTCCAAGCACTGGAGTTTCTTCAGCAATTCTCACCTTCAATCTCCTTTGCTGCTTCTGTGAGTGACTGATCCGCCTTTAGAAGTGTTTCAGCCACATCGTCCTTGGAGTCAAAGTACTTTTTCAACATCTTTTCTGCCTGGTAGTATAGAATAAGTTGAAGACAAACCAACGTGTCTATTAACTGACATTCGTGTTACCAGTTAAGTAGCAATTCAAATAGCTTCTTATGTTTAATGAACCTAAAACTGACTTAGAGACCCCTTCCCAAATCCTAAACTTTCCATAGCCGCATCTTTTAGCAACTAGTAAATCTTTTAAACTAGTTGGATCTTTGATCTCCTTTCTTAGTTGCTTCATATATCTCATATGTGACGATGAGCTGATTGATCATGTTGGCTCTAGTTTCAAACATTACAACCTCAGTCTTTTGCTTGTCGTCTGTGACATCCAAATCTCACAGCTCCAGGTCTTGCTTCCTGACTGCTGCAGATGATTCAACTCACAGCAGCCAGGATTTTGCCATGTTATGTTAAGAACAGTCCTATTATTCCAATGCTCTAAGATGACTTTATAGTTCCCCCAAATGAGCAACAAGCAGTTTTTAGTGTCCTTCAAGATTCACCTTGTCTGGATTGTGACCTTTTTCACCTCTTGTTAATCTTTGCTCTGCTCACCATCTCCCAGAGCATCAGGTTTCTTGTTGACCTTCAAATACACATTAATTTACTCTTATGAACTAGTTCTGTTGCTTGAAATTTCCTACCTCTACATAGCCACTTGTCTTTCTGTCTAATTTCTTTAACCACTTTGCTAAATCTTTACCTCATAGTTTATCAAAATAGCAAAATACAGTATCTCTTATAAGTCTGGAATATCCATAGGATTAAATTCTTATGAAAGGTATACAGTCAGAAAAGTGTCATGGTGTGCCTTAGAAATTTTAAAAGGAGTTGATGTACTACTCTTTTGTCCTTTTGTCCCTTCTCTTTGTTTCAAGGCATAAATTTGAAGTAAATCCTGACTCTCTAGCTGCTGTCTCAGGGCATGAATGCAACTCGTAGATAGAGTCCCTGGACTAATGTTCTAGAGAACAAAGGAAGAGACCTGGGAACAAGTAGGTGGTGGAGCCACCACAGCAGCCCTGGGGTCTTCCTGTGTGACTCGTTGTCCAAAAGAAAAAAAGAAATATTCAGCCATTTAAAAGACATTGATGTTTGTAAATAATTCAAAGTCAAACCTAATCTTAAACTCTATTATTAGCACAGAGCAGTCTGGAACTGAGGGATACAGATGATACTAGCTGGCATTGCATTCAAGAGTTACTGGTCCTTAGCTGTGTGATCTTAAGTGAGTCTTGTCCTTCGCTCTGCCTCATTTCTGTTTCTCTTTATGACATACTAACAATGCATGGTTTATGTAAGGATGTGAGAATTAAGGGAAGAAACCTCTAGAGCCCAGGGGGAGCTATCTAAGTGCTGACAGCTAAAGGTCATTTTTCCAAGTACTTTGAATGACCATAACTTTTAACTAGTTTTCCTTTTTCGTTAATCCTCTTGTCTCTAGCAACCTGAGCAGCCCTTGTCACACAAAGCCAGATAAATCAATGAACAAATTCTGCAAACATTCCTGAGATATCCTGTTGTGCTTCCAAGCAGAAAGATGCTATCTGTCTCCTGTTTTGCTCTCTGCAAAGATGGATGCAAGACAAGGGCACTCTCCACCAACACCATGGCACCTTCCTTGCTCTCACTAGCATTCAATAGAGATTCCTCACGAAGCTCCTTCGCATGGTACCAACTACTCGCTTTACCTGCAGCCCCTTCCCAGGAATCTGGTTATACTTTTTCTCCAGCTCTTGCTTCTTTTTTTTTTTTTTTGGCTGCCACTTTAACTGAGTGTTTTTATTTTCGTTTTCTATTGAACACAATTTTTTTATATTTTTTTATACAAGATATTCCTATTAGTTTTTCTAGTCCCTGCTTCTCCCACTTCATCTGTGAGATGGGACCCATGCCCAACACTGCTTGGGTGGCCAAGAATCTGAGACTAGATAGGCCAAGGACCTAGGGGAAAACCAGATGCTCTTGTTCTGCACTGAGAGGGAAATTCAGTGAATACTGAACCACTCTTTTATTTTACACATGTATTTTTATACCTCATTCCAGAAGGGAAGAAGGAAGGCAACAGACTTCATCAACACAATAAACTAATAAACAGAGCACCTCTGACTTTGGTCAAGATGGAGCAGATATACCTCTGTTAACCTCTTGTTTTGTAGCCACTTGTTGCCAACACCTTTGAAAGAGAAGAAAAAGCTTGAACTCTGACTTCTAGTCAAGGTTGAACAGACACACACCTGTGGGCCCTGACAACTTCAGTGCATAGTTAAGCAGAATGGACATAGAAGGCTTCTGTAAAACCTTCTACTTCTCCTACCCCGCACAATAAACTCTTAAAAAGAAGGATGGGTATACTGAAATTAGATCTCCACAATTTGTGGCTTCTGACAGGGGTCCAGGAGGGGAAGGACTTAGTTCTTTTTAAGGGGCAGGCCCATTGAGAATTTGACCACACTCCAGTGTGTATGTAGAAAACGTAAATTGAACTTACTTTCTTATTTTAATTTTTACTTGTTGGGGGCAATCACAAAGGGAGGGGCACGGGTAAGAATTGGAAGGACCTGGAAATGACTGTGATCCGGATACATGATATGAAAGTCCCAGTGAGTCAATAAAAATGTTATGTTAAATGATCTATTAACTGATTAATTAGTTTTTTTTTTTTTTTTATAATTTATTTTATTTATTAAAGATTTCTGTCTCTTCCCCACCGCCGCCCCCTTCCCTCCCCCTCCCCCAATCAAATCCCCCTTTCTTGACTGCCCAAAGAGCAATCAGGATTCCCTGCCCTGTGGGAAGTTCAAGGACCTCCCACCTCTATCCAGTTCTAGTAAGGTGAGCATCCAAACTGCCTAGGCTCCCACAAAGCCAATAGGTGCAGTAGGATCCGAAACCCATTGCCATTGTTCTTGAGGTCTCCGTAGTCCTCATTGTCCT
>CADCXT010005400.1:0-15000 GCA_902806775.1 Microtus agrestis | reverse complement strand
TAAGGCTTCTCTTCCTTCACGGGGCGCACTCTTGAGCGTTCGCGGACAAGGGGGACCGGGCCGAGAAAAAGCATACTACAGAAGAGGTCCCCCGAGAGCCAGGCCTGCCTCTCCAGCAACAAACACCCACCGGGTCTGCACCAGGCGGGGAGGCATTCTTCAGTCGATCGACTGATCACCTTTAACGGCGAGAAGAAAATCAAAAGGCCGGCCGCGACCGCTCAACACCACCCAACGCCCACTGCCTACGGGAGAAGGCAGCGCGTGGTGGGCCGCTCGCCCGATCTCACGAGATCGGCCGTGAGAGAGCCTCTCTTACCGCTCGTCTCGACCCCCTGTCTCATCCTCGGGGCCATCTTAACCCACGAGAACACACCTCGCAGAGGAACACCGATAAAAGGCCGGACCGCGCACAGGAGGCATACACGTCAGAGACCCGGGAAACGCCGCCGCCGCTCAGAACCGGGCACCTCCGAAGATCGGCCTGGAACGCTCCAGGAGCACCACGAGGATCGCAAGCGAAGCGGGTGCACACGAGCCCGGTCGGGAGGGGCACGTGACGCGGCACATCAGCCGACCCTCCCCGGCTCGGAGGGAGGAGGGCCAAAGAGACCACACACGGTGGGCGTAGCGAAACGCGCGACAGGGAACGACGAAGACCCCGGCGCGCCTCACGGGAGCACCCACGAACCACAGCGAGGAGTGCGTGGGGGCTTTCACAGGGCTCAGGCCGGATAACCGCACCCCTGCCTTCCACACACCACCGGCAAAGGTGGGGAGGAGAGACGAGGGGCCCGCTGGCAGAACGAGAAGAGCGGCCGCCATTCGCCATGAATGTCCGTCCCTCGCCTGGCGCGGCTTAGGCCTCCGGCCCGAATGAACACAGGGCGATCACACCACATCGATCGACAAAGCGTAACACGGAAGAACCGAGCAAGAGAAGCACCACAGACCCAACACATGCCACAAAAAAAAAAAAAAAAACCCTTCACACCTCCACGCCAAGAAAACAGCGGTGGGGGGTCCACGGGGAATCCAATAAAAGAGGCGTGCACTCGGGAGGCACACAAGGGCCGGTCGGTCTGGGCCCACCCTCCTCAACCCCAAAGGACTCATGGAGACTCGGGAGCTCCACAACCTGGGAGTGGGGGGTGAAAAAAAAAAATGCGCTCGGGAGGCACATAGGAGCAGAGGACAATGGGAGACTCGGGAGCTCCACAACCAGGTCCCCGCAAAAAAAAAAAAAAAAAAAAGCACCGGGATGGTAAGGGAGAAGCATCGGGAGACAGGTCCCACCATCCAAACAGAACGGGCGACAAACCACAAAGCGGGGACGCCTGACACGCTTCACCACGGGCAAAAGCAAGGAAGCCGGTCATCTCAAAAAGCCGCTCGGGAAAGCACACACGGGCCCAGCCCCAAAAAGGCAGCGAGAGAGACCCGGGGAGCGGGCTGGGCTAGACGGGAAAAATGACACCCACTGAGGCTCAGAAGAGAGACCGCCACCTAGCGTCCTTTAATGTCACCCAATTAAAGGACAGCGTGTCAGCACCTATCTGCAGGTACAATAAGGACAGATAGCAACCATTAGAAAAATGACAACAGGTACGGGGAGTCATTCACAGACCACACAGAACTCCTGAAAGTGAGGCTGGGTGAAATGTCCCAAAAATGTCCCCAGAACCAAGAGAACCGACCCTCAAAGGAACAACTGGTCGACCTCATAACCGAGAGACCGAGAGAGCGAGGTGGACATGCCAGAAAGCCTGGCACCCAGCCTCCTCCCGCCCGAGGACCCTGCCACCAGCCGCTAGGGATGGAGAAGGGTAAGAAGAAAAAACTTGGAAAAAAAAAATCTCGAGTCCAAGAAACCGGGGACCAGTGAACAGGGAAGCCGGGACCACCACCTCCTCTCGGCCTCGAGAACACGAGGCACACCGCTGGGCTCTCGCAAGAACGAGGGCAGGAGAAAGGGGCGGGGGAGAGCTCCGAGAACACAACGAGTCCGGACCAGGAATTCGAGAAAGCCGGGACCACAGCCTCCTCTCGGCCTCAGGATGGCAAGGCCCGCCGCTGAGGACCGAGGGTCCTTGCAAGAGGAAAAAAAAAAAATTAATAAAAAGCTCCGAGAGTCCGGACCAGGGAGGCGAGAAAGCCGGGACCACAGCCTCCTCTCGGCCTCAGGATGGCAAGCCCGCCGCTGAGGACCGAGGGTCCTTGCAAGAGGAAAAAAAAAATTAATAAAAAGCTCCGAGAGTCCGGACCAGGGAGGCGAGAAAGCCGGGACCACAGCCTCCTCTCGGCCTCAGGATGGCAAGGCCCGCCGCTGAGGACCGAGGGTCCTTGCAAGAGAAAAAAAAATTAATAAAAAGCTCCGAGAGTCCGGACCAGGGAGGCGAGAAAGCCGGGACCACAGCCTCCTCTCGGCCTCAGGATGGCAAGGCCCGCCGCTGAGGACCGAGGGTCCTTGCAAGAGAAAAAAAAATTAATAAAAAGCTCCGAGAGTCCGGACCAGGGAGGCGAGAAAGCCGGGACCACAGCCTCCTCTCGGCCTCAGGATGGCAAGTCCCGCCGCTGAGGACCGAGGGTCCTTGCAAGAGAAAAAAAAAAATTAATAAAAAGCTCCGAGAGTCCGGACCAGGGAGGCGAGAAAGCCGGGACCACAGCCTCCTCTCGGCCTCAGGATGGCAAGGCCCGCCGCTGGTGTACGCGAACGACTGAAGCCTTCTGGTCGACCCGCTCACGTCTCCCAGCACCCATCGGTGAATCTCCCGGCACAGCCTCCTACACAGAGACCGTTCCCAAGCACGACATCGACTCCGCGACACACCCGCCTGCCGGGCGGGGACTCTCCTCACTCTTTACGCCTCACAAAAGCCATTTCGTCCCGTCCTCGTCAACGACCGAGGACCAGGAGCGTTGCAGAAAAAGGACACCGCTAGGGGGCGCCCGACAACCGACCGACATAGCTCGCTAGCTCGCTGCTCGCTCGCTCGCTCGCTCGCTCGCTCGCTCGCTCGGCCGCGGCCTCTTCACCTTCTCTGGCGTGACAGCGTCCTCCAAAGCTCACGCCCGGAGGTGGCACGGGCCCACAACAGGACAGGGAACTCCCTTGTCTGTTCCCCCACCCCACCCCCGAACACGGTGAACGCGGGCCGGGCTGAGCATTCGGGGCTACGAAAACGAAAGTACGACCGAGGCCACAGGCAGCTAGGAAAACAGGCGAATCGCTCGCTCACGGGAAACAAAGATCGTTGACAGGACTAGGTGGGCCAGGGGCTTCTGCCACCATTAGGGCATGGTGAGAGGGAGGGACCGAGGGGTACCGAGGGAGGGAGGGAGGCGGGCATGGTGAGAGGGAGGGACCGAGGGGTACCGAGGGTGGGAGGGAGGCGGCAGCGGCAGTTCCCTGCCATCTAAGTCTCCTTTCACCATGGACACTGCTTGCTTGCTTGCTTTCTTAGTTGTGGTTCTTTTCTTCACCCCATTCCCCACGCCCTCAGCCCACACTTCTCAGACTAAATACCGAGTCGGAGAAAATTTAAACAGCCGTGGAATAATCTTTCTTAAAAAAAAAAAAGTAATAATAATAATGAAATAAAAATAGTTTTTTTAAAATCCCACTTGGATTTCATTTCCAGGAATAATATCGTCATAGTGATGTGTTGTGAACATTTTCACTTAGGACAGAAGAAGATAAACATGTCACTTTCGTCATTTCTTGGAGAGGGTCTGTTTCCCCCACCACGATGGTTCGCACTTGCTGAGTTGCTGAAGATGATCTCCCGATCCTCGTGTTTTCAGTTTCTGAGTGCTGCTGGCATGACAGACAGGGGCCCTCACACTCGAGTTTATGAGACACTACTGAGAGCATGGAGCCCATAGGACAAGGCTTTGGCTTCCCATTCCCCTCCCACATAAGACAGATAGATAGATAAATAAATAAATAAATAAATACCCGGCAGCAGAAGCATGAAAGCAGCTTCTCAGGAACCTTTAGTGCTCCTGAGTACTGGGGTTACAGTCATGGCACAGGATATGACTAGGCCAGGGCTCCCTTCACAACCACCATCCAGGCCTGCCTGCCTGCCGTCCTTCCTTCCTTCCTTTTCTAAATGCCGCTTTACTAAAATTTTAGTCATTTTTTCATTGCGTTGGGAGGCTAGAAATTTTTGGGTTTTCATGAGTGGGCAGACATATGGAAGAAAGGAAGGAAGGAAGGAAGGAGAGAAGGAAGGTAGGAGAGAAGGATCAGAGCAGTGAATATACAGGTGCACAGTCCTTCCACTAATGCTGACTGCAGATAGAAAAGAACAGGAAGAAAAAAAAAAAAAGAACGTCACCAAAAGGACAGCCTGGTCTATAATAATGAGTTCCAGGACAGCCAGGGCTATTACATGAAATTGGCTGAGTTCAAATCTGCAATTTCCCAACTCCAACAAGAATGTTTACAGGAAAGGCAACAGATGTGCACATCAAGGAAGGCCAGGGGAGCTGTAGGCGGCACACCCTTCACATGCTTTGAACCTTCTCTTTTGCAAGGTCACAGAGTTAGGAAAGGATCTTGATCTTGAAATTTCCTTAATAGTAAGTCTGCGTGTGTATCACACTCAAGCCAAGTGCCCCTCAGAGCACATGGAAGAAAAAACGTTGCTCTAGAATAAGAGAGACGGGGGGGGGGGGATTTACTCAAGAAAATGAAAGCAAAACCCTACACATCCCTGGTGGTCTAGTGGTTAAAAAAAAAAAAACCCTACACAAACCCTGGCACAGAGTAAAATCAGTCCTATGAGGAAATTTGTAGCTCTAATTGCCTACTTTTTAAAAAGACTTGGTAAACGCCTTTAATTCCAGCACTCGGTCTGGTCTCCAAGAGCTAGTTCCAGGACTGACTCAATTAGAGAGAACTAGAGAGAAACCCTGTCACAAACAAACAAACAAAAGAATAAAGTATTACATAAATCATAGCCAGAGTGCCCGCCACTGCCACCTATGCCTGAGATAGATGTGGCGGGCAGCCCTGGGGCTGGGGGAAAAGGGAGAGAGTGTGTCCCCTGGAGAGCCTTGGGCAGAGGCTTTGTGGATTCTCAGCAGGAGGCCTCACGGCCTCTGATGAGCTCAGTGGGGGAGGGGGGAAAGGGAAGGTCAACCATACAGTCCTGCCTGGCTTTTGCTTTGTTTTATTTTTTTTTTTTGTTTTGTTTTGTTTCCGGTTACAGCTGTGACCAGGTCTGAATCCAGGACAGACTCCAAAGCTAGAGAGAAATCCTGTCTCAGAAAACAAAAATAAATAAATAAATAAACTAATAAACTAATAAACTAATAAATGGATAGATAGATAGATAGATAGATAGATAGATAGCCAGACAGACAGACAGAGAGATGATAAAAACACCTCCAAGATCAGGGAGACCAAGGTAGGCAGATCACTGTGAGTTTAAGGCTCCCTTGTTCTGCAGATTGAGATTCAGGATAGGCAAAGTGACACAGAGAAACCCTGTTTTCAAAAAAAAAAAAAAAAAGAGAAAAATAATTTTTTTTTTTTTGGATTTCTGAGACAAGGATTCTTTGTAGCTTTGGCACCTGTCCTCGTACTGGAGACGATGGCTGGCCTGTGGTTCACAGAGTTCTGCCTGCCTATGTCTTCCAGAGAAACAAAAAAAAAATTTTTTTTTTTTTAAAAAATTATTTGAACGTTTTCACTTCAGAAGAAAAAATAGGTCAATTCCTGAGAGAAACCAAACTCAAAGCAAGCAAGCAAGCACAAGCAAAAAATCGGTAACACTACCAAGATCTGAACACAAAACCTGTTTTCAAAAAAAAAAAAAAAGAGAGAGAGAGAGAAACCCTGTCTTGAAAAATCAAAAATAAATAGGCATGGATTTTTTAAAAAAAAATCAAATGCAAAATAAAAAATAATTACTTTCAGTATGCCATTCAAGAATTAGGAGGAACCCTTTATCCCAGCACTTGGGAGACACAGGCAGAAGGACATCTGTGAGTTAAAATCCAGACTCATCTACCAAGTGAGATGGACATACACTGTCTCATAGGTCCAAAACTCCAATGGTCAATAAAAAAAAATTTATATTTTTTTTTTTTTTTTTTTTTTTTTTTTTTTTTTTTTTTTTTTTTTTTTTTTTTTTTTTTTTTTTTTTTTTTTTTTTTGGGGGTGGGGGGCCTCTTTTTAAACATGGGAATTTAAGAGCCACCCCCCTCCTCTTTCTCTTGGATGATAAAATAAAAATAAAGTAAATTATCAGTGAAAATAAACATTTTATATTACTTTTTTAAAAGGTTGTTTAGTGCATGCCTATTCATCCCAGCACCTTAGGAGGCAGAGGACAGATGGCTCTCCGTGAGTCTGAGGCCAGCCTTGTCTACAAAGTGAGTTCCAGGGCAAACACAGGGAACCTCTAAAAAAAAAAAAAAAAATAAAAAAAATAATAATAATAATAATAATGATAATAATAATCTAAAAGCAAAATTAATTCACCCACAATTCAAAAAATAAAAAAAGAGTGTGTCTGACTGATCAGTGAAAGGACTATGTGGGCCAAGGGGCTGCCACAATTATGGCTTGGTGAGAGGAAGGAACGGAGGGAGGGAGGGAGGGAGGGAGGGAGGGAGGGAGGGAGGGGGGAGGCCTGCTTTCTTGGGGTTCTTTTTCAGTAGTTGTGTTTGTACAAACTCACAATCCACTTCTCATACTAAATACCGAGTCTGAGAAAATTAAAACAGCCGTGGAAAAATTCCCACTTGGATATCTGTTCCTGCCCTGTAAAACAATAACCACAACAAAAATATCCGTATCTAAGCAGACCAATTAAGTTGTAGCCTCACCCTTTAAAGGTTTAGCAAGGAGTCCTAGCTGTTGGGAAGGGCTGGTGACCTTGAACTTTACTAGTCTCTGAAATCTGCCTCCACACTTTTACCAGGTGCCCTCAGGGAACAGGAGTGGAGGCCAGGGCCCCTGCAATGGGAGAATTCCTAGATTACCTACAGTTGCTTAGGATTCCTGGGCCTGCTTCGAGAAAGACAGGAGACACTTGAGAGACAGAGGGAAAAATAATTTTTTTTTTTTTTTGGATTTCTGAGACAAGGATTCTTTGTAGCTTTGGCACCTGTCCTCGTACTGTAGACGACCAGGCTGGCCTCAGACTCACAGAGATCTGCCTGCCTATGTCTGCCACAGAAAATTACAACAGCCATGGAATAATATGAAAAATTCTGACTTTGATATCATTTCCAGGAATACTGACGTAGTGAATTATTTGGAACGTTTTCACTTCAGACAGAAAAAAATTAGGGCTGTTACAGAGAGAAACCGTGCCTCAAAAACTAATAAAAGACGAAAAAATAAAGCAAGAGAGCAAGAAAGCAAAAAAATCAAGCAAGCAAGCAAGCAGCAAGCAAGAAGGAAAGCTAGAGAGAAACCCTGTCTCAGAAAACAAAAATAAATAAATAAATAAACTAAAAAATGAATGGATAGATAGATAAATAGCGAGAGAGAGAGAGAGAGAGAGAGAGAGAGAGAGAGAGAGAGAGAGAGAGAGAGATGATAAAACACCTCCAAGATCAGGGAGACCAAAACAGGCAGATCACTGTGAGTTTAAGGCTACCTTGTTCTGCACATTCAGATTCAGGACAGGCAAAGTGACACAGAAAAACCCTGTTTTCAAAAAAAAAAAAAAGAGAGAGAGAGAGAGAGAGAAACCCTGTCTTGAAAAATCAAAAATAAATAGGCATGGATTTTTTAAAAAAAAAAATCAAATGCAAACTAAGTAGAAATAATTACTTTCAGTATGCCATTCAAGAATTAGGGAGGAACCCTTTATCCCAGCACTTGGGAGACACAGGCAGAAGGACATCTGTGAGTTAAAATCCAGACTCATCTACCAAGTGAGATCACAAGACTCGTGCACTGTCTCATAGGTCCTAAACTCCCATGGTCCAGTTTCTAGGACCAAGGAGACAGTTTATAATGTCTCCTTCTTCTTTCCTTCCTTCCTTCCTTTTATTTGGGGGGGGTGTTTGGTTAAACTTTTATATATGTGTTTTTTCTGGGGGTTGGGGGCCTCTCTATAAAGCCTGGGAATTCACAGAGGTCCACCCACCTGCCTCTGTCTCTTGGATGATAGAATAAAAGATGTGCACCACAATAAGCAGGCTCAGTTTCTTGTACATTTAGTTTAATTTCAAATTTTGTTTGTATCTCTTGGTCTGCACCAAGTGTGTCCCCGGGGGGACAGGGAAGTTGTCCTATTTTTGAACATTTTATATTACTTTTTTTAAAAAATATTTATTTATTTATTATGTATACAATATTCTGTCTGTGTGTATGTCTGCAGGCCAGAAGAGGGCACCAGACCTCGTTACAGATGGTTGTGAGCCACCATGTGGTTGCTGGGAATTGAACTCAGGACCTTTGGAAGAGCAGGCAATGCTCTTAACCACTGAGCCATCTCTCCAGCACCCTATATTACTTTTTATTTGAGACAGTCTTTCCAGTTGTGTAGAACTTATTTTAATTTCAAATTTTAATAAAGAATTTTTTATGATTTATTTAACTTTATTTTATGTGCAGTCATGTGAAACTGGATTTACAATCACTTATGAGCTGCTTGCTGCCTTGTGGGGGTTAGGTCTCAGGAGCACAAAGACCCAAATCTCCGCTGTACTCCCTGTCACCAAAAGAGGGCACAAGATCCACACCATGTGGTTTCTGGATATTCCAGCTAGATCTCTGTGAGTCTGAGGCCAGCCTTGTCTACAAAGTGAGTTCCAGGGCAAACACAGGGAACCTCTACGTAGAAAAAAAAATCACAAATAAACTAATAATAATAATAATAATGATAATAATAATCTAAAAGCAAAATTAATTCACCCACAATTCAAAAAATAAAAAAAGAGTGTGTCTGACTGATCAGTGAAAGGACTATGTGGGCCAAGGGGCTGCCACAATTATGGCTTGGTGAGAGGAAGGAACGGAGGGAGGGAGGGAGGGAGGGGGGGAGGGAGGCCTGCTTTCTTGGGGTTCTTTTTCAGTAGTTGTGTTTGTACAAACTCACAATCCACTTCTCATACTAAATACCGAGTCTGAGAAAATTAAAACAGCCGTGGAAAAATTCCCACTTGGATATCTGTTCCTGCCCTGTAAAACAATAACCACAACAAAAATATCCGTATCTAAGCAGACCAATTAAGTTGTAGCCTCACCCTTTAAAGGTTTAGCAAGGAGTCCTAGCTGTTGGGAAGGGCTGGTGACCTTGAACTTTACTAGTCTCTGAAATCTGCCTTCACACTTTTACCAGGTGCCCTCAGGGAACAGGAGTGGAGGCCAGGGCCCCTGCAATGGGAGAATTCCTAGATTACCTACAGTTGCTTAGGATTCCTGGGCCTGCTTCGAGAAAGACAGGAGACACTTGAGAGACAGAGGGGGAAAAAATTTTTTTTTGCCGGGCGATGGTGGCGCACGACTTTAATCCCAGCACTCAGGAGGTAGAGGCAGGCGGATCTCTGTGAGTTTGAGACCAGCCTGGTCTACAGAGCTAGTTCCAGGACAGGTTCCAAAGCCACAGAGAAACCCTGTCTCGAAAAAAACAAAAAACAAAACAAAAAAAAAAAATTTTTTTTTTTTTGGATTTCTGAGACAAGGATTCTTTGTAGCTTTGGCACCTGTCCTTGTACTGTAGACGACCAGGCTGGCCTCAAACTCACAGAGATCACCCTCAGGTGGACATACATGCAGGCAAAACACCATTGCAAATAAAATAAAAATAAATTATCAGGAAAATAAATATATAAAAAAGGTTGTTTTCCTCGTGTTTTCAGTTTCTGAGTGCTGCTGGCATGACAGACAGGGGCCCTCACACTCGAGTTTATGAGACACTACTGAGAGCATGGAGCCCATAGGACAAGGCTTTGGCTTCCCATTTCCCTCCCACATAAGACAGATAAATAAATAAATAAATAAATACGCGGCAGCAGAAGCATGAAAGCAGCTTCTCAGACCCTTTAGAGCTCCTGAGTACTGGGGTTACAGTCATGGCAGAGGATATGACTCGGCCAGGGCTCCCTTCACAACCACCATCCAGGCCTGCCTGCCTGCCTTCCTTCCTTCCTTTTTTAAATGCCGCTTTACTAAAATTTTAGTTATTTTTTCATTGCGTTGGGAGGCTAGAAATTTTTGGGTTTTCATGAGTGGGCAGACATATGGAAGAAAGGAAGGAAAGAAAGAAGGAAGGAAGGCAGGCAGGCAGGAAGGAAGGAAGGAAGGAAGGAAGGAGAGAAGGATCAGAGCAGTGAATATACAGGTGCACAGTTCTTACAGCAATGCTGACTGCAGATAGAAAAGAAGAGGAAGAAAAAAAAAGAACGTCACCAAAAGGACAGCCTGGTCTATAAAAATGAGTTCCAGGACAGCCAGGGCTATTACATGAACCCTCACTATGTCTAAAGCATTTGACTATGGACACAGGAACTGCTGATTATTCCTGAGTGTCCCACACTTTTATTAGAAAAAGACCTGTTAGAGACTTTGACTTCCCCTACTGTTCTCCAGGGCTGTAAAGAAAAGCAGGCTGCTCTCTGCCTTCATCATGCCCACCTCGCTGAGAAGGGCTTTGCAGCCACTGCTGGCTAAATCCTCCTCCCAGTTGCCTTGGTCACAGCCCAAGCCTGGGAACTCTGCTTACAGCCACCCGCCCCGGCAGGTAGCGACTGGGGCTGGGAGATGCCGGAGCCCAATTCCAAACAGCCTTCCTGAGCTGCTTGCAAGATTCACAGAGAACAACAACTGCTCTCAGCTCCCAGACCGCAGCTGTGGAAAGCTTGGGGTACTGCAATGCCCAAACAGAGCCGGTTTCGGTGGCATGTGCCAGTAGGATTTGCTGAAGAATACAGGACAGCAATGATAAATGAGCTGAGCAGCCTACTTAAAGGGACATCACCTGGATGGCAGAGAAGCTTTCCCTTACCAGGACTAAGAAAAAGAAATCTTCTCGAGGTTTGGCCTGCTCAAGGTAATCGAGGTTGATGGTAAAACTGCCTTGTTGCTCAGAAAAGTCAGGGCATAGATAAGACTGGGGAAAATTGCATTGTGCATACAGACCCCAGAGTTCAGGACAGGTAAAAAGGATAAATAAAACCAAATTAGCCTTTGGAATCTGGCACTAGAGACTGGGTACAGCTCCTTCCCCTAGCCCTGTTCTGTGTACGAAACACCCCGTCTCAGCTTGGACTAACCCCCTATGAGATCCAATATGGGGGACCCCCCTCTTAGCTTCCTAAGCCCCCCCATGACCCATTTGCTCACAAACCCCACCTGCAGGCGCGGTTGAAGGCTCTCCAGATCTCCGAGCCCAGGCACAGAGACCCCCTGGCCACCCTGACACCTGGAAATCTCGCATTCGTTCCAGAATTGACGCCTGGGGTATATATATATATATATATATACGGAGGGACATGAAAAAAAAGCTGTAGCACCCCACAGCCAGAACAGCAGCTGCCCACTCATACCTGCAATCCATGCCTCCTCAAGCCCTTGCTTTGATACCCCTGCCCTCACCCCCGATTTCTGTCAACTAGTGGCAGAGCTTGCCTCCTGGGATATCCGAGATACATATCCCCCACAGCTGCCCCTGGAGGCTGGCAAAAGAATTTCCCCTGGAGGAAATTCAGACACCAGACACGGGTTCTCCATGGGTGTCGGGAAGGACTTGGGACATAAAATGGTATTTATCTGACCAGAGCCTGCTGCTGCAGGCCAGACTAGACACTCTCTAAAGGGGCCCTAGCTATCCCTGCTGCTGCCCACTGGACTAAGCTACTCTCCCTGCTTCTCTGCTGGCACCTCCCATCACCAGCCCGGGCACCCGGAAATCTCACACCCGTTTCAGGTTGGCGATTCTGTGTACATTCGGAGACACCGGTCCCAGAACTTGGACTTCGCTGGAAGGGACCCTACACCTACTGCCCTCAAAGTGGACGGTATTGCAGCCCGGATCCATGCATCTCACGTCAAGCCAGCACCTCCACAGGACGACCCAGGACCTTTCCAATGAAAGCTTCAGTGTACCCAAAATCCTCTCAAGGAGGCCTGACTCTGCCAGGCTTGCTGATCTTTGCCCTGATCCTCAGGACTTAACCTGGACTGGGCAAGCCTTAAGGCTAGACACTGGAGTTGATCCCCTGAATACCTGGTTCCCCCAGCTAACTTTTGACCTGTATGTCTTAGCAAAAGCCTCTTGGGAGGATACTGAGCAAACCCCTGAAAACTTTTATCCTGTATGCAAATATTCTGAATAATATATTTGTCCGGGGGGAAAAAGCAATATGGGGGTGGCTAAAATATTTTATTGTGCTGCCTGGGGATGTAAAACCAATGTCAATGTCTCCTGGTTGAGGGTTAACAAAAAGGACTTAGTCTCTTTCACCCGTACCACCACACCAGAAAAAGTCTGAAATCACAATCACTTTCTTTCACTGAGAGGAAAAAAGAACTAACCGGTTAACAGACAATACTTGGGGTTTATGGTTGTATGATCCAGGAAAAAAAGACATAGGGATTCTGTTCACCCTATGAGTTCTTGTAACACCTTCAATGACCACAGTACTGGGGCCCAACCGGGTATTGTCTGACCAGGACCAGTGAGCCCCTGCAGAATAGCTCCCCTTGCTTGCCAGGGCCCTGGGCCCCACTCCTAGTCCTAAGAACCCTTCTGCAACCCCTGCTTCACTGCTGGCAAGCTCTAACATAGGCCAGCGACTGTTTGATCTGATAGTGGGAGCCTTTTCTTTGCTAAATAGTACTGACCCCAGCTTGACACAATCTTGCTGGCTATGCCTGTAAGCAGGACCTCCCTATTATGAGGAAATAGCCTCATCTGACAGTTTCAACAATATCACCTCTCATACGTCCTGTAATTGGGGATAAACCTAACTCTCCCAAGTCCCAGGACAACAGGACCTGGTGCCTTCTATTGATCTATGATGGGCCTACAACACTGGTTTGTTCATCTCTGTGTACAGATCCAATTGGTCCCCAAATTTACTAATATCTCAAGATCGAGATATTTGACCAAATAAGAGGAGGGAATGTAAGACTTTAAGACAATCCTGAAGCCATTTTTGACAATTCTGAATCCTCTCAGACTCTGTGCCATAGTGCTTCCCCTCCTCCCCTGGGAACCAAGGACCTAACAGCTACACTCACAGGTACTCAGTTCCTGAACAATTACCCATGTACGTGTGCTTTGGTTCGGTCCCCTGGGGAACGGGGTCAAAATGACCTCTTACCTCATCTGATCTGGCAACAGCTCTCCAGTCAATTATTGGTAATAGCCCTTTCAAATAAGCCAATCAGAATAGTCAAAGAACAACCCCCCCTTTGCTTCTGTGGCCCCTTTAAAAGTGGACTGTACCCACTATTCGGGGTCCCTTGGCTTCCCGAATGCTGGGGGACCCTGTCATGACAGAATTAAGAAAATCCTCATGCTTTTGCCTCGGCTGTGATGTGTGAGATGGTCTCTGGGGGCGACTCCTTCTCGGTGTTTGGACGCTAGAGTCCAACATTTGAATTCAAGTCAACAACTTTCAATTTCCCAACTCCATCAGGAAAGGCAGCAGATATCCATATCTCAAAGAGGTCCAGTGGAGCTGTAGCCACACCCTTTAATGTTTGTGTCACAAGAACCCAGAGTTAGGAAAGAAACGCGATCTTGATCTTTTTTTCAAGAGATCGGAAAACTCAAAACAGCAACCAAACACAAACCAAGTAGGAATAAATGACAGAGAGGCAGGAGGACGTCAGTGAGTTCAAGGCCAGCCTCACCTACCCAGGACATTCCAGGACTGTTCCCTAGATAAACCCTGTCTCACAAAACCAAACAAACAAACAAAAAACAGAAGAATTAGGAAAGTGTTCCTGAAACACCACAAACCAACTAGATGGCACTTAATAGCAATCAAAGGTGGGTGAAATATAAAATGGAGAGAAATTCTTTGATGAAATCCAACCCGCTTTCTTGGTCAAAGCTGTACAGCCAATAGAACTAGAGGGAGGGAACATGTGTCCATCTCTCAATTAAAAAAAAAAAGGCTAGAATCTCACGTGAGTGTAAAAGATGAAAATCTTATGGCTGACACCATCCAATCTCAGGATGGAAGGAAGGAAGGAGAGAAGGATCAGAGCAGTGAATATACAGGTGCACAGTCCTTACACCAATGCTGACTGCAGATAGAAAATAAGAGGAAGAAAAAAAAAAAAAAAACGTCACCAAAAGGACAGCCTGGTCTATAAAAATGAGTTCCAGGACAGCCAGGGCTATTACATGAAATTGGCTGAGTTCAAATCAGCAATTTCCCAACTCCAACAAGAATGTTTACAGGAAAGGCAACAGATGTGCACATCAAGGAAGGCCAGGGGAGCTGTAGGCGGCACACCCTTCACATGCTTTGAACCTTCTCTTTTGCAAGGTCACAGAGTTAGGAAAGGATCTTGATCTTGAAATTTCCTTAATAGTAAGTCTGCATGTGTATCACACTCAAGCCAAGTGCCCCTCAGAGCTCATGGAAGACAAAACGTTGCTCTAGAATAAGAGAGACACGGGGGGGATTTACTCAAGAAAATGAAAGCAAAATCCTACACATCCCTGGTGGTCTAGTGGTTAAAAAAAAAAACCCTACACAAACCCTGGCACAGAGTAAAATCAGTCCTATGAGGAAATTTGTAGCTCTAATTGCCTACTTTTTAAAAAGACTTGGTAAACGCCTTTAATTCCAGCACTCGGTCTGGTCTCCAAGAGCTAGTTCCAGGACTGACTCAATTAGAGAGAACTAGAGAGAAACCCTGTCACAAACAAACAAACAAAAGAATAAAGTATTACATAAATCATAGCCAGAGTGCCCGCCACTGCCACCTATGCCTGAGATAGCTGTGGCGGGCAGCCCTGGGGCTGGGGGAAAAGGGAGAGAGTGTGTCCCCTGGAGAGCCTTGGG
>CADCXT010005399.1:0-168726 GCA_902806775.1 Microtus agrestis | reverse complement strand
ACAGTATTATACATACTATGTATTAGTGTGGAATTTCTTTGTAAATGATGTATTTTGATATGCACAGATTCTTTTTGTGCTGCGTTTTAATATAAAATTTATTATGTTCATTGATGATACATTTTCAATAGAATATATATATTTTTGTCTATGAAACTAGCAAAAAATGTTTATTGAGTTATCTTGAAGTAAATATTTATTACATTCCACACACTTGTAACCAGAGTGAAGCATATGCTTGGCAGAACTAAAGGGCCTGTACAATTGTTCAACCTGGTAGTAACAGGAAGATCAGCCTTGTGGAACTGGGAAGTTGGAAAGAAGCTGACTAGTATGCTGCCTGATTACAGTCTGAGGCATGATTTCAGAGGGCTTCCTTAATGTGGGTTTTATGTAATGTGCAGATTTAAATGCTGACTGATATAATTACTTCATGATTGTTAAGTGCACAAGAAAATAAAAAAGTAAAGCTAAGAAAACTATTCCTGATCTGTCTGATTCAATTATGGCAGTCCAGGTGAGAGAAAGTGATACTTTATACCAGAGAGGTTGCATTAAAATCTATGATAATAAAGAAATGTAAGACAAAATTCTAGAATTTTGAAGATTTACAGAAGATTGTAATATATGATATTGAACAGCATAGATGAAGGCAGAAAATGGCTAATTAAAATTTTTGCATATTAGAGTTAATTATGTTGTGCAAGCAAATATTAAAATAATGTAGCTTTATAGAGCACCGAGAGCCATGGATTCTGAATAATCTCTGTTCAAGGAGGATATCAGAAAGTCGTCTGGATGTGGGCACGAAGAGTGAGAAGTATAAAACTGTAAATGAGAATAAGACAAGAGTACAGGCTTAATATCAAATCTATGACCAGAATTATAAGCAATAATAATTCAAATGTTGTAATGTTGACATATTTACTAAGTACTTACTACATGTCACCTAGTACAAGCAATTTCAAGAATAATTATCTGACAGACTTTATGTATTAAGCTCTAGGTCCACATTAAAACTAGAAAATCCAGAAAGTGGATTAAAGTTGGGTATATTAATAAGAATCATACTGGATAATTAGATCTAAAACTAAATTTTGAACTGGAAATATTATTCTTGGTTTCAGTTTTTTTCTAAGCCAGTAAAAATCATGGTACAAATTCAGGTGTATACTTCTGTAAGAAAGGAGAAAAGATTGAGGGAGAGAGAAGATGGGATAAGGAGAGCGAGTGGACTCTGAGAGTGACAAAGTTAAGAAAATAGAAATATTCAGATTGTTTAAACTTTAGAAAAAAATAAATAAAACTACAAGTAACTCTGTTGGAAGGAGGTTGCTTATTCTTCTTAGCCACTCAGCTTGCTTAGACCCAAAATAACCATACAGAAACTTATTTTTCTTTACTCATTTTAATCTATGACTGTACCTTTCTAAAAACCCATTTACTTCTTTTTATAACACTGTACACTCTTTTTTCTCTCTTCAAAGCCTATGTATATTTATCTAAAACTATGACACAACTGGATTTGTCTTTATTGCTTATCTGTAATTCTTTACTGTCTAGAAACGTATTTCAAAATGTTAAAAATGTTAAACACTACTTAAAATTTAAGCTGCACCATTACTATTGTAAATATGGTAATTTCTTCTTGCCTGCCCAGTACAGCATGGCTGGGCTGCTCACACACACCACCCTCTTCAAATTCTTTGTGGCCAGACTTCCTGCCTTTGAAAGAGTCAGAGTTCGCACTGGCAGGTCTGCCCAGAAAGCTGGCATTTCAAAACAATATGGCTTTTTTTTCCTGCTACGGCTGAATCAGGAAAACCTCTCTTAAAGGAGCTGTAGCATGTTGCCAGCAAACAGCAAAAAGCTGTGTTAAACACTGTATTTTTGTGTCTAGAATTAAGCTCTCTTAGGTTTTTAAGGTGGTGCCAATCTGTTGGAACTCAAAGTTGAGAGAGGGCAAAAATAAACAAATGTATTATCCTTGTCATGGTCATGTCCTCCAAGAAAGCTGTGTTCTGTGTTCCTAGTACTAACAGCTATATAAATATATTTATAAACAGATATATAAATAAAATCAGATTAATATTGAGGTCTTTAATCCATTTGGACTCGAGTTTTGTGCATGGTGATAGATATGGATCTATTTTCATTCTTCTACAGGTTGGTATCCAGTTATGCCAGTACCATTTGTTGAAGATGCTTTCTTTCTTCCATTATGTACCTTTAGCTCCCTTGTTGAAAATCAGGTGTTCATAGGTTTGTGGGTTAATATCCAGGTCTTCGATTCGATTCCATTGGTCAACATCTCTGTTTTTATGCCAATACTAAGCTCTTTTCATTACTGTAGCTCTGTAATAGAGTCTGAAGTCAGGGATGGTAATGCCTCCAGAAGTTCCTTTATTGTATAAGATTGTTTTGGATATCCTGAGATTTTTGTTTTTCCATATAAAGTTGATTATTGTTCTCTCAAGATCTATGAAGAATTTTGATGGGATTTTGATAGGGATTGCATTGAACTTGTAGATTGCCTTTGGTAGAACTGCCATTTTTACTATGTTGATCCTACCCATCCAAGAGCATGGGAGATCCTTCCATTTTCTGGTGTCCTCTTCAATTTCTTTCTTCAAACCTTAATGTTCTTGTCAAATAGATCTTTCACTTTTTTGGTTAGTATAACCCCAAGATAGTTTATGCTATTTGTGGCTATCATGAAAGGTGAAGTTTCTCTGATTTCCTTCTCTGATTCTCTATCCTTTGTGTTCTTATTTTTTAAGCAAATTTTCAGATTCCTACTTTTTTTTAGCAAGATAAACTTCATTAAAAATTGGTCTCATTTCTCTTGATTTTCTATGTTCAAGGGATGGATCATTTCTCTGGGAACAAGTTCATAATTAGAATTAGGTGTGCTTACTTCACAGACCATTAGTCTACATTCAAATGGAAATACTGGGAAAATCTTTGGTCTGAGACTAATCTGGCACCAGATCCTGGACATTTAGTGTTTTCAACAAAGAAAAGAAAAACAGAGAATCAACCAAACAAGGGAAAAAAAACAAGCATAAAAATGTCTCCTGTGATTATGATAATTTTGTAGATTGTGATTTTAATCTGCCTTTAAAATATTAACAAAAGTATTTTATGTTAGGAGCCAACATAGAAATCAAAATAGTAAAGAAATGTCTCACTTCCTATGTTCTTTAGGGTGTTCTATGTGCTTTGTTTTCTTGTTTGTTTTTAACAAGCACCTTCAAGATTCTATTATAAGATATGCCTCATTTTTTTTCTTTAAAATAATAAACTCTGTTTATCCTAAGCTAGTTCAATGTAGCATTTATTATATAGAATGTAAAAACACTGTAGCTATACTCTGCTTTATATAGAGAGTGGAATTTACTATGGAAAGGTCAGTGCTGAAGCAGAAACACAAAGAAGTATTCAAGTCTTTGATTCACTTCCTAAAGGTGTAAAAATCAGAGGAAGCTTGAAGAGAAGCTGATAAATTTAGCGTTGTAATGACATTAGGCACATACAAACATTTGGCCTGTATGAACAAACACTTTTTTACCTTTCTGTGGGCTCTCCTTCCTGCCTGGTAGGAAAGGGAAGTTCTCTATGGGTGAATTTTATTCACCATCTGCAATTTAAATAATTTTATGCCTAAACTTAATTGCCAAGGATTTTTGCTAATGAAACTCTTTACTTTATGTTTTGAGTAACCAGACAAGTAGAATGACATTTTTTTTTCAGACTTTTGAGCTAGGGAAGCCAAGTTTCTGATGGACATTTAAGTAATGAGGAGATATTTTCTGGATTAATAATTTTTAACAAATATATATCTAATTTCCAGAGTGATTTTATGTCTAGGAAGCTGGCCTATGTCACCGGAGAGCCATTAGGTTACAGCTTTGAATTGCGGCTTTCTGTAGAGGAATACAAACTGAGAGATGTGTGAAGAAACAATTTTTAAGAGCTAATAAGAACTGACACCAGCAAAACGACCTCAGTGATCGAACGTGTGATTACCACCTGCCAACGGAAATTGTAATAACCTAGCTATAGTACTTTTGAGAATATTAAAAAAACAAATTGAAAATGTAAAGAAATCAGAAAAAGTGGGCTTTTTAATAAAAGTGAAACACAATAATTTCAGATAAAATATCAAGCAGTAGACTCATACAATATATACTTTCTTATTAATTACATTTTTTTAGCAAACACGGTTATTCTTCAAAAATCTCACCATAATACATTTGATCCAAGGCTTAGACATATCATTTCACAAATTAATGCATTCTAATACATTTCAGTTTTCTTTTGCAAGAGATGTATTAGATTGGTTAATATCATAACCTTATTCTCTCTAACTTAAGTGAATATATTTTTTGTATGCATTTTTGTTAAGGAGCTATAGCTCAACATAATGTGGGGTTATTTTTAAAAAGTGAAAGATATCTACAGACAAAATGTCAGATTATGCTATTTTTATAATGTTAAAGAATGATTTTATACCCCTAATCATTATGCTATGGTTATATTTTATGGTTTATTAGTATGCTCAGCATGTCTTCTTAGTAATCATTTTATTTTATGTTGATTGTTATATTTAAACAACTTTTATAATATGGTTCCTGGTGTATCCTATATTAAAAATATTAATATTCTTAATTTCTATGTGCTACGTTAATGAAGACATTTTAATATTTCCCAGGTTTGTATTCAATTTAACTTAGCTTCTATCAGGTGGCTAGAAGGTATTAAGCACTTTATTACACTGGTATGATAGTGTTTGCACATTCCAGGGCTGGAACATGAGGATTAGAATTATTAAGCAAAAGGATCAGAGATATGAGAAAAATAAAAGACAGAAACACAGAATAGCCCTGGAAGGAAAATTCAATGAATACTAAAATTACCTGAATTTATTTTCCACATTCTTAAATACTGTGCTCCAAAAAAGGGAGGTGGGAGGCAACAGACGTCCTTAACATGATATAAGGAATAAGGCAAGTATCCTGCAGGCAGCCACTCCCTGGACCCTCTTGCCAATCTCCTTGAAGGAGAATGAATAGACTTGAATTGTTCAAACTTTGGTCAAGGGAGAACAAATCCATCTCTATATTCAAAGTACTAACTAACCATACCTTAGGTCAGAAACTCTAATTTGTAGCCACGCCTATTATCAACAACTTTGAAATGCAAGAATAAGCTCAAACTCTCTGACGTTTAGTTAAGGTAGAATGGACTCACATCTGTGAGACCTGGCAGCTGCTCTGCTCTGTTATCTTCCTGTCAAAACCTGTCAAGTAATGATGATCTTTGCAGGCACAAATGTTAATACTCATTATTCAGTCCCACGGTAATCCTATCAGAAATGACTCTGAATTCACCTCATTCTATATTAAAATATTCAACTATATTTTAGTTGTAGCCATATATGTACTTATGTTTATTATGTATATGTGATATGTATACACATATGAATAGATATTTTGTATGTATTAATCATCCAGTGCCCCCATACATTCAATTTGTTTTTATTTTCTTAAAAAAATATTTCAAAAGCCTATGGCATAATTGAAACTGCTGACAAAAATGGGAATGGTTTCCATTAAATCATTCAATTATGGCAATTCCTTATTAAAATATCAGAGGGAAATCATGGATTAGGTAATAAGTGAATTTCATGTGAGACTTTGGCATATTCTGTTTCGTCATTCATTACTATTATCCTTATCAGAGACCAGGATTCTGATATGATTGTACATTGAGTTTATGAGTCATTTTTGACAGAATGGCCATTTTCATAATATGACTTCATATAATGGAAAGGAAGTGTTGTGTATGCACCCTTTGGTAGTCAGAACCAGAGCAAGCCTTGTGGTTGGTCCTTATTGCCCTTGGGAGAACGATGGGACAAAAGCAGCTAGATCAGTGGCATCTACCTGCTTCTGTATTCATGAGTTTGTTATTTTTATTTCAACCCTTACTAAACATTAAATAAACATTTTTGGCTTCTCATATAGTGCCCATTTGTTTTCACCCCATATGACCCTGTGACTAGTCCACCTGCAAACACTTCAAAGACCTACAGAATATGACATTTTAAATGTTTTAAGAGCTTATACATCCATCGGCTGATGAAGGTTCTACGGTGATATGCAAGATATTCATCAGTATGGCTATAGGAAAGGGCCATTTCAGGCTCCCTCTCGTCAGCTGCCCAAGGAACTAGCTAGGGACATCTCCTTGGACACCTGGGAACCCCTCTAGAGTCAAGACTCTTACCAAGCCTAAAATGGCTCCCTTAATTAAGATACATACTTCCCTACTCCCATAACTACCCTTTCTCCATCCCAACCCTCCCATTCCCCAAAGCTCTCCCCATCCTCCCCTTCTCATTTTTCTCTCCCCATCTCCCCTTACCCCCATCCCATCCCCACCCCCAAGTTCCCAATTTTTGCCTGATCATCTTGTCTACTTCCAATATACAAGAGGATAACTATATGTTTTTCTATGTAGATGGAGACAGAGACCCACATTGGAGCACTGGACTGAGCTCCTAAGGTCCAAATGAAGAGCAGAAGGCGGGAGAACATGAGCAAGGAAGCCAGGACCGCAAGGGGTGCACCCACCCACTGAGACTGAGATCTAATGGGAGCTCAGCAAGGTCAGCTGAACTGGGACTGAGGAGCATGTGATCAAACTGGAATCCCTGAATGTGGCTGGCAATGAGTGCTGACTGAGAAGCCAAGGACAATGGTACTGGGTTTTGATCCTACTGCATGTACTGGCTTTATGGGAGCCTAGTCTGTTTGGATGCTCACCTTCCTAGAACTGGATGGAAGGGGGAGGACCTTGGACTTCACACAGGGCAGGGAACACTGACTGCTCTTTGGACTGGAGAGGGAGGGGAGCAGAAGTGTGGGGAGGGGGGGAAATGGGAGAAGGGGAGGTGGTGGAAATGTTTGATAATACTAATAATAAAAAAGAGAGCTTAGACAGTTCTCAACATTGAGACACACCTGTTCCTAGAAGCACCTGTTACTTCAAGAGGATGATGGTCATCACAGAAACTCCTTATGAAGAAAGCCTTCAGTGTGGCAAGGGTAGTCATTTGAGCAAGAAACTGATTTTGTCTGGACTGCTTGACTGTATGTTATGTGAACTAAACATGCAGGACACACATGAAAATGACTACTGAAATTGCCAAAACAATGTGGAACAGTCCTTCAGGGTTCTTGCTTAATAAAATAATTATGTGTTACTTGAAGTATAAGAGCCAGTTAGAAATAAGCCTAAGAATAGGCTATATTTTCATAGTTAATAAAAACCTCTGTCATTTTCTTGAGCTGGTGGCCCTCCAAAAATCCATCTATAAATGTCACCTAATGTACAGTCATGAATTTCCACATAAGGCCTGAGAAAGTTAGACAAATTTTAAAACATGGAGTCAAACAAGGTTTCCAGAATTCAAAAAATATGTTATATTGGGAAAGAGGTTATTCTTTTCCTTCTATAGAAAATAGAAAGATATGGATTCATTCAAGGTTGGTAGAGATTTGATTTGATACAGAGAGACCCCCTGAAAATCCTTGCAACAGACATAAAGAAATAAACTTAGAAAAACTATAAGAACGGTTGACGTTTACTTTATCTGCTTAAATATACAACAAAAATCATCTTTGGCTTCCTTATGTTCAACTCACGCTCCATACTTGTGTCAGTGCAGATATGTTTGTTACTTTTGGAGAGTTTATATGTTTTCAGAGCCAAGGGAACAGTCACCAACGAAAGTAGGTGGTCTAGGTGATCCAGACTCACAGAGTGCCCCTGTTGATGTTTTCTCATGTGCTCATTAGTTCACCTGCATTATTTATGACTATACCCACTCTCCCAGTAGTTCACTCATTTATTTACTATTAAAAAGTAAAAGTAGTCTCTAAGTGCCTGAATTTGTCAGCTTTATGTGTATAGATAGAGCCTCTGCACATGCATTTTAAATTTCATGGAATAAATGAAGATAATAAGTAATCCATTTATTAAAATATGCCTCAACTTCCTTCCTAACATTCTCACTCTCAGACAATAAAACCAATAAAGATATTTTCTCGTAGTTTTTTTTATATCTCAGTTCGTAAATTCTATTCTCAACAATAAATCGAATTCTTCTACACACTAAACCAAAGTCACTAAGTTCCGTATATTTTATGGCACAATGTCCTTCTTGCGTCCATATCCTGTCTAGCTTAAGCTTTGGAAAATGTCTCATCACTTGTTTCATTCTTGCAAATGTAACTGGCCCCAAACTCTATCATCTATTTCTGTATATCACATCAAAATATCATATTATGGTCCCAATGACCCCAATAAACAGTTATAAACTGAATCCATGACCACAAGGCCTCAGGCTCTGGAATGGTATATATCCTTTACTTTTTATATGATCTGAGGTGTCCGACATGAGAACTGGCAACAGAATATGAAAATAAGTGCACAATGAAAAATTAGTATATGAATAAATAATGAAAAGTTTGA
This sequence comes from Microtus agrestis, assembly GCA_902806775.1. Taxonomy (NCBI): domain Eukaryota; kingdom Metazoa; phylum Chordata; class Mammalia; order Rodentia; family Cricetidae; genus Microtus; species Microtus agrestis. Next base: position 160,185 of record CADCXT010005399.1, on the reverse strand, counting down.
TCTGCTATATGATGAAAGAAAAATTAATGAAATTTATTAAAAAGTTTATAAAATGCTCAAGGTATCCTTGGAAAGGTAAATGAAATATTAATTTTGAATATTTGAGACGACTGAGTGATAAACGAACTAACCAGCATTAGAGATATTATTACTATAATTAATTAAATAAAGTTTTGCTTACAAGAATTAATTTTTGAATTACACTTTAGGTACTATATATATATACTATAGAAGATATTTATTTTATAAGACTATTTCTGAACTTTTTAAATCAAACTATCAATGTTTTAGAAAAAGTGAAGTGTAAACTTTACAAGATAGTATTAACTTCATGATATGAGACCAAATTTTCAGTTTCCAGCAATTTTCATACTTTCAATTGATCTAATTTTCAATAACATTTGAAGTCATCTTTAACTTTGTTTGTGTCAAAAAATGTTAATATCTAACAAATTTTACCTTTACAAACATTATCAGATATGCTTTAGAGTTGGCCATCAGGATTTAGACATTGACTGTTTTTTAAACACATTGAAATGTAATCTTTCTCTATTACATATTATGCTATTATCAATCATCTTATTCTAAGTAACAAAAATTTATTTATAGAAAGTTTTGTCTGATTAGTTTTCATTATATGTGAACATGTACATATAAAAAATCTCTATTACTTGAAACACTACTAAAATTGCATTTAAAACTTAAAGAATCAAATGTAAGGACATAATATTGTAGTAATAATACATATGTGATTACTGGTTCTAAACAATCACCCTTACAATTTTCCAAAATTTGGTATAGAGTGGTTCTATTTTGGGCCATTTGCCTTTTCCCCACAAAAATGAGAACTTCAAGTTAAGTATGTGATAAATTCTGCTGACTGTGTTTGTGGTTCTATGGTATAAATGTAGAACTCATAGAAATTTTTTTTAAAAAAAAGAATTAATTTTTAAATAATGATTGTTTATTTTCTGAATGGAAACCAAGGAACAAACTGGTCTTTACTTAATTGCATGTTTGAATTTAGTTGTACTGCTCATCCTGACTACACAGCAACTGTTCATGGCCAGCATGATCCTTTTCTTCCCTTAGTGACTATCTTTAGTACAGATGCAGTTCACGAACATATTCCTTCTATTTACATATACACTTTTAAAATGTCACTTGAAAAGAAATTGACTTGAGAATTGTGTCCTGCATGTACATTTCTATTTTAAATTTTCTATCATTATTTTCAGACATAAAATATATCCAGTCATAATCAGAGGGAAACTCAGACAATGCCTGCCCTCTCATGGGAGGACATCTTTCCCCAAATGACAGGCATATCTGTCACAGGGCAAGATGATTTATCTCCTCTGATTTCATTCCATAAAGACGCCCTATACAAGGTGAAGTGATAATTTTCCTCAGAGTTAACATGTCCAATGTCTCATTTTTCATTCTAGTCCTTGTGAAATGACATCAAACACTAAATTGGAGACTAATTTTAGTGGTGAGGCTTGGCTGCCTGCCCATTTCTCTGGGAAAACAATCAAATTATCTGTACTTTTAAGTTGTAAAAGTTGTACAGCTCCTGGCCCTGGGCTGTTTTAACCCATACTGCAAAACCAGGAGAAAACAGTATATGTCAAAATTATATTTTTCTTCTAATAATTTTTTATTGCTTTATAAATAATACAATTTAAAATTTCGACTTCTTCCTTCTGATCCCCACTCACCCTCCCCCCTCCAGTCCTAAGAGAGGGCAGTGTACCCTGCCATGCTGGAAGTCCAAGACCCTCCCCCCTCCATCCAAGCTTAGGAAGGTATGCATCCAAATAGAATAGGATCCTAAAAAGCCAGAGAGCATGCCTGAACTGTCCCTGTCCCATAGTCACACTGATGACTATCTTGAATATCACCATAGAACCTTAGTCCGGTGATGGGTGGAGATAGAGACATAGACCCACACTGGAGCACTAGACTGAGCTCCCAAGGTCCAGTTGAAGAGCAGAAGAGGGAGAATATGAGCAAGGAAGTCAGGACCAGGTGCGTCCACCCACTGAGACAGTATGTCTGAGCTAATGGGAGTTCACCATTCCAGCTGGTCTGGGACTGAACGAGCGTGGGATCAAACTGGACCTTCTGAATGTGGCTAACAATTGGGGCAGACTGAGAAACCAAATAATGGCACTGGGATTTGTCTCAAAATTATATTTTTGAAAAAATTAACAGATATATGAAAATGTTACATTTGTATTTTACTTTTTAAGTTTTTCATTACATTTTAATACAATATTTTCTCATTTTATATTGATTTTCCCTTTTTCACTCCCTCCCCTCCTTCTAATCCATCCTTTCCACCACCCCTCTACTCCTATCCACCCCGCAGAAAGGGTAAGGCTTCCCCATGCTGTATCTGTTAAAGAATTGTCAGCATAAAACTTAGGGAAATTCTAGGATAAGAAAACCTAGCACTATACATAGTAGACACACATGAAAGTAATGAATTATTTTTGTATTGCAGAAAAAAAAAACAAGAAGATTAACTGCAAATTTTAACTGCCTGTGAATCTCCTAGTTTGATCCCCATGTGGACACACATACACACACACATACACACACACACACACACAGGCAAAAGATACTAGCCTCATTATTTTAAGAAATAAGCTCTTATGAACACTAGCAAATTCAAATTCAATATCTATAAATGATGGTATAAATTTTATATTGAAAATAATAGCTTAGGAATTTTCCAATCAGGTATTTTATTTTTGTATCAGTTGATCACTTGATCCAGTCTAACCAGTCATAGTCTTAGAAAAAAAAAGATGGGGATGGGTGTAAGTTTGAAGCCAAATAACCATTTAGAAAATGATTTTTATAAAATGGTTTCTGGTAGTAAGCTTGAACAATTTCTGATTTAAGTGTAACAATATAGAGTATGTATTTTGCAATCTATCCATGAGAGTATAGCTGCTTTAGAATGTTAAAATATTCTTGTACTTTACCGTTTCTTTTGAAGATATTGTATTCTTTTTTCTTTTATTTTACTGCTTCAACTTTTTTTTAAATGTGAATAAAAGTGAGAAAATAAATACACACACACACAAACCAATGAGACAATGAAATATCTGAAGAACTCAGAATCTAATCCATAGTCATGAAGTCAGCTAGTTTTAGAAGAGTTGCAAGAGTGCATCATGGATAATACATAGTCTTTCTAATAAAAATTGCTAGCAAACCATTTATGAAGATAACTCCCCTTTCAATGAATGTAAAATTCAACATAAATCACATCCAGTGCCCAACAATTAAAACTGTAACTCTGACAAAACCAAGCAAAATGCTGGGGAAATTGATTTGTATGCAATAGGATTTTAGATATTATTCCAAAGGCATAGTCATTTAATAAAAAAAAAAATAAAGTGGAGGAGGTCAATCCAAATGCATGTCCACAGCCAAGGAGATACTCAACAGAAGTAAGAGAGTATGTAAAGAAGGAAATGAAAGTTACAATTTGCCCCTCTACAAGGGATTGACATATGGACTAGATAATGAAAAATGAGCATAAAAGAAGAAATTAAATTAAAGGATGTCAGAGGAGCTACAGCCATCAGGCCTCACAATTAAGGGCTCCTACATTTAGATTGAACAAATATGACATCAGTGAAATGCTAATATAGAAGAGAGATTGCCTTTGAGGCCTCAACCCTAAACATGGAATTACAAACAACTGAGAAATGTTGAGAGTGGGAGAAATTGTCTTCCCAGGGAAGAGCACACCAATTGATTTTCTGTACTACATGATCAGTACTAAAGAACATACATAAAAATTGCATTATATGGACTGAACAAGTTGTATATAAATGAAAATACAAATAATATATAATATATGTCCACCAATTTTTAAAAAGGAGATTAAATTTTTAATGCAAACAAAGGAGAGTGTACATAGGAGGAGTTGGAAGAAAAAAAGGAAAAGATAATCATTATAGAAAATAAAAAAATAAATGGCTTAAATAACTGAATAGACACTTCTTTAAAAAGGCATACATTGCTAATGAATGTATATGAAAATTTATAACCTTCACAGTTATTCAAAGAAACATAAGCCAAGGTACAACCTCAATGTGACATTTTCACAATACAGTCAAAATGACTATCAACAGCAATAGTAGTAATACTTGATTCAGTAACCCATTCTACAAAGGATATAGAGATGAGAAAATTCATTGTTGGTTAGAATACAAGTAATATAGAGATGGTAATGTTGAATTAATATGTGTTAGCTTGACAACACTCTAATTAACCAGGACAGAAGCTGCTGGTCATACCTGAAATTATGCTTCTAGATTTGGTTAATTGCACTGGAAAATCCATCTAAATATTGGCTGCACCGTTCATGTTTGGAAACTCTGCACTTGTCACTCTGTTTCCTGACTGTGGATGTAAGTAGACCAACTGACAGCTGCCATGACTTCCTAGCTATGACAGACAGTCACCTTTTCAAACTGTGAACCCAAAATAAATCCTTGCATTCTTAAGTTATTTTCTGCTCAGGCACTTTGCTACAGAAAACTGAAAATTAGTAGAGATTAATAAAACAAACAAACAAATAAGCAAAAACCCTAAAGCAAGGTAAAGTATATGCCTATGACATACGACTGGGAAGGCAGGCAGCTCTGTCTTTGTGAGCTCTTTGCAAGTAGGAGGCTACATAATGTGGCTCCAACTACCAAACTACAACAATACAACAAAAATACAGAGAGGATGAAAGAAAGACACTAAAAAAAATAACAAGTGATCCAGTAATATACCTAGTAGATATCGACCAAATGGTGATGCTTATATTACAAAATACCTGCCTTTTCATGTTATTGTAATATTGTACATAATATACAAAATAAATAATGAATTTGAATTCTCTAAAATGGTGAATGATGAAAGAATATAGAATAAATTTATACAGTGAAATTATATTCAGTCATAATAATGTTTTCACCTATAATCTGGAGCAAAATGAAGGAGGTCCCACATTATATTGAATAATATAAGATTAATAAGAAATGTAGAAAGTTGCCAATACCTTCATAGGGAAATGGAAGGACAGTGGTTACTAGATAATGGGAAATTTCTGGGATGTTTTGGTTGTTATGCAAAAACCACCACAAGAGTAAAAGAATCATTTCAAGTTCTTCTTTAGAAACAGAAGGTAACTAATGGCTAAAGCAATCTATGATCCATTCATAAAGATGACCTGGCAGTGTAACTTCCCACACATGAAGAATATTAGTAATTAAAAACGCATATCTGTCCTTTTGTTTTTATATCATCATTTTGACTTTGGGCAGTGCCAGGGTCACCGCCAGCCCTGTGGTTCTTCCTGACCGCTCCAGAGAAGCTTCCTTCACACCTGGACATCAGCAGAGATGTAGGCCTTGGACCTAGAGTCCTCTTAGAATTAGCTTGCTGTTTTCACCTGCCTCATTCCAAGACCTCAAGTTCAGCTGAATAGTGTTAGTTTGAACATTTGTGTTCAGTAAGCAAATTAGTGAGGCAGCCAACTTTAATCTACCGTTCATGTTCCAGTTTGTCTCAAAAGGGTGCTTTGGACTTAACTCCCTGTGAGTCAGAGATAATCTATATCGTTCTCATTGCCTTTTGTATATGTCTCATTTCAGTTTTTACATTAAATTCTTGGTTACTGTTTTCATTTTATGTTAAAATGGGGATTAGAAACACCACATAGTCAAACACTTATATTAATTGTAAGCATTTTTTTGAGATTTGTATATAGTAATTTGTAATAAATTTAGTATGTATAGTCACTCACCAAACAAAGATGTATGAAAAAGATCTTTGTAATACATATTCACTCCTTATATCATAAGAGCTACTGTTTCAATTTTGGACAATTGTGTAATTTGAGTAGGTAGCATGTAATAACCGAGTCACTATCCAGGTTTCATGGGAAACTGTTAGGATTTTCTGATGACAAGTTATTTTCTGGCCTTCAAAACTACCTGCATTTCTCTTAATGGCTTCTGGCCCTTTATTTTTGATTACATTCTGGGAAAGCATTGCATTGAGAACCATCTACGTTTCGTAAAATCTCTGGTAACAATAAGGTGTGGTCTATAAAAATTGTCTATTTTTAGTTAAAGGATTGGGTAGGTTTGTCGTCTTTGCTGAGTGGCTCACCAGTTATGATCCCCATAGAGTCCCTCCTATTTATTAACCCAGAAATTTAACAACCATTTTCTGTACAATTTCCTTTTCTGAAAGTTTCATGCAAATAGATTCATGTGTTTGTTATATCATGTTATATTCAGAATGTTTACTTTCCCTTCATGTGCTTGAAGCTCATACTATAAATAACAGTTTGTTAACTGACAATAGGGTAGCTTATTGTGCTTTGATTTCCATTTCTCTATTAAGTCTTCAGTTGTGTCTATTTCTTGACTCCTGGAAACATGCATCCTTAAGCACCCATATGGACGTATTTAATTTGTCTCAATTCTGGAACATTACTATGATGAAAAGGCTGTTGATTTGACCAACCTTAGAGCTGATTAAACAAGAAAATTCGAGCTGTTAAAGTGACAGTTGAAAATGATTAATCAAATTTTTAGAAATTGCAATTTCTTTAATGGGACAATAACAAGTCAGTATTTTGAAAATATAGTCAATATTTTGAAAGGAATATCTAGAAATTCAGTTTTCAAGAAAAAGCTTATGCATATTTTAGGAAACAGAAAACTGAACATATTTTCAGATCTGTATTCTTGAAAATGAAAAACAGAGAAAGTTCTTCATTCTGACTAATTTTGAGACATCCCTCTGCAAGCAGGAAACAAAACCATCCTAAGCTCTCCCTTGCTTTATACTCTCAGTGAACAGCAGCTTATAGAGGAGAGGCTGAGCAACCCAACTGAAGTCAGAAGTGTCCTAAGACCTATCAAGTTATCTGTAAGTTAACCAGAGATCTGGAGTTTGAGTTTTTGTGACGTATCACCTGTGTTGGGGTGTGATTTTCAGAGACAAAGCTGCATTTTTGATTTATCCTTGCTCTTGTAAGAAACTGCTTACCTAAATTCCATTAGAAACCCCAATGAAATGACATTGGTTCATCATTTGGGATTTGGTGCAATCATTAGTTGGGTTAGTTACTGGTACCCTTTCCAGACTGAACAGGTGAATGTGTGTGTGTATGTGTGTGTGTAGGGGGGCATGCATGTGTGTATTTATATATGTATGTATGTGTATGTGTGTATATGTGCATATGTATGTGTGTGTGTTCTGTCATACAGGATATCATAAGATCCAACTTTTCCTTTATTGATGGTTAATGGTTTCTCTTTGGGTGTAATATTCATCAGTGATGCAGAAGACAATGCAAAGTTGCCTTTGCCCAAGTAAATAGCCCTCATGTGTGAGCAGACGGTCACCTTTAGATGCACAAACACACACACACACACACATGCACACACACACACACACACACACACACACCTATGCAGAATGTAGGCATGAAAGTATGGAAGAAGTCAGGGTTTTGTGGAAAGGGAAATGTGAGGAGATACTAGTTGAGACAACATCAAACACATTCACACTTACTGGTACGTATTAAGCTGCTGCTGATTTTGTAGCTGTTTTGTTCTTGACATAGCCAAATTTTAGGGATTCCACAAAACTAGGAAACTGTGGTAGCAAGGGCCCAGATTAAGAAACAGATTTGTTCAATTGTTCAGAGATAACTTTTGAAAGACTTGTAAGGGTCTTCCCTGCCCACAAGGAAAGGAGTGCCTGCTGACAAAACCAGCTACACCACTCTGCAGGGTGTCATCCTGCCTCCAGAGTCCAGGGAGACCCGGCGGACATAAGTGCCAGAATATGCTTCATGTAGCTGAATCCAGCTCGCCTCACCCAGGTTCCCCCACCTGTCCTGGAGCACAAATGCTAAACTGCTTCTGCAGCTTGAACTCTGGTCTGCTTTGGAGCTGAGATGCAGACTAAACATCAGACTGCTTTAAACTTTGGGACACAGAACTCATTTTAATTAAAATATTAACCTCTCTTCACTTAAGAAGGGGGAAAATTGGGGGTTCCTGTCACTGTTGCTCAGAGACTGGAACTGGTGGTATTTGATAACAACAATGTATGTCATTGTACTCCTACTGAAATTGATCTAATGATATCTGTAACTGCTTATAGATGTTGGGAAAAGTTTGACACATGCTGTAAAGTGTTTGGGTTTAATGCATATGTTAAAAATTTTAGATTTTGATCCCTTTTACACTGCCCTAACTTTTGGCAGGCAGCACACGAAACTTTATGTGGAGTAGGCACTTAGGAAGGAGGACATACCATAGGCCAGACTAAAAGGTGAATACTGGGTTGGGAAAAAGCCCTTTCTTCTTGTCTGGAGATGGAGTTATTGGTGCCAAAATTATATCATTATATCTTTTGTTTGAGGAGCTCCTCACAGTCTTTTCATTAATGATAGACGCAGGGTCCCAATGACGGGAGTTAGTGTGGATCCTCGCCTGAATAGCACACCATACAGAGGTTGTAGAAACTGGCTCAACATGGCATGGTACAGGTATGAGGGCGCTCTCCACATGGCCTAATACAGGGTGCCCTGTGATCTGTTTACTTTAATCCTGCTAGATGCCTTTTATTTGAGGAGCTCCAAGGACAGGCGACTTATGGCAGCATAGTCCCCCTACCTAAGACAGGGCCCTGGGAACCCTATGACGGGTAAGGGGGAAAGTAAAAATGCCTGGTCCCCACTCAACCTAAGAATCATCAGGCACCCCTCTGTTCCCAGGAGAGATGGATTGCTTCACCACTCGAGAGGAGGGTCTCTCCTTATCTCAGTCCCTTCTCCTTTAGATCTGACACCATGGTTGACTCTGACTGTTGCTCTCCACGTAATAACTACCTGCCTTTATATAAGAGAAAGGGGGATCTGTTGGGAGCCTTTTCCCCCTAAAAATCATTACAGGAACCATCACCCTGGGGAGTCTGCAGAGAACCCCACACCCATAATTGTGCTAAGAATAGTTCTATTGCCGCACACCCAATTAAAGCTGTTAATGGAAAAAAATAAATAAAGAAAGAAAGAAAAAAAAAGATAAAAACAGGACATGACGTTGAGGAAGGGACAGTGTTACAGTTATGTTTGGGAGAGGTCAGAGGTGAGAAACATGGGTGATTATGACCCTGTTTAATTGTATGCATGTATGAATTTCCCAAAATATAATAATAATAATATTAGCTCCAGGTTTGAGAAACCTCCTTTCAAATTATTGGTAGGAGTCTGAGACTCCGAAAACAATACAGGCTATTGCTGCTGCTATGGATTGCCTCCCCGAGGTTGAAGGTAAGTCTCGATTGTGGAAGACAACATGCCCTTCAGACACAGGGTTTGGAAGATTGGAGCTGGATCTGACCTGAAAATCCTGTCTCTGAGGACTAGCTTTCAAAGTACCAGATGGTGCTATACAAACTGACAAGGGAGGGGAGCAATCAAAATCATACCCAGTTGCGATGCCTGTGAACCACAACAGTGTCCAGCGTGGCGAGACAGTCCTATCGGCGCAACAATGGCATTCATGCCTTGGTGATGACTAAATGCCATCAGGGCCTGCTCAACAGGGGGATAGCTGAATCCTTGTGGGGCTGCCAACCAGGTCCAAAATAAAGTCTCTGAGACCTATCATTAAAAAAAAAAAAAGAACACTATTTGGTGTTTCAAATACCGTTGTTTACAGAAAATTCAAAACAAAAATGTTTTGAATGCATCTTTACATGGAAACTATAATAAAGTATTTCAAACTATAAAAAAATTTTGAAGTTGAATTTTATAACTCCTCAACTGTTGTTATAATATGGAATAAGTAGAACTTGCATCCTACAACCAATAAGTGAAGTTTTGCCTCCCCAAACAAAATGTATTTAATCACTTGTTATAGAATGCTGGATAATTATGACAGCATACATCTTACTAAACACAAAACAATGGAATATGTACTTTACAACATAACCTTGTTTAAGCATTATAACATTTTCATGAATTACAAATTACCATTACTTTTATCTCAAACATAAGGAATGCAAATCTTGAAGATTATAAGTGATAATGAACTATTAATGTCAGGCAACTGTTATATATAAAATCAGGTTTGAGAGCATAAATTATAATTCCAGAGTCTTTCCCACTAACCTTCATGTTTTATTTCTCTTTCTTTTTTTTTTAAAAATCCTGGATTTTTTCTTTGTAGCTTTGACTGTCTTTTTGATTGAAGAATAAAGTACTCAACTTGAATACAAGACATAATTATATGTTTGCATTTCACAGTTTTATTTTGACTTTTGTTTCCTGTAGAATGAATATTTTCAATAAATCATTCTGGAAAAGATTATCATAATTTGTCATTTAAATCACAATATTAAAATGAATTCCCTACAGATTTATTGTCACAGAAAACATATTGAACACATGTTCAAATTTTATTAACGTCTAATCCATTTAGTATACTACAGTATTGATATCATCTTCAGTACAAATAAGCTTTATGGATACAAATATCATTATTTTCAATTTTGATCAAGGTTTGAAATTATATATTGATCAGCTTTCAAGTTAAGAAATATTTACCTTTCACCTGTCATATGGAATACATAGGCACAATATGTGTGTGTGTGTGTGTGTGTGTGTGTGTGTGCGCGCGCACACGCACACGCTAACTTTATGTTTCATAAAATTCTGGGAAGACTATATTCTATGAAGCTGCTATCAATTAAATATACAAAACAGAAAGCAAAAACATGAACAAAAATGTTATAAGGAATGGGAAATATTTTTATAGCAAATACATTGAATTTTGACACACTTCAGAGAGAAGTTAGAGGTGTTAAAAGCCAGGTTACTCCATCCAGTTTTCACTAAAATGACTTTCACCATATTCTCATCTGTCTCATCAAATCAAGTTTGCAACTGTAACACTTTGGCACTAACATTTTATGGTGTGCACTTGTTAACACAGTCAAAGCAGAAGCTCATCTGATGTCTTTTAAAGAAGTCGTGTATATAACATCTAGGACAATTTTGTTGTTGTGTTTGCTTAATTTCCTCCTTTAAGTTCAGCCAAACACTAAAGCTCTGTTTTTATTCCTTTGTAGCCAGAATCTCTAGCTAGCAAAAGATAGCTTCTTGTTTCTGGTTTGCAATTCTATTTTCCAATGTTCACTTACCCTGTGAGTGAGATTTGCCTCAGCATGAAGCATCATGCTTATTTCAAAGTAGACTCCCTTCATTTTTCTTTCAAGACTTTCAGTGTTTCTCAGAATGTGCTCAGCAGGGAAGAGCACTTTATGGATGCTCCTCGTTTGCTGCTTCAGCTGACAATGTCTGTGTTTACACAGTGAGTGACATTCAGATAGAGAATAGAAACGTTCCATTAATTTGGATTGAGTTTTCTAATCTTTTCTTGTTTTCCAGTACAAAAGGAAGCATGAATGAGGTTCAAACACCTCTAAAAACAATTTAGTTTGCGTGAGTATGTTAATCATCAGGTAATTCTGTAGGAAAATTGTTTAAACACACAAACAACAGGTGAAATTAAAAAAAAATGAAAAGGCAATGGGCAAGTATCCACTGGTTGTAATTGAATTGTTTTAATGAAAATTAAATAAGTCTTCAAAACAAATATTGTAAAGGAAAATCATGAGAATGCTTAAAGGATATTTTTGTTTGTTTGTTTTAGGAAGGAATAAAATACTACTTTATTTTAGTGCAGGAAGGTATGCTGTTGATACTATGTCAATTTTATAAAAAATATAAATGATTAATTGGTTTTGGGCATAAAATAGGCTTCTGCATTCTAGATGTGGTATAATTTCACTATCTAAGGGTTAATTACCAAAGTAGTAAGAAATCAAAGGTTGCATCTTGACCACATCAATCTCTAAACAGGATAGGTACAGACATGTTTGTGAATGAGCTATAAGCACTTTACCAACATAATAATCGTTACTGTTTTCATGATTCATCAGTTTTAGTAAAGACTTAATGAGCTAAGACATAATCTTTCATGTCCATTCTTCTTTGTCTATCTGAGTAGCTAAATCAATTCCTTGAAAAGTTTGAAGTTCTAAAATACCTTTAGGCCCATAGGTCTGAAAAAGAAGCCCACTCTCTCCTGTTAAAGGCTAACACTCGCTCTTTTTTAAGTATAATGCATCACCTTTTTTATGTGGGATATGCATGCCCAGGATCACTTGTCACCATGCCAATAGCTGGTAACAATGTGATGTGGGATTCCACTCTGTATACTGTGAATATGTTTTGCTACCACTTGTTAATAAAGAATTTGTTTCAGCCTATGTCTCTCTGTATAGAGAAGAATACAGTCAGATTGAAAGAGATAGAAGAGAGAGAGAGAGAGAGAGAGAGAGAGAGAGAGAGAGAGAGAGAGTCAAGCAGATGCAGTGTAGCTACTGAAGGATACAGAACTTTAGCGGTAGGCCACAGCCTCGTGACAATGCACAGATTAATTGAAATGGGTTAATTTAATATATAAAAGCTAGCTAGGAATATGCCTGAGTCATTGGCCAAGAGTGTTGTAATTAATATCATTTATTAGTGATTATTCATGTCTGGAAGTTTGGAAATGAAAAACAGTCTACGTCTACCACAATGTACCCATGGAATTTCTAGCTAATCACTGAGAAAGAAAGAGCTTTTCAGAAGCAAGGCAGAATAGCAAACATCAGGTCTATTTCACAGTATACACAATAGAATAATTTAAGGGTATATGAGAAGGCATTTCATGTAGCTTCAAAGTAATATATAATGATTTCTTGCACTGTGGTTAAAATCAAAGCAATTCTTAAATTTGCATCCTTTGGAAGTAAGGATCATTGTTGAGTAGAGATGAGCTTATATAGTAAGAATTTTACATTTTGTGGCCTGACAAGATGGCTAAGCATGTGAAAACATTTGACAACAAGAAATACAACTTGATTTCAATCCCCAGACTTGATGTAAAAGATGAGAATTGACTCCTACACATCATGCATGTTTTCACTCACACACACACACACACACTCATACACACAGTAAATGTGATGAAATATATTTAAAAAAATTTTAGATTATTTGTGTGTGTGTGTGTGTGTGTGTGTGAGAGAGAGAGAGAGAGAGAGAGAGAGAGAGAGAGAGAGAGAGAGAGAGAGAGAGAGAGAGAGAGAGATTAGAGTTTGCCTGGAAGTATGTTTCTAAAGAAGTCAGAAGAAGATGGCATTAGGTCTCCTGGAGGTAGAATTTCAAATATTTTTGTGTGACCATGTGACTGCTGAAGACCAATTCTCAGTTTTGTAAAAGCAACACATGCTCTTAATTGATGAGTTATCGTCCCACCCCAGATAAAAACCGAATTACATGCTTTCTTATCTAAGAAACCCATTATAACTTACTATATCACGTATAATTTTGGAAAGTTAAATACCTAAACATGTTTAAGAATTGAATAAAGTATTTGAGCTGCCATTTATACATGGTAAATAATGCTATCCTAAAAACTTTTTGTATTGGAGGCATAGGGGGCGAAGCAATAAATGTAATCCTATCTCAGACAGGGCTCACAAGCTGCACATGGATGTCCAGCATATTTTCTACTCTCCAAAGACATAATTTGAATGGATATATTTGGTAGTTGATAGAAACACTGGAAACTTGGTTCCTAGAATAATAATATTTAGTGTATAGAGAAATCCCAGAATGATGATATTTATTTTATTAAGACTTCTGCCCTCCTCACACAATCATACAGCTTAGAATAAATTAGTAGGTAGGAAACTGTTCCTTGATGGAGTGACAGAAAATGCTGCTACTCTTACAAACCTAAAGGACACAATATGGGTCATAACCACTATATCCTAATTTATTTATTCATTCTGTACCTTCAAAACTTTCAGGTATCAGCATCACAAAAGGTTATCTTATAGACAAGTTAGTAGTCTAGTTATGTTGTGGTGCCAAAGATGAGTCAGTTGACGATTATTATAACACATTTGGTTAAGTAATCTGTATCATTGAGCAAGCTATTTTTCCATGTTTCCCAATCCTAATCACATTAGAAACAGAAACAATCTCTATATGATAAAGAAAAATCTATTTTTTCTTACCCAAGTCTATGTTAATTATGCTAGTAACTATAAAAGTAGGGCCTTAAGAAATTTATTTTACCTAAACACAGTATGTAATTTTAATACAAGAAAATTAGGGGAGTGATGATGTAATAACCAGATGCTGAGTAGAATTAAGTATCTTGGAGTACATGGAAGGATTACATCTTATGGGTTACAGAGCCAAACAAAATAATTTTCAGAGGCATGTCACTTCCAAAGATATTTTTGAGATACAATTTCTACAGAGTGCCAGACACTTTTGCCTCCTCGCTCTAATAAAAGGATAGAGTTTATTCTGCACCTATCATCACGATCCAGAAGGTTCATCTCCTTGCAATTCCCACCAGGCCCTAAAGGTAGCATATTCTGCACCTGAAAATACTCCTCTCATATATTTATTGTGTTATGAGTATCAGTTATAAGAAAGTCTAGAATTGATTAACAGGGTATGTTTTATAAGATTCAGAGTCTAATATTTATTTTATGGCATTCAGAGTAACTGATAGAGGAAAAATCATTTATAGTTCATGATAAACCTTGAGAGAAACAGCTATATGCTGAAATATTATGAAATACCCTCATAAAATTCTGATATATGTGTATGCCATCTATGACAAAAACAGAATAACATTTAAAAAATAGGTGAAAACCTGACCATGGCTAGACTTTCTGAAGACTGTGATAAGTGATGGGTTGCTAATAAATTATTTTCTTGTGAGGTACAACATGGGCGATGTGGTGGGAAAGGAAAATATGAACAAAACATATTGTTTGTATTTTTTAAAACAAGTTTTTAAAAGTGATTTCATATGTATAGATATTTTCCCTGCATGTATGTCTGTGTATCAGCGCATGCCTATAATCCACAGCGGTCAGAACAGGGAGTTTGCATCACCTGGAACTGGAGACACAGGAAGTTGTTAGTAATCGTGTGGCTGCTGGGAATAGAACACGGGCCCAAAACATATTGTATGAAAAGAATTATTTATCATTTCCAGCTTTGAAATTCTATAAGATTGCTATGTGTACTCTACTATTATATATATATATATATATATATATATATATATATATATATATATATATATATATATAGTCTATGTGTGTGTTATGGATATATATTGATTTGAATAGATGAGATATTTTATCAGTTATTTAAAATTCATATTTTCATATCTTAAAATTTATCCTAATCCATCATTTAAGGCACTCTTAAGAAAACATCCTTCAGAGGCATGGCTAAGCATTAAAAGTGCAGAAAACCAGGGTTCAGTTCACAGCATTGACAATCATCTCTAACTCCATTTCCAGGTATTAGGTACACATGTGGTATATATACACACATGTATACAGGCAAAACATGTGAAAAATACAATGAATAAATATCCTCAGCAAAGCATTCCTTGTAGCTCAAGCTGGTTATGAGGGTTCAGTGGAATGGAAATCTAGTAAACTATACTTGTTTTAAAACTTCAGAATATATCTACTACTAAAAATTTGTATGAAAATTAAAATAAAATACACTTTAAAAGATGAAGAGCAAGACATTTTGGTTCCTGGGGCTGTGGTCTACACTAATGTAGCAGTTAAGACATTTCCATTTTTAAAAATCTGCAAGACTGTATCACTGGAAGTAAATTCTGATTTTACTTAAATATAAGCAGGTAACTTTTAAAATGAAATTCATGAATGCTTAAATTTACTGTAGCTAAGAGTTTAATTTTTTAATTGTAATTTGATATAGTTTCCTTTTTACAAACTCATTATTCCTGGTTACTTGAAAATTTCTATTTGTTGGTAAGAAAGAAAGCTAGCACTAAACTTATGATAGGAGAGAATATAGTGATATTAAGAATATTATCATAATTACAAATAGTTTTGTTATGCAGTTATTTTTGTACAGTATTTTTCTGTCTTAAGCATATTTTTTCAAAATAATCAATGTAAGAGGTAGTTGTTATGTTCATGATTTCCATCATTTTGAACTAAATTTAAATATCTTAAGATTGCCCAATATTGCATGCTGCCTTCCTTTCAGAACAAAAGAAAAAGAAGGGATGGGGAGGGAGAAAGAGAAGAAGGAAAGGAAGGGAGGGAAGGAGGGAGGGAAGGAGGGAGGGAGAAAGGAAGGAAGGAATGAAGGGAAAACAAGCAAAAAAGTCTCACTAAAGCATGAAAGTTTGACAAACCTACCGATAGGTATAGAAAATCTACCTGTATATTTACTATATTCTGATATAATTCACATCTATCGAAGAAGAGACTTTGGAGTTCAACTGAATGATCTATGAATAGAAATTTCAGATTAGGCACAAGGAACAGTAAATGTGAACATAATAAAGAATGGCAATAATTATAAAGATGAGATTATTTTGTAGTTTAAACAGGTTTAATATTATTTTTAGAAATCATAATATTAAATTATAGTTAATGCTAATATTTAATAAAATGATCTGGAAGCTTATCATCCCAGGGATTTACGAGTCCTTGCATGATAAACAATCCAAGAAAAAAAACCTCATTTTTGCTTAACGCAAATCTCATATTGGCTCAGCCCCTTTGCCATTATAATAACTTCTTTTAGTTGCAATGAAGCAATAATGTTTAAACAGACACCAATAACTAAAGAGATTAGGTTATCAATTTGAAAATGGAGAGAAGAGGAGCTGGAGTGAAAAGAATGAGGAGTCTAAATGATGTACACATATTATCCATGTATAAAATTCCCAAATAATATTTAATTTAAAAATCCTTATTCCTTGTTGAAACTGTGGCTGAAGTCATAGAGGCCAGAATTTATACTCATTGTGTTATTTAATAGACTCTCAATACTGCAAAAGTATTGAAAATTGAATAATTTATGATTTATTGCAGATATTTAGATTTACAGAATTTAAGAACATTATTTTCTACAGGTTGAAACAATGAGCACATTGGAAGATGCTTCCTCAATGAGTTTAGCCCTTTATCAAAAAAGGTGTTAAGGAGTGGTAAAAGGGTCTGGATCATGAGTTTCCGTTTTAGCCAGACCAGACGTCATACTTAGCCGTAATAGAGTTTGAAGTCAGGATGGAAGCCGAAGTTCCTATGAAAGATTGTTTGGCATCCTGGGTTTTGTTTTCCATATAAAGTTGATTATTGTCCTCTCAAGAACGAAGAATTATGGGATTTGAGGGGCATGAACATAAATGCTTTGTAAAGCCATTTTACTATGTTGATCCTCCCAATCCAAGAGCAGGGAGGTCCTCCATTTCTGGATCCCTCAATTCTTCTCAATGCCTAAAGTTCTTGTCAAATAAATCACCCGTAGCACCCCAAGATATTTAGCTGTTGGGCTAGGAAAGGTATGCTTCGATTTCCCTCGTTCCAATCCTTGGAAAGAGGGCAACATTTTGGTGATCTACCGCCACATTACTAAACGTGTTTATCAGCTGTAGGAGTTCTTTGGTGGAGTTTTTGGGGTCGCTTATGTACACTATCATATCATCTGCAAATAATGAAAGTTTAACTTCTTCCTGCCAAAACCCCTGATCCCCTTGTGTTGTCTTACAGCTAACACCAAGCACTATATTGAAGAGGTATGGAGAGAGTGGACAGCCTGTCTGTTCCAGATTTCAGTGGGATGGCTTTGAGTTTCTCTCCATTTAATTTGATGTTAGCTGTCGGCTTGGTGTAAATAGCTTTTATTATATTTAGGTACGTCCCTTGTATCCCTAATCTCTCCAAGACTTTTAACATAAAGGGATGTTGAATTTTGTCAAATGCTTTTTCTGCATCTAATGAAATGATCATATGGTTTTTTTCTTTCAGTTTATTTATATGATGGATTACATTGATAGATTTTCGTATGTTGAACCAGCCCGCACCTGGAAGAAGCCTACTTGGTCATAATGGATAATTTTCTAATGTGTCTGGATGGTTGACAGTATTTTGTTGAGGATTTTGCGCGATGTTCATGAGCGAGATTGGCCTGTAATTCTCTTTCTTGGTTGAGTCTTTGTGTGGTTTTGGTATCAGAGTAACTGTAGCTTCATAAAAGGAATTGGCAACGACTCTTCTGTTTCTATATTGTGAAATACCTTAAGGAGTATAGGTATTAGGTCTTCTTGGAAGTTCTGGTAGAATTCCGCATTGAAACCATCGGGCCTGGGCTTTTTTTGGTAGGGAGGTTTTTGATAACAGTTTCTAATTCTCATGACTAACAGGTCTATTTAGATCGTTCACCTGGTCTTGGTTTAGCTTTGGTATATGGTATTTATCTAAAAAGTGTCCATTTCTTCCACATTTCCAGTTTTGTGGCATACAGGCTTTAGTAGATCTCAATATTCTCGAATTTCCCGTGTCTGTTGTTAGCACCCTTTCATTTCTGATCTTATTAATTTGCATATTCCTCGCCGTTTGATTAGTTGGATAGGGGTTTATCGATCTGTTGATTTTCCCAGGAACCAGCTTTTGTTTCATTGATTCTTGATAGTTTCTGTGTTTCTATTTATGATTTCTGCCCTCAGTTTGATTATTTCCAGTCTTCTACCCCTTAGGAGAGTCTGCTTCTTTTTTCTAGAGCTTCAGGTGGGTTGTTAAGTCTCCAATGTGTGCTTTCTCTGTTTTCTTTAAGTGGGCACTTAGTGCTATGAACTTTCCTCTCAGGACTGCTTCAAGTGTCCCATAAGTTGAGTAGGTTGTTTCTTTATTTTCATTGAATTCAAGGAAGACTTAATCTTCTTATTTCTCCTGATCCATGTGTGGTTCAGTATTTGACTGTTCAGTTTCCATGAGTTTGTAGGCTTTCGGGGTAGCATTGTTGTTGAATTCTAACTTTAATCCATGGTGATCTGATAAAGAGGAGGTTAGCATATTTTTTGTACCGTGGAAGTTTGCTTTGTTACCAGTATGTGGTCAATTTTCGAGAAGGTTCCAGAGCTGCAGAGAAGAAGGTATATTCTTTTCTTTTTGGGTGGAATGTTCTATAGATGTCTGTTAAGTCCATTTGATTCATTACCTCCATTAATTCTCTTATTTCTCTGTTAGGTTTCAGTCTGATTGACCTGTCCATTGGTGAGAGAGGAGTGTTGAAGTCTCCTACTATTAGTGTGTGCGGTTTGATGGCAGCCTTGAGTTTTAGTAATGTTTCTTTTACGTACGTGGGTGCTTTTACATTAGGGGCATAGATATTCAGGATTGAGACTTCCTCCGATGAATGTCCTGTTATGAGTAAAAAGTCCCCCCCACCTTCTGATTGATTTAAGTTTGAAATCAACTTTGTTAGAAATTAGTATGGCCACCCCTGCTTGTTTCTTAGGTCCATTTGCTTGATAAGCCTTTTCCCAGCCCTTTACTCTGAGTAGTTGCCTGTCTTTGTGTTTGAGGTGTGTTTCTTGTAGACAGCAGAGTGTTGGATCCTGTTTCCGTATCCAATCTCTTAGCCTGTGCCTTTTTATAGATGAGTTGAGTCCATTGACATTAAGTGATATTAATGTCCAGTGGTTGTTCATTCCGGTCATTTTCTAGTAGTAGAGTTTGTGTGTTTCCCTTCTTGAGATGTGTGGGAAGGGACTCAGAATCGAGTTATTGTGGGCATTGTTGGACTCCTTGGTTTGTGATTTTCCTTCTATTACTTTCTGTAAGGCTGGATTTGTGGCTACATACTGTTTAAATTTGTTTTTATCTTGAAAAATTTTGTTTTCTCCATTTATAGTGAACGAAAGTTTGGCTGGGTATAGTAGTCTGGGCTTGCATCCATGGTCTCTTAGTTTCTGCAGTACATCTATCCAGGACCTTCTGGCTTTCATGGTTTCCAAAGAGAAGTCAGGTGTAAGTGATGGGTTTGCCTTTATAAGTAACTTGGCCTTTTTCCTTTGCAGCTCTTAATATTCTTTCTTTATTCTGTATGCTTTGTGTTTTGATTATTATATGGCGAGGGGATGTTCTTTTTTGATCCAGCCTATTTGGTGTTCTGTAAGCTTCTTGGATCTTCATAGGTATATCTTTCTTTAGGTTGGGAAAGTTTTCTTCTATAATTTTATTAAATAATTTTCGGACCGTTGAGCGCACTTCTCTCTTCAACCCAATTATTCTAGGTTGGTCTTTTATGTGTCCCAGATTTCCGAATGTTTGTGATGAGAGCTTGTTGGATTTGCTCTTTCATGACAGTGCGTTTATTTCCATGGTATCTCAGCGTCTGAGATTCTTCTCAACTCTTGTATTCTGTTGGTTATACTCGTTTCTGTAGTTTCTATTCGTTTACCTAGATTCTCAATGTCCAGACGGCCCTCTGTTTGTGTTTTCTTCCTTGTCTCCATTTCAGTTTTCAGGTCTTGAACTGTTTCCATTATCTGTTTGATTGTTTTTCCTTGGTTTCCTAGGGTATCATTCACTGATTTATTCAATTCTTCAAACTTTCTGTTATACTTCTCATCTATTTCTATGAGGGTATCATTCACTGATTTATTAAATTCTCAAACTTCTGTTATACTTCTCATCCATTTCCATGAGGGCGTTTTTACATGCTGTTTAAGGATGTCAATCACTTTCAAAGATTCCATTTTCTCCTTCTTCTTGATTAAGGTGTTCATGTCCTCCTGATGTGGGGTCCCTGGGTTCAGGTGGTTTCACGCTGTTTTTCAGATTGTTGGGTGAATTCCTGCATTGGCGCCTGCCCATCTCTTCCTCCAAATGCTCCCCTAAGGATCTTCTTTTACAGGATCAGGTCTCCTTGCCCACTGATGTTACTTCCCTGTGATGGGACTCTCCGTGATGGCTCTCAGGTGCCCCAGTGATGGATCTCCTGGAGCCAAGATCAGCTCTCCTTGCTGGTTGGGAAGCTTGTAAACAAGGTCCTACCTCGTGTGCAGGCAGGCTACTGAGGACCGAGTCGTCCCCCGGCTGCCCTCCGGACACTGCCCCAGCGCCCAGACAGGCTGAGCTGGGTGATGTTATTGCCCAGAGATGGCAGGGAGAGAGAAGTGAGGGAGGGTTCTGGGTACACGCTGGGTTAGTTATGAAGAGAGAGGCGGTATGCAGTAGTATAGGGCCTGCAGGAAACAGTTCCCTGACCCGCTGCGGGCGCGGGCCAGAGACTCCCCACCCGAGCAGGTTCTTCTGGTGCCGAGATCAGCACTCCTTGCTGGTTGGGTAGCTTTAAACAAGGCAGCTAGCTACCTGCACGGTGCAGGCAGGCCACTAGGACAAAGGTGCGCCCGCCCGGCTGCCCTCCGGACACTGCCCCAGCGCCCAGACAGGCTGAGCTGGTTGATGTTATTGCCCAGAGATGGCAGGGAGAAAGTGAGGAGGGTTCTGGGTACACGCTGGGTTAGTTATGAAGAGAGAGGCGGTATGCAGGAGTATAGGGCCTGCAGGAAACAGTTCCCTGACCCGCTGCGGGCGCGGGCCAGAGACTCACTCACCCCGAGCAGGTTCTTCTGGTGCCGAGATCGATTTACAGAATTTAAATATAATAACTGAGTGATTTCATTTCTCTCCTCTTTTCTCTTTCTTTTTCTTTTATAACTCTTTACTATTGAAATATTATCTATAAACTATAAAAAATTATACCTGAGACCATCTCTAGGTATAAATAAAATAATTATTTTTTAGAATCATAGAAAATATTATTCAAGAATACATGTATAAAATATGTTTTGACTATTTCTACTCTCTCTCTCTGTCTTATACTCACATACTATTTTTCATGACAAATTGGAAGCTTTTAGACTAGAGAAAGTCTTTATGAATTGCAGAGTAAATGAAAGTTTAGTATGCTCCCTTAGAGTTAAGAATTAAAGTTACTTAAAAGATGCGTGTTTATAAATGTTTGAAGAAGGATAGACAAAGTTTGCTGAAATTGGTATTTCCCATGTTATTTTGGTTATTGTTGTTTTTCTGGGGTTTTTGTTTATCTGTTTGTTCTTTTTCTGAGACTGGGTTTCTCTGTAGCTTTGGAGTCTGTCCTAGAACTAACTCTTGTACACCAGGATGGCCTTGAACTCACAGAGTGCTGCCTGCCTCTGCCTCCTGAGTACTGGGATTAAAGGCGTGTGCCACCACTGCCCATCTGGTATTTCCCATGTTTTGCTGTAAATTCCCAAATGAATAAGTAAAAGGGATTAGATTTTCATATCAGAGCTATGGGATTCTGTTGAATTAGTGATTTTGCACAGTAATGGTAGCCAGTTAGTAGTACACATTTCAGAAAGTAGGAGGACAGAGAGTCAGCACAGCTAAGGCAGCAGCTGAGTTTCATTCCTTGGAAGGGAGAATTGTGTGACTCCACTACTCCAGTTATTGTTTCCTGAACTGTTGGACTCTAGCGTCCAAACACCGAGAAGGAGTCACCCCGAGAGACCACCTCACACACCACAGCCAGTGCAAAAGCATGAGGATTTTATTAATTCTGTCACGACAGAGTCCCTCAGCATTCGGGAAGCCGAGAGACCCCGAATAGATGGCACAGGCTACTTTTAAAGGAGAAGACCACAGAAGCAAGGGGGGTTGTGATTGGCTTATTCAAAAGGGCTATTATCAATAATTGGCTGGAGAGCAGTTGCTAGATCAGATGAGGTAAGAGATCATTTTGACCCCGTTTCCCAGGGGACCGAATCAAAACATACGTATATGGGTAATTGTTCAGGAACTGAGTATGTGCATGTGTAGCTGTTAGGTCCTTGGTTCCCAGAGGAGGAGGGGAAGCACTATGGCACGGAGGCTGAGAGGATTCAGAATTGTCACAAATGGCTTCAGAATTGTCTTAAAGTCTTACAGAACCAATTTATTGTCCTGCTCCTTTGCCTGGACAAGTCCTAAAGGACGAATGACTATAAGAGAGCTCTCTTGAAAAAGCTGATTGTCTATTGCTTTACCTGACCAGCCTCTGCCGTACAAGAATTGATGAAGCTAGAAATAGTAAGCGTGTGACGTATGTGATGTCAATTATGAACAATGTGGGAAGCATGGAGGAGCTTCATTTGTGCATACTAAACGTTAAACAAAAACTCTGTAAATTCAAAATAAATAGACTGTATTTTCAGATTGATAGTGCAATATGTTTGAAAGCCCAATAATTGTTGATAATCACATGGAACAAAACACAACTTAATGAAAACCAACTGTTGTGCTTCAAGCAATAGATATGCAAAGATCAAGGACTTTCCTTAGTTTGTTTGCTTTTATGAATTAAAGCGAATGAGATCTGTTTAATTTTCAACGGACTTCCTCACACAAGATCTGTCTCTTGCATCATTTCATGTCACCAGCACATTGTTTGCCACAGTCCTCTGATTTATCACTTTACTGAAGTTTTATTAAACAGTTATGTCTGACGTATTTTATCTCTCTAAACTCACATAAAAGGGCTTCAGAAGTGCAAAATAATTTAGCACTAGGGAAAATGATCAGGGCAAATGGCTTTGGATTTGGAGGCCTTTCTAGAGATAAAAATAAATGACTAATAGCCAGTTAGTAAATGTCAACTACAGAGAAAATGATAAAGCAGAGGTGAACCTATAAATGTTTTTGCAGTTGTTTTGACAAGTGTGTAAAAGTGACAAGAAATAAGAGAATGTATTCAATAGCATTGAATCTACTCAGTACATATGAAGGTACATGCAAACATAAAATGCTTAAAGAAACAGTCTTTAAAGACATACATATACTGCTGCACACAAATTCTCCAAATTGTGAGGAGTTTCAGGTTATCTATGATGGAGGAAGGTCATTGGCTAATAAAGAAACTGGCTTGGCCCATTTTATTGGTTAGAACATAGGTGGGTGGAGTAAACAGAACACAATGCTGGGAGGAAGAGGAAGTGAGGTCAGAAATCACACAGCTCCTCTCAGTGTAGGACACACGCAATGAAGCTCCTACCCAAGATGGACATAGGCTAGAATCTCCCCGGAAGTGCACCTTGGGGTGCTACAAACAATTATTAGAAATGGGCTAGTCCAGATGCGAGAGTTAGCCTAGAAGAGGCTAGATAGAAATGGGCCAAGAAGTGTTTAAAAGAATACAGTGTCCGTGTAATTATTTCGGGTAAAGCTAGCTGTGTGGGCGGCCGGGGTGCTGGGGACGCAGCCCTGCCACTCCTATTACTACATATCTATTAATGGCAAAAAAAAATCTACCATTAAAAAAGTCATTTATACTATTTAGAGAATCTTAATACATTTGTTGCATCAATAGAAGTAGATTATGTCATTCTTTTTTTAGATTTTATAAGAAATGCTAGAACGTATATTTTATTTTTATTGATGAACCATTCCCCACTTTTCAAGAGACTCTCACTGGCCCAGTTCTTTCACAAAGAGCAGGGACAGAGCCAGACCTGCCAGACTCTCCCTGGGGCTGAATGGGATGATGACTGTCAAGATAGCCCTCCTGCACTGGTCACTGGGGAGAGCACTCTCACTGAGTCTGGAGTCTATGGAAGCAGAAACTCATTTAATGGTAGGAAGCAGACACTCATGTAATGGTATCAAGCAGAGACTTATACAGGGTTGTGATAGGGGTGAGGAAGCCTGGGATAAGCCAAGACAGAGCAAGGAACAAGGGCCAGTAATAGCCATTCTACTGGTGACAGAGGAGAGGGAAGTCTAGGTCAGGTAGCCAGAGACAGGTCTCCAAACTCAAGCCAGGCTCAGAAAATTACACTAAGCCTCACCAAACTCAAGTAAGTGTTAGGAAGTTACACTGGGCCTCCTGCCCAAGCCTCCTGAGGCCCAACATCACT
Source organism: Microtus agrestis (assembly GCA_902806775.1). NCBI lineage: Eukaryota > Metazoa > Chordata > Mammalia > Rodentia > Cricetidae > Microtus > Microtus agrestis. Next base: position 135,280 of record CADCXT010005399.1, on the reverse strand, counting down.
AAGACAAAACACAATGCCCTATCATTTTCTGAATGAAAAGTGGTTTACCTTTATAGTGAATATTATGAGTCAATGAAGAGTGTAAAGATCCTTGTTACTCTTATACCAATAAGGAGACTCTAAAAGAAGAACCTACAGTTCCATTTTCTGACTCATGTTTAATATAGCTGAATATGTTTAAATTTCATAATTATCCAAATAAATAAAAAAGTATTTTCAAAATATTCACATAAAGTACCACATTGAGATGTGACAATGTATGTGAGGATTAAAATATGTCTAAGATATAATATATTATATATATGATATTATATATATAAGATTTGCTCACTTTGGCCAAGTATTTCACTTATCAGTTTGTTCAATCCATGTAACTTCATGCTTCATCACTATTATTGTATAAAATATAGCTATCATATTTAAACCAAAACCCGAGCCAGGTGGTGGTGGCACACACCTTTAATCCCAGCACTAAAGAGGCAGAGGCAGGAAGATCTCTGTGAATTCAAGGCCAACCTGATCTACAAATGACAGTTCGAGGACAGGCTCCAAAGCTACAGAGAAAATCTGTCTTGAAAAACAAACAAACAACAACAACAAAAAAAAAAAACCCTTTCAAAATTACTTTTGCATTCTTTACATATTGGCATGATGTAAATAAAGACTTTGAAATATTACATGAAAGTGTCCAAAATCTTTAATATCATTGATAACTTGGCATTTTTAAGCTCATAACTGCTGATAATTTATAAAATAATATTCTTAGAACTGATTGTTACTAGGTTAAAAATCAAAACTTGTAACAACTTTATAGTTGATATTTGTAATTGTCAGCATAGTATTAATCACTAGAATAAAGTGGTTCTTCAGAAGGCTGGCTTACACTTATTATCTGTACTTCAAACTACTTCCTCTCTTTGCATTATATGCACAGGCTGAGTAATTGCCTTTTCAGTAGACTGCACTAAATACTCCATTAGGCTTGGCCTTTTAATTGCTTCCTTCTTTAGCATATGCTTTGAAAATAATAAATATTTTACTAATGTTTGTTTTATTAGATCATTTATTTGTTTTAGATCTTTGCACTGCACAGGAATTGCTTAATATTGTTTATTTTCATAATTTTCTCAAATAACTTTATTTGTTTTAGAGTAATTATAAAATGGTAGACCTATTTTTCATTATGAAACATTCAGGCTTATTTCTTGAACAGCACAAAACTAAAGATTATGATAATTCTAAAGTTTATCTGAGATGATATTTATGCCTATATAAAATGCCACAATTTTACAGACTATAATATATTTACTTGCTTATGTAGATAAATATTTTAAAACATCTCATAATATATACATAAAATGTATAAAAATATAAAAATGCATTGCAATATTTACATAGATGTGGACTACATATATGTACAAATATTTGCCTTTAAAATAAATTTAAGAATTTATTTTACTTGCTATCCAATTCACATACTCTAATGGTCATTGTCTTTATTTTCCCATATAACCCTATTCAAATATTTTTATCAGGGTCTTGGGATTATTCACTATTACTAATCCTGCATAAGACAGGAAGATAATGATAGCTATGTTTGCATGTCTAAACTATAAAACAGCACACAGACAAAGATGGAAGGATGCCTTGAGGAAATCAGAAATCAGGAGTAAAATGCATTGTTTTTATACTCTCCCAACAGCAGATCTAGATAAATCGTCAAGAGTTTTACTAATTTGTACTGTTAAACTTCACATGTGATCAACAATAAGTGAATACTAGTTGATAATAACATTGCAGTTATCAGTATAAAATGACAAGATTAGAAAGCATTAATTAGTGACGTGAATATTTAAAAATATATCAGGATAGCAAAACATACAGATTTAAGCTCACCAATTAACAAAAGAAACACCAAAAAATAGAAAATATATCCGCATAGGAGGATAATCAAAATTCATTTTCATGATGCATTACTGAAACATCCATTTTGTTTTAAAGTGTTGTCTTATGATGGAGGAAGGTCATTGGTTAATTATAATAAAGAAACTGCTTGGCCCTCATAGGTTAAAACATAGGTGGAAGGAGTAAACAGAACAGAATGCTGGAAGGAAAAGGAAGTGAGCTCAGAGGTCATGCTCCCCTCTCCCAGGGAATATGTGATTGATGAAGCTCTGACTCAGGGTGGACATAGGCTAGAATCTTCCCGGTAAGCGCACCTAGGGGTGCTACACACATTATTAGAAATGGGCTAGTCCAGGTGCGAGAGTTAGCCCAGAAGAGGCTAGATATAATGGGCCAAGCAGTGTTTAAAACAATACAATTTGTGTGTTGTTATTTCTGGGTATAAGCTAGCCAGGCGACCAGGAGCTGGGGTGGCAGGAATGCAACCCGCAGCTCCTTCAACAGTCTTAGTCAGTGTTCTATTGTAAATAAAAGAAACAATAACCATGAAAACTCTTTTTGTTAGAAAAGCACTTAATTGTTTTTTCTCTAAAATTTTAGAGGTTTATTCTATTATCATTATGGAAGAAACATGGTGCCACAGAGGCAAATTTGGCATTACAGATAACTGAGCATTCTACATCCTGATTCATATGCAGCAAGAAGAGTGGCTACCACTGAGCTTGATTTGGGCTTTGGAAACATCTTCCAAGAAGAAAAACCTACTCCAAAAATAGTGCCACCTCATAAGCATTCAGACCATTCTTATTCAAAAAACCACAATATATATCAATATATCAAATATATTGTTTATTTGACACAAAATAATTTTACAAATGTTTGGGATATAGTGTGATAATTTTACACACAAATACACAGAGCAAGCATCAAATTAAATCTGTCTTTTCAAGCATATATATTTTTCTAGTTGCATTATTATATATATGTATGTATTTTCTTATATTATTTGTATTTTCATATTTTCATTAATTTATTACTGTGGGACAATATTCTCATATTCTGTCAAGATTTGCCACTTGTATTGATTTAATAAAATGCTGATTGTCCAGTAGCTAGTGAGGAAGTATAGGTGGAGAACCCAGAACAGGAGAATTCTGCGAGGACGAAAGGCTCAGTATGTAGTTGTCTCTCAGACATAGAGGAAGCAAGATGAGAATGCCTCAATGATAAAAGGAACCAAGCCATGTGGCTAACACAAACAAAAAAATATGGGTTAATATGGGTTAATTTAAAATGTAAGAGCTAGTTAATAAGAAGCCTTAGCTAATAGGCAAACTGGTTTATAATTAAAGTTGGCCTCTGTGTGTTTCTTTGGGACTAGATGGCTGTGGAACCATGTGGGACAGAAACCTCTGTCAACAATTTAAATATGTGTATTGTTTTTATATCCTTTTTCCATCTCCCTTTCTTTCCTCCAGTTCTTTCTTTGCCCTTCTGTCTCCTTCTCAAATCCATGGCCTCCATTTCTTAATTGCTATTATTATACCAAGAGATGTGCACATATGCACATGTATGTGTGTATATGCTCATAAAAAGTTAGTATATAAATATAATCTGTTTAATCCCTCTAATTTTGCTCTGCTAATATTAAGCTGATTAGTTGGTGAAGTTCACTTTTGGTGTTTTGCGTTTGTTTTCTGCATTGCCTGTGCTTTTATTGCCATACCTGAGGGGTGTGTGACTTCTCACATCTATTAGAGTATTTCTCATAGTATTCTATCCAATCTATAGATTCTAAGTTCACATTTTCTACAGTTACTTTATTCTCTTTTTATTTATCTCACCTTTATGAGAATTCTATTGCATCTGTAGTAGAACTCACCATGTAATAGCTGAAATATTATTTTGGTTTAAGTACCATTCCTTTTTCTTCATATTAATCAAAATAAAATTAATATCCATCTATCTACAATTTCAGAAACTCTTTTGCCATTTTCAACTATGCTTTAAATTTTAAATGTGTTCTAGAGATTAAACTTTTTACTTCAGAACTTTCAGGATATATATACATACATGCACATATGTGTGTGTGTGTGTTTAATTGAAATTCTCTACTTCATTACTAAAAGTACAAAAAAAGATATATTTTATATTATGTAATATAATTAAACAAACTCAAAAATATTCTGGTAGAAAAATAATCCTTCATAGTTGATATTTGGCAAGTAATTATCCATCCCTAGTCTCATCAACTAGTTCATTTTTCAGGGATGAGCATGTATAGGAAGTCATAATAACATGTAGTCTATCAGCAGGAACATGGACAACATGTATTTATTTATTGGACTTCATTTCCCTTTAAGGTTATATTAATTGACCTTTTTAAACAATGTTACACAACATTTAGCTATGACTGATGCTCTGGGGAGGAAGAACATGCACTTACGCTTATGTTTATTTATATTTTGGGTGGTCTCTTCCTAACTGGAAATAGTGATTTTTTTCCTTACTTATTGTCATATTTGTCTGTTTTACACTTATTTGTTTTTCTTGTCTGAGTATATTCACGTCTAGCAGAAGATGCTGTCACATCCACATGCTGCTCCCACTTTCCTGGCGTTGCAGATCCAGGCAATGGAGACAAGTCCTAGCTCATCCTAAGACCCTAGAGTACTCTGAGAATTTCTGATTCAGAATACCGAGTCAGTGCTACTCCAGACAACTCTCCTTCCACAATGGGCCTTGCCCAGTCACATATCTGACACTCATTCTTGTCTCTCCAGTTTTCTGGTCTTTTAAAGCCAATTTTTAGAATGGACTTAACCTTGAAGACAGCTACTGTTTTTCCCTTTCCAATGCCAGTAGCACAGCTTCTCTGCAGGTAATGGCTTACTTCATATTTCATTGTCTCGATGTACAGCCCTCTTGGGTATCTCTTAACTAACAGTAAATTTCCAAACTTTTCCTTTTGTTATTGTTTTTAGACAGAGTCTGTTTCATCTTTCTCTGACTTACTTCTTCACTTGGTCAAATGCAGCAGCTCCCAGCATATCATCGTGCCTGAAAGTAATTAAAAGTCCTTTGGAGTTTTACTAACATATTCAGATTTTAAACCCGTAGTTCTAGAGAATTATATGTAGGATATTATTTCAATTATTCCATTCATTGGATCACAATATATCCAAACACATCACACATTTTTTGAGCCTTAGCAACTACAACCACCTCTTTCCAGTCTCTGTCCCACGTGATTGAGAAAACAAATTCTGTAAAGGTCATGGCAACAAAATTTGGCTTAATTTATCCTGTTATTCTAGAATTTTGAGTCATAAATCCTAGCAACTTTCTGTTATTTGGCTTATTGATATATGCACTGCTTGGCTCTGAGCAATCTCGAATAATAAAGTGAATGAATGTTATAATATTCCCTGCTATGAGGTTCTGTTACTCTATACTGTCACCTTTATTCTGTAGTGAAAAGGAAGTGTACAGAGTTGCATATCTTGCCTGGTCTTCCTTTTAATTGTGATTTGAATGGTGTGAGGCATTTCCTGATGATAATTAATACAAAACATAGGCATAGAAAAAATGTAACGGCCTTTCCTGCAAGACAGCCCAGGAGCAACAAGGAGAGTGACTAAAATCTACACTTCTCTTAAAAGCCTTTTGCATACACAGAGGGATGTGCCAATCCTGTTTCATCTACAGGAACGTGTAAAAGAGGCAAAAGTCTGTGTTCATTGACTTCTCAGTATTTCTGGGTTGTAAACTTTATTTTTCCATATAAATTTCATTTAGAATCATATTTTGGCTAAATATTCAAGCTCTCCTTTTGCTGCATCCCTAAATAACTTCCCAACATTCCTGGTCCTTGAGAATCTGAGTTTCTATATCTATAAACACTTCTTCATTAGTCAACAAAGGATTTTAGCAAGCCAAGTTAATATAAGTATTCTGCTTTATGTATGCTGGTGATTTAATAATGTATTTGACTTTTTCATGCACAACATCTGTCATTTGGTAGTTCCAACTGAACAGGCAGTAAGAATGCAAATAACAGAATTGAAAGAATTTTGTTTGCCTTACTTGGTTTCCAACTCCATTATACTCAGTTTTTCTAGCCTAGCACCAGGACACTGTCCAGAACCTGCTTTCCAATCTGCTTCAACACCATGAGAGGAACCTCTTCCTGTGGAAGGAAGAGAGAATTCAAAGCTTTGACATGTGTTAACTAAAAGAACCAAAGAATCTACAAGATCCTAATTTGGAGATAAAATAAAGATTGCTGATAATTGTTAATAATAACAAAAAGCAAGAAAATTCTACCCAAAAATATGTACAATATCAACTCAGAAAGACACATTGAGATGGAATTGTCCATTCCCCATGGGCCTTAACAACTAAGATATGATCGTTAGCTGAGAATTTTTTCTCATCCCTTGGGCTTGCTGCCTTTTTAGATCAAACTGGTGAAATGTATAATGATTCACTCAGAAAGAGGACCTTTGCCTGTCATCTCTCAAATTCCAACATGTATTTCTACCAGTGTCTCCTGAACCTTGCTTTTTTTGATGTAGCTACTCCAGAACACAAAGCCTTTGCTACTCCTCTTTTCCAAAGTCAGAACTCTAATTACCCATTAGAAAGGTCTTATTCTCTCTGGTGTTACCTCTAATCCTTAGGCATATAAATTATTAACTAGTGAACCTGAAGACATAAAAACAATTCAACAAAGTAATGAATATAATTTTTACCCTGTAGAATTAATAATCTTTTTGGATAAAAATGTGACCAAATATAAAAGCACAGTTAAGTTTCAATGCCATCATGCCCTGCAGTTTTCGAACACACACTTGAGTGCTCTGTGATCCTTCTGGCCTATCTACCTCTATTTAGAATTTTAACACTGACAATTCAATAGCCTTTAAAAGTTTTTACAAAGTGCCAACTCTGTAACATTCTTACTTTCCTAAAATAAAAATAAGTTTTTACTCAAGTCATGAAGAAAAGTAGTTATAGAAACTGGCAGTTAATATATTTTTTGAAATACGTGGACTTCCTCTTGTTTCAAGTGATATGAAAACATTCACAAAATCCTTTTGTAAAGGACATTTTCACAAACAAATCAACAGTATGAGTTCTTAGGAATGCTTCTGTGAATTCAATTTAAATTAGAGAAGCAGAGAGATAAAGGCCAATGAGTCATACAATGAGCTTAGACTGAAATTTATAATTTAATTATGGAGTGCATTATCCTTTTATGGAATGGTTCTTTTTCTTTCAAACTCATGAATTTGAAGAACACTGATTCAGGGTTTGTTCAATAAAATGAGATTAGCGTGTGGGCAGAACTCATTAGGTAACATTGTCAATGTGAGTGTGTATTGTGTTGAATTTTCTGCTTTTTTTCAATGTCTTATTATTTCTTTTAGACTGTCATTTAAAACTGAAATTTAATAAAGTTATATGTACACTTCAATTTTGGTGTGCAGTATGTCAATGCAGAAGTATGATCCTTTCACTTGAGATCTTCCAGGGATAAAGAGATTTTACACATGCATTAGCTATGTGAAATTTAGGTCTAATAGGTCTATTTGCAAGAAGTCTATTGGAAGAACTTTCATTAAAACCTGGAAAAGGGAAATGTTTCCATTTGCATATTTGTTAATGTAATACATCATCTTAATTATACAGTGTGAAAGTTTGGTTGGCAATATTCTTTGATCACTTCCATATGTTTCATGAATACATAGGTATGTCTATCTATGATATATATGTGTATATAACAAATATATGTTTATATATCTCTCAATCTACTTTGGCAGCATTAGTACCAATTTTTCTCTGTTTCCACCATATTCTGATCCTTGCTGGTATATAATGAGTACCATAATGTTCATTATCTTAGAGATAGTCAACACAAAGGATCTGTTCCCTTTAGACTTTATCTGTTAGTCAACTTTTGAATTGGTTAAAGGTATCTTCAGAGAGCCATATTTGCTTATGTACAGCCACTTTATCGTCTAAATCTCTTCTTAAGACATTTCCCTTTTCAGTTTATTTGTTTAATTGAAAAGTTATATTTCAACTGGAGAATACCATTTTCCTTACAGCCCCTACTGTGGCAGTAGTGCCTGCTCATGAAAGATTCTGAATTTGAGTTGTAAAATTCTTGGTATTCACAGTGGGTTTTGTAATAATCCTTATCCCTAATAGTTAAATCATCCCAATTGTAAATTTTGACAACAGAGTATATATTCACCATAAAACCTTTTGTCTCACATGCAGAAACAAATAAATAGTGTGTGTGTGTGTGTGTGTGTGTGTGTGTGTGTGTGTGTGTGTAACAGCATGTTCTTGGGAGACTTCTTTCAAAGTACTTTCAATTCTGTCACCACCATGTAGGCATCATACACCTAAAATTTATCACCTGGCTTTGTTTCTCTTAATATAGTGTTAATGTTGTCTCTGTTCTTAATTATGTAAAAATCATGCAAGTAATATAGTTAGTAATTTTGTTATTGAGCTCCTTGGTCCACATTCAGCTAAAAGTCATATCCTCCTACTACTTCAGTGATTCATTCTCATAGAGAATCTGTCCTTTATTATCAACATTCTTCTTACACATAATTGCAAGTTTAAATAATCTATCATTCCTAACTTGTCTTCCCAGTCCAACCTTGTCTCTCTTAGTTCTACCCATTCAATGTTAACCATTTAACAGTTAAATAAATAATCCCTGCAACCAATTATGTAAATAGCATGCTTTTATTGAATTTCTTTAGCTGAACTGTGGATAGGAACATCTCCTTAGGTGCATTAAACTCCACAGCTCTGTGTTAGATCTTAGAAGTAGCTACAGTGTAAATGTTAATACATGGTGTAACTAGTAATGCTTAACTTTAACATCACCCCATTCACTTCCCAACTTCTTCAAATACTATATAAATAATTTTTGTTGTTTGGCTTTGAAAATACAATCAAACAAAATGAGTATGAGTATGGTTCTATAAATATGAATACCATTTGCTTAAAATTTATTGATACCTTCATATATCACCTTTTTTGCTCACAGTAGAATGAAACTACTAGAATAGAAATTATTTTACATTTCATAAAACTTATAGACTATTTTGATAATTGTATATCTGTAGTCACATAATAGTAACTGTGAAATGGTGTATCTTTTCCAGAATTACTTATTTTATTGTTTTCACTTTTAAGTACAAGGCAGTTGATGTTTTTGTGTTGTTAAATGAAGAAACAACTTGAATTCTGCTCCACTGAGAAGTCAAAATGAATTTAAATGAGTCCTGAAGTTGATAATACAGAAAACTCTGTTATAACATATAGATTAAAAATTGTTTATAAATGATTACAGAATCATCGTGAACATAGGTCTAAATGTACAATATCCTTTGAGAATAAGTGTAGTAGATATTTGTGCTCCAAGACTGATTCTATGATATCTTTGACTCTTTTCCAATGCAAAGTCAAAGTAAAAATCTGAATATGGTCGCCTGGTATCAAAGCTACTGAATCCCTGTAAGTGAAGGGAGCTCAAGGCATTTCACATAGGGTAAAATCATTCTTTATTTGCAGTCAATCCTAATGAGAAGAATAACAAAGTATGAAAGTAAAATTCATGCATTTATAATATCAATGTGTACACATAAAGACAGGATGATTGAACTGTGATAAAAAATTGTTTTTTCTAAGTTTTATCTGTGACATAAGTAAGCAAAGTTATGAAATAATTTGTATTTCCTTAAACTTGAAAGGACTCTTAATAGTTCTTCAAGGGATTCAAATTCATAATAAGAGAACAAGTTTTCTAGAAACTAATGTTTATTTAAAATCACATGTTTCTGTTGAATGGTGGAAATAAGGGTACTATGTCTTAATTTTAGCTTCAAAGACAGACTCACGAGAGTAATTCTGAAGACTCTAACCTAGATCATGCATTATTCATATGTAGAAGAATCTTCCAATTGTTAGGAAGAGGGTGCAACACTGCAGGAAAACTTGACAAATGCTTCTGGATATACTACTTTTCTAGTCTTAATTAATTTTCAGATATGGAAACCATAAAATGAGGACATTAAAGAATCTGGTAGTTTTTAATATACTCTTAGCATGAATAGAATTATAACTTTGAATCTCCAGAAAAAGGTCGAATCAGAATCATGGGAACCTTCAGGTGTTTGTGGATTCAAGGTTCCAGATATTTTTGTATTACAAATCAACTGAAACAAAATCTCAGATACATAATAATGTTAAGAATGACTGAAGATCATCAACTAAGCAGGGTTCATAAAGTGTCAAAAAGAACAAACAACTAAAAATAAATAAACAAAAAAATAAAATTTTGGCTAAACGCCAGGTAACATTGAAAAAAAAAAAACCAAAGCAACAAACACAGACTCTGTATGGGTCTTAGCTAGGTCCTCTGTACAATCCTTATGTTTGTGTAGTTTGGTATTTTTGTGGGACTCCCAACAATTGGATTGGAGGGTGGTTCTGACTCTTTGGCTTATGTTTGGGTCCCTTTCCCCCACACTGGGTTGACTTTTCCAGCCTTGATTTGAAGATTTGTGTCTAGGCTTAATGTATCTTATTAAACCATGTTTGATGGATATCCCTAGGAGTCCTGCTCTCTCCTCCTTCTCTCCATCTCTTTCTCCCTCTCTCTCTCTCAAAAAGGGAGAGGAGCTGATCTGGGGAAAAATGGGGATTAGTGGGAAGGACTGGGGGTAGTGGAAAGAAGAGAACTGAGGTCAGCATATAATGTATGAGAGAAGAATAAAAGTTTTTAAGTAAGGGAGTTACTCAATAAATCATTGGGGATGAGGTTTGCTTACAGGAAAGCAAATACTGAAAACTGTAGCTGGAGAATTATCAGGAAAACAGAAAAATATATAATGGCAAAATTTAGAATTTTTGCAAGCTAGTGTAGACTGAGAGGATGCAAAGAGGTCATTACAGTGGATGAGCGAAATGGCCGAAGGTGTGCTTCAAAATCATAACGCTTTCAGGAGAACTGTTTTACACTAGGAGCCAGAGAGAATAAAGCTAGAAATATCAGTTAGGAAACTATAGTAAAAGTTGACGAAGAAGCCCAGGATAAGAAAGATCAAAGGATAATAATGAGAAGATATTTCCACTGTGTTTGACAGGGCAAATTACTGTACCCTGGGATGATCTGAACGTGCTTGGCTCCTTTTCTTGTGTCTGTGTTCTCTGTCAAATGGTTTCCTTAAAAGACTTCCTTACAAATTGCTGCAGCAGCTTTCATTTCATGATCCTGTTTGATTGAGTTTGCGGTAACTACCATTTTCTGAAATTACCTTGCTCTTTCGGGTGTTATTTATTTACCAGCCTTCACCCTGAAACCATTGACATCAGAGCAAGTGCCATGGCTTCAGAGTCCTTTCCTCTTTTGTTCGTCTCAGACCCATTGTGGGCTTAAAAATTCCTTGGGTATTTTAGGCCCTCAGTAATTGTATATTGATGAATAAATGAGAAAGCGAATGGCAAGGACTACAAACATGATTGTTGGATCAGTAAAAAAATTCTTGAAAGGAATAAGATCCACTGAACACATACATCTTAAATTACAGCAAATTTGCTTTTGATCTATTCATGTATCATGTAGAAGGAGTTGTGAGTTCAAAAGAGGAATTTTGCATTTCGATTTGTGATATTATACTTTTTTAAACCCTTAAACCAAGAACTGAACAATTTAACATATTTGACTCTATAGTAAATCAGCATCTCTGTTAATATGTTTCTGAATAGCATTTCATTACCCTGTGCAAATTGCTAACCTCATTTTAAAATCATTTCCTTATCTCTAAAACAGTAACATTTAACATACTAACTTTACAATTTAAAAAATATTAAATAAAGTAATAAAATATTATATAAAAGCATCTGATAGTAAGTACAGTGACTGGAATATCCTTATTTCTAATGATAAGCTGAATTTAAAATTAAAAGTATACCCTGATCTCCATCCATAATTAAACTACAGATGTGGGAATAAGAATACCTGGTTTAGACCTCCCTGTCTGCTATTGCTATTTATTATTGATATCAGTTTCATCCGTGCTAGGATTCCTTATTCCTATGACATACTGCATAAAAGTTATACCTCCAGACTCCAGAGCCAAAATACAGTTGTTAATTTAGTCTCTACTAGTACCAGCAGTACTTTGAACCGTTTACCATAAATCTCCATGACTCAGTTAGTAACATGCAATTACTGTAATGCACAACCTCAACACAATTGTTATGAAGGTTGAGAGAATTTAGTTTTATGGAATTCTCAATGTTATCTCGTACATCACTTAACCTAGGTAAATTCTTAAGGAAAATGAAAAAGTAACAGTATTATAAAGATACCAATGTCTTCATGAAAAATATAAATAGCAGAGCAGACTAAAATCCATCCTTTAAATTCTTAATATATAAATATAAGCATTTATAAAATCATAACTTACAAATATCTTCTAGATGCTTAAATTATCTCACTTATAGAAGTTGAATAACTATTTTAATAGGAAGTAGCTCTCTAAACTTGGTATAGAACTCAACTTTCACAAACGTGATAAAAGATTTAAGAGTTCTATGAAAAATGATGGGTGGAGCCCTCACTAGCTTGTAACAATCCTGGTTAGTGTCGACATTTCAATCTTTGCCAGAAAACATAATGCTATATCTAAATGTGTTGATTGAACTTTAGTAGCTCTGCCCATTGTGTAACTTAATATGACTTAAATTGTGAAATCAAATATTCTAAAATCAATGCAAAGATATCAAAAATTCTTGGCAAAGCCTCGGTAATATATCAATCTGTACTCAAAAGAAAAGATAAATGATAAATATCGGTCATAAAAATCTTAACAGCTAGCAGTGTTAAAGAACTCCCTCAACTTTATGAATAATTGATGTACAGACCTGCTAGTTTTTCTATGCCTAATCAATAAGCAAAAGTATTTCGTTGTTTTTGTTTGCATTTCCCTCATTTTTATGTTAGTGGAAATTTTGGAGATACAATTGTGCAATTTTATTTTTATAGTTTTTCTGGTTAAATTTAACTTTTAAGTTGACACAACCTAGAAATCAACTGAGGAAAAAAATCTCATTTGAGGAATTACTTCAATCCAACTCATCTGAGGACATGACTGTGCTAGATTGTCTTGATTGTCAATTGATGTAGGAGGTCTTATCCCACTTTTTATTGTACCATTCTCAAAGCAGACTTTCCCAAACTATATAAGACAGGTAGGTGAGTATAAAACTACCTATCATTTCAGCTCTATTTCTCTGGCTGTAAAGCAAGTTCACATTGTTCAAATGAAGTACTAGAGAGAATAACAAGCAGGGCAATTTTGAAGTTCCCACCTTGAGTTCCTGTTTTGAATCCACTCAATAATAAACTGTAACCTGAAAATTTAAAAGCTGAATTAAACTATTCTTTACCCAAGTTGTTTTTGTTCAAAGTGTATCTGCACAACAACAGAAAGGTGCCATTATCAAATTTACTTAGACAGCATCAAGAACTTCAGATTCCGAAGAACCCTAGGTTCTGAGACTGAAAGCATAGAAGGAACAAACCCCCTCTAGTGACATTTGGCAGGATGGAAAGCATGGTTCCTATTGTGAGACACTTTGTCAATTTATGGTGTGATCCTGTCTCTAGTGTCTTGATATAAATACTTATTTGTTTCTTCTGAGTAAGTTTCAGTCTTGGAAAAACGTCACATAACCTCCTGAATGGAAGTTTCCAGATCACTTGTCATGCTTTATTGCCTCACTTGGGAGTTACCTGCTGTGCCACTCCTAGTCAGATGGCCAGATTGCCACCAAAGCATCTTGCCAGCTCTAAATTGTTCACTACCCCTCTAAGGCACTTTTAAGTCCCACTATAAGGTTCATGACACCTGAAACCATGTTTTTTGGCCTAGAATGTTTGTTCTTGTTACCACTTCTACAGACAACCTGTGCCTACTTCCAAGAAGAACCTTGAAATCTACTTGACCAAGCAAACCATATTTGGAATTGGCAGATTGATACAGTCACATTTCTTTCAGAGGTTTAGCAAAATGTCTGAGTGGAGTGATATGGAGTGTTTGATTTAGTTATTTAAGGATTGTAATTGGTTTATCTGAAAAGTAAAAGTAAATTAGTCTCAATTCCAATATTACATTCACATTTCATACCCATGTCATGTCCTTGACTGTATAATAATAGGGTTCTGTGCCTTACTGTGGGAGTCATTCAGGAGATATTTTATGCTGCCTCATGCTATTAGGCCCAATCAAAGGTTTTTTTACTGAATGATCTCTTTTGAATTCTTGGGATAGCATTAGGAGACTGGGACTTGCTACTCACAGAAGGAAGACAGCATTGACACATTATGGTGTCAATGGCATCACGTACCCTCACAGAAGGCAACTGAAGATTTTCAGCCTGTGAATAGGATTGAGAAGATGGAATCTGTACGTTCAGCAGATAACAGTGGGGAAGGAGATAAACAAGTAGGCTGTTAAGAGCCAAAAGATGACATATTCCTGACTTCAGTCATTTAAAGAGCTCTAGAAAGCTGCAAAGCCCTAAGAGCCATGACAAAGTCAATATCACCCAAGAACACCAACATTATTTGTTGTAATATTTAGGGTTGATATTATTTGAGTCCCCAAAGATATAACACTGACCACTCTTAGAAGTCATGTTCTAACACCCAAAACTACAGAGTTGTAACTATAGCTTCCTCTGATCACTTATTATAAATACCATTAGTTGTTACTGAGTCCAAATTAGACAATGGAAACAAGACTCAACCAAGAGCAGCTATAGCTGAAAGTTTCTAGCTTCTAAAGTTTAAAGCTTTAAACTTCTGTTTATCAAGGCATGAGACTATAAGTCTCTGTATCTACCAACATAAACCCTGGGTCTGAATGTTTTGTGTCTTAGGTCAGAAAACGCAGAAGAGCTGTTCTTCATCTAGACAAGCTTTCTATTTTACTGGAGGCAAAGAATCCAAGACAGCCAATCATAGCATGGTAAGTTCTAGAAATCTATATTCCAGCAGTTCTCCTGAGTGATTTCTATTAACTCTGGATGAGATATTTTTGGAAATACAGAAACACAGAATCAAAGATGGATGAGACTCTTGGACTTACATTTTATGGCTATGAATCAATAAAATTGGGAACAAGTATTTCTTTCAACAGTGATAATCCTTGAGCTGAGGGAAAAGCCAGGGAAAATTTGAAGAAACAAAGAAATTAACTATTCTAGAGTTTATTACATCCTGAATGAGTAGAAAAATACTAAATCTATGTAATGCAAAGACTCATAGACTATGCGGCTATCTTTTTTTCTTTCTTTATAAAACTTATATTGTGGGTTATAAATTTGGGCAACATGATTAGCACTACATGTCAGACTCAATCTTTTACTCAGGCATCAAAAGTCTTCACACCTCACACAGTTTGCAGGACATAGATATCTCAAAGTAGAACTGGCCTTGACACTTTTCCCCGTAGGACTAGATTCCATAAGTGTTGACATATACTGTGCAAATCTCATGGAGGAGAAAAGTCATTCATAATTTTTCCTAGTGATGGACTCTGTATGCAACAATCATGACTTCTAGGTAACATGTTACTCCTAATGAAATGCAGGTATGCTTTTATGGTGTAGTCACATTCTGATTGAATTCAAGGTCTGTTCTATGGGAAAGAACCCATGCCTGGTATTGTAATCTTAGTCAAATGTCCATTGCTGAGGAGACTACTCATGTTGTTTTGCTATATAAGAATTTTTCAAGCTACTACTATCCAATATGTAAATATCCTTAAATTAGTTTAATTTATGTAAATGCCTTTAAATTAGTGCTGTTATCCACTTTTGTCTCATGAACATCTTTTTTTTCAGTGCGTAACAGTAGAGAAATTCATAACTGTTCAGTATGCTAAGAATAGGTAACTGTTGAGTACACAGTCTTAAATCAGAAACCATACATTTATATCCAGTCCTCAGGGCTCAGGGAACATTTCAGAAGATGGTATAGAAAGAATGGAAGAATCAGAGGGTGAAAAGAAGTGCTGAGTAATGCTGTCTTCCAGATATTCCACAGTTATTGCAGCAATAATCTTGCAGGTATGCTTATCTACATGAGAACTCCAAATATTTAAGTCAGACAAAATCCTCACACTAGTGGAGATGAGTTTATGAAATCTCATCCTTATATTGGGAGCTAGTATCGGTTGATATTTGTTGTCAGAGAGGGAGTGGTTTTTCTTTAAAAGCATGACTGCCAGTTGTTAATTCATGTCCCAGCAGAATGTCCTATAGCTATGTTCTTGGTGGCAACAGTAATTGAATTTAGTAAGCTATAAAACTAAAAAGGCTGTGAAGGTGAGACAGGGATGTGTTGGTGCACCTGGGCTGGGAAAGGGAGTCAGAGAATGGATAAAATGAGGATACATTGCATAAATGTATAAAATTGTCACTGAGTGAATTTAAAATATTCTTTATGAGAAGTAGTTGTCAAGAAACTGACATGTTGAAAAGTAAAAATTACAAATGTAACATTATACAGGTGATACTCTTCAAAGTGTGATGATAAAACTGATTTATGTAGTGGTTATATAAATTTTACACTCAGAAAATTATAATAAGCATATAAATATTTATTGGATGGCAAAATCATCATTATCTGTTCCCTGAAGACACTATTTACTATACATAGGACTTGGAAGTTGGAAACTGGGTCTGCTCTAACATGAAAGACCTCTTCCTGAGAATTAGCTCTTCTAGTAGCAGAAGGTGCTGTGAAAGTTCCAAAACTTGGAAGCAATCAACAATCCTATCTAACTGTGATGCCTATGAACAACAATGAAAAACCCTGAAAGATATCCCTAAAGATGCCACTTATGTCTTCGCAATAACAAATAGCTCTCTAATTAAGACTTAATTACACTCAACAGGAAGGAAATCAGTCCTGGTACTGCACATCTAGCACATTACTTAGGGCTCATGAGATCATGGATCTTAGAGGAAAACCTAGACCAGCAAAATGTCTTACTAAATTCTAAAACATATTGTTATACCCATAGATAACTGTAGCTCTCATCCATGCTATAAGAAACTTCTCTCTGAAGCATATAGAGACCACCACAGAAAACCACATCTGCTCAAAATGCAAAAGAATGGTGGAGATTACAGCCCCACTGGATACATCAAGAATACAACTCTTGCACCTAAGTCTCAGGGAACTGAGACAGAATCTCAAAGTGTTTCTCAGCCAGTTGAGATTCCGCTATTGAGAATTCTCTCTTTGGATCTATACTCCATTGTTAATTAGATTATTTGGTTTTATTGTATCTAGTTTCTTGAGTTTTTTTTATATATTTTGATGTCAGTTGATTTTTTTTCCTTTTCTATCAACTACTGCTATGACCAAATTACTGTGTTCTTTTTCTGAAGCTTTTTTATGTGGAGTGAGGGGAATACTCCTCCATGCTAGGTGGGAAGGAAAACTTATATATTCACTGGAGAAATCAATATATAAAGTCCTGATAAAAGTGGGAATTGATCTACCTCAAGACATAGTTATACCTCTCTTGGGCATTTACTCAAAACATTCTCTATCCTACCACAAGGACATTTGCTCAACTATGTTCCCATGGTTTTATTCATAATAGCCATAAGCTGGAAGCAACTTAGATATAATTCAACCAAACAATGGATAAAAAATGTACATTTACACAATGTAGTATTTACTCAACAATTAGAAAAAATGACATAATGAAATTTGCAGTCAATTGGTAGGAAAGAGAAAAGAAAATATTTCTAAGTGAGATCACCCAGACACAGAGTGACAAATATGCCACTGTATTCTTTTGTGAATGTATATTATCTCTTAAATATATAAAGACCCAGAGAGACTAAGAAAAAAAAACAGATGGATTTAGGGTACACACATGGATCTGCCTGGGAAAGGAAATAGAACAGATTTTTCAGGGAGACGGGGAAGGAGTGCACAGAAGCAGGAGGGACCAGGGATCAGGAGAAAATCTGGGGAGAAACAACTGGAATTTGAGGGCCCTTGGGCTGGTGTGGAAAATGAGAGTAGTGGAAACTTCCTGGAATCTATGAGGGTGACCCTATTAATGACTTCATATAACAGAGATACAAAGTCTGAAGCATCCATCTTCTGTAGCCAAGCAAGGCTTCCAGTGATGACAGGGAGTTTCATTAGTTTGAATTGCTGGCCAGGGAATTTCCTATGTAATCCCAAAACAACTCATGTTAATGCTATGACAAAAGTTTGCTTTCTAAAGTCTGGGTTCCTTTGCTTACTAAAACATTCAAACAGGTCATTGGTTGTAGAAAGGTTGATCTTGTGCCTTCATGGAGACTTCATCCTTATAAACTAGTCGGTTTTTTTGTTTTGTTTTGTTGTGTGTGTGTGTGTGTGTGTGTGTGTGTGTGTGTGTGTAGGAAGGTACTCTGAAGGCTATGAAGAGAATCCGAGACATCAATTCATCCACAAAACCATAGACCTACAATCTGTCCTGCCTGCAAGAATGTAATGGGGTAATGGAGGATCATACAACAGCCAGACATTGAGTGAGGAGGCTAAATTAGAAGTCATCAAGTCTCTCCTTTTGTAGCTCTATGGAACCCTAAAGAAGAAGGGGAGGAATGATGGTCGGAGTGAGAGGGAATAGAGAACACCAGAACATGGCCCACTTAATCAACAAAGGAGGGCTCATGTGGATTTATGGGGACTAAAAAAGTAAGCCCAGGGCTCTCAAGGGTCTCTACCAGGTCCTCTGAATATATGTTATGGCTCTGAGTTTGGTGATTTTTGTGGAACTTTTAACAGTGAGGGTGTGTGTATCTCTAACTCGTTTGTTTGCTTTTGAGACTCTTCCTTCTAGTGGATTACCTTGCCGAGCCTCAATATGAGAACTTTCGCCTTGTCTTATTATATGTTGTACGTTTTTTTGTGTATGTGTTTGTGTATGTTTTTGTTTATGTGCATATGTTTGTTGTTTTTGAGAGGCATGCTCTTTACTGAAGGAAAAATGAAGGAGAATTTATCTAGGGAAGAGTGGAAATTGCAGGGAGCTGGAAAACATGGAGGGAGTGGAAAATGTGGTTGGGATGTATTATATGAAAGAAGCATTTATTTTAAAAAAAATGAATATCAAATATTTAAAAAGTTGTTCTGCTGTATTGTTTATAGAAGTAATAACATATGAAATGTGTATATATGTTCATTACAGATGCAATTTTTGTTTCAAATTATTCTAATTACCCTCTACCTCGTAGAAGTTATAAAACAAAATATTTAGAATTTAAGGGTGCTTGTCCTGATTGTGACTAGTCCATGTGAGAATTGGAAAGAAAAGTTAATCCTCAGGCTTTTGTGTCTTTTGCCCAATGTTGGTTGCCTCAGATTTTTTTATTTATTCCTAAACTCTGTTTATATAGGTGTTTTTATTATTAAATAATTTTATTCTTTTATTAAACATTCTAGTAGCATATTCCCATTCCTCCTCTCCTTCCATTCCCTCCTCCCACATCTTCCCATTCCCTATCCACTCCCCTTCTGTTTGGTTCAGATAGGGACAGGCCTTCCATGGGTATCAACAAAGCATGGCATATCAAGTTGCTGTAGGACTTATCTCCTCCCCTTGTATTAGGGCTGGACAAGGTAACCCAGTATGAGGAATAGGTTCCCAAAACCCTGTTAAAATGTTAGCTCATTCTCATGGCTAGAGGCAGTTGGCTTTTCTATCTGTCTTGCCTGGTCGCACTGGACTGGTTTCTTTCCTACCCATCACTCCCCATAGCTGCTTTTGAAATAATCACTCAGAGGGAAATAGTAAATATAATTGCTTGCTCAATGGCTTAGATTATTACTGGCCAACTCTCACTTGTAAATTAATGCATTTCCAATAGTCTGTATATCATCACATGGTTGTCACATTAACTTAAGTGGTCTGGCATCCTGTTCTATAAGCAACTTGCTGGCATCTCTCCTGACCCCACCTTTCTTTCCAACTGTATTCAGTTTGTCTTTCCTGTCTAACTCTATTCTGTCTTGCCATAGGCCTTAGCGGGTTCTTTATTAACCA
Source organism: Microtus agrestis (assembly GCA_902806775.1). Classification (NCBI taxonomy): domain Eukaryota; kingdom Metazoa; phylum Chordata; class Mammalia; order Rodentia; family Cricetidae; genus Microtus; species Microtus agrestis. The sequence goes on along the minus strand of CADCXT010005399.1, from coordinate 115,214 downwards.
ATGGCAGGAGTACATATTCACAGTGTACAGAAGGGTAGCCCACAAAGCAAGGGGTACCACAAATAGACCAAAGAACACAACTGTCTCACACATGTAGAGGGCCTATGCCATGTCCCATACAGGCTCACTGGCCATTGGTCCAGCCTATGTGAGCTCTTTTTCTCCTCTTCTGTGTCCCTCTCTTCTTTAGTTCTTTTTATTTCTGTAGTTATTTTCCATTTCCTCTGAAAGATATTTTTTCCTTTTCTTAATTTTTTTCTTTAATTTTTTTCATGTCTCAAGGTTGGTTTCTTACTGAAACATTCTTCTTAAAAACTAAAACTCCTAAGTCAATAAAACCAAGGTATGTAACTAGGAAGAAGAAAAGTTCAAATGGATGAAAGCGATCAAATACTGACCAGGATTAACCACTGGAGGTAGTGACACCTCGATTCATTGCCTGAGTCTTATCATTGAGTGGAATTCTGTCACACATGACCTTGAGTTATAACTCATGATTTTTCCTTGAGCCAGGAAGCCATTATCACAGCCTGTCAAGGTACTGCCACTGAGCTGGTAGTAAAATCAAACCCTTTAAAAGCCATGCCATTGTTCTTTTAGGCTAGAACGGGAAATGGTAAGATCACTCAGATCCATCACCGTAAGTCTATTTCCACACATGATTTGTTCTAACACAAATCACTCACTAAAATGCAATGTGATGTGAAGTAACATGATAATGAGTAAGTATCACAGATGGTGATTTGTGCAAAAGCATGACTAATAGGAAAGGCAAATCTGTATTCGGAGAATCTATTCCATTACTCCTCCCTTGGATGCCTTTCTGCAAATTTCCAGTGAAATGATGCTATCTTGGGGGCCATTGGCAGTTTGAGAAGAGTGTAGTGATGTTGATTAATTCATGCAAAACTTCCAAGGCCAGTGTCATGCTACTTTGCTCATGACTTAATATAACAAGGAACAGATAAGTTGATAGTCACAGCACATTTCATCCTATCCCCATGAATATTAACAGTTTACTCATCTTTATTTCCTCTCCATTGAGCACTCCTATGACTCCGAAATTGTTTCCTACTATGTCCATTCAGACGAATCTACATGCAGCTCTTCTTTAAACATTCCTAATTTCAATTTCTTAACTGTTAATGAATTCATTTTGTCTTACAAAATATTAGCTACTGATACCACTAAGTATAATTACCCCTCCCCCTTTTTGTCTGACTGTGACTTTTAAGCACAGCAAACTGTAAAGTGTTCTACTCAAATCTCTTACCATGGCCATTGGGGGCCACCATGACAAGCCTATAATAACACAACTATCTTCTTTCATAAAATTCTATCATAGGGCTGAGGTGATGGATCAATCTGTAAACAAATTTATTGGCTTGGAAGAGCTGAAACCTGAATTTTACTCCAACAGTCCACTTTAGAAAATGTTCAGTGTGGTGGCCCTCTTCTGGAACATAAACACTGAAGAGGCACAAACACACAGTTACCCAGGACTTATTGCCCAGCCAGTCTAGCCTCTTGAATACAGGTGAGTTCTGACCAAAGAGGAAAACTATCAAATCAAAAAATAAAATTAATTAAACAAACAAACAGACAAAATGAGTGGATGGCATCAGAGATATGATTCCCAGATTTTTTTCTGTTCTCTACATGTAAATACACCTACAAAATGGCACCTGTACTATGAACATGCCAAATGCTATTACACACATGCATGTACACACACACACACACACATACAAACGCACACATACAGACACACAGAGGGATACAGAGAGAGGAAGACTTGCCAGTATATTTGTATAAAAGCAGGTCAAATATACTTGTTTATTTTTCTTTTTTTCCTCAGAGACCCCAGTAAAAGACCATTACCATGATCTACAGGTGCAAGTCTAGTGTAAAGTAGTCAATATTGGTTAGGTCAAGAAAATGTACAGCTTGTCCATGCAGCCTCCACAGTCACTTGAAAACAGAAACTTTTATCACTTGTATTTAATCTTGACATTCTGTTGAACATGATCCTATAGAAAGAGAGCATTTTGGCCAGATGATCCCAGAATACTTCTGAGCATCACAAAACTTATAAGAACCTGCTGTCCATAGTCAAATGTGCAGTTTCTGTAACAGACTGCAGAACATGCCAAATCTACTTTTGCCGTGTTTTGCTCAAAGTGTACAAGAGTGTTTTAGTAATTTGCCCTATTTACTTTGCCTGGTTAGTCCTCTGCTTCTTTAGCTATAGATTGGCAAAAGCAATAGTTCTTACACCAATATATGTGTGTCCTATTGAGAAACGAGAACACAGTGTTATAAATCATAGAGTGTTGTTCCCCTCTTTTTAAGACAAATAATATAAAACTATTTACCTAACACTTATAAACTACATAGTCTAAAAATGTCACTGATAATTTAAAGTTAATATATTTTTAGGATCAGAAAATGAGTTTGGATGATCCTCCCCTCAAGAGGACATCAGGCTATTTGGCACAAACAATAACACTGGATAAATACTCATGCAATTCTCCTGCATACTAACTATTACCAGCTACCTGAGTGCAGAAGACATCTTTTAACATTCATTCACTTTTGAAAATTATACAGAGTAGGAAAGATTTTGGCTTGTTACAGTGCCAATTTAAAAATGATCAGATTAGGAATTGGGACAATGCTTCAGTTGGGAAAGTGTTCGCCATGGCTGTACAAGGCTTTGAAATATGACATCTAGCATTCAAATTAAGGTCTAGTTATGGTTGTGGCACCTGAAACTCGGAGCTGAAGAGTCGACATTGGAGGATACGTAAGGTTCATTGTCTAGGCAGTTTAGCCAAAGGGTGAATTTCAGGTTCAGTAATAGACCCTGTCTTTAAAATTAAGGTGAAAGTGATTGCGGAAGAAGCCCACGGTAAACCTCTAACTACTCAACCTGTTTAGTTCATTTTAGCAACAGAGACTCCATTTTCAATTATGCCATGATTTCATTAGAGGGAGAGGACTATTCCCACTCAAAAATTATTTTACCTCAGATGTCTAGGAAATGGCCTAATCTTAAATTGCAATATTTAACCACAAAATTCCACTCTCCCCTGGTTGATTGACACTTAGCAAGGGCAGAACCAGAAACCCCAAAGGCTCCCTAATTTACCACCCTGGAAAGTCCCTAATCATGTCTCCCCATGTTTTTTTTTAATTGGTTGAAGTTTTAGCATTGCTCTCTTGCTGTTTTTTACTTTAAAGTACTTGCTATCTGCCATTGGGATGAGGCTCGATCCTGGGACCACCCACCTCCAGGATATATCAGCCTTTTTCAGTAAATTTTGTTTGCTAGAATGCCATTTGCTATGCCAGAGGAGCAGCAAGTAGCAATTGAAGTTTCAGGTTTCAGCCCACCAGAAGGAAACTCTGATGGGCCAATCTTGTATTGGCAAGGACACAGAACTGCAGACCCCAGAATCGCTTTCGTCTCTTCTGTGTCTTTACATGTTTGCTGCAGCTCTTTCTCTGTTATATAGCATGGTGTGAGTGGATGTGGGGAGCTCTCCACTGTCTCCAATATTGTGTATTTATCTCTTCAAGCATCCTGTTCTACTGGGCATTTTTAACTGAATTGTCAAGAAGAGGACTCCTCCCAAAGATGTACTGTCTAATTTAATGATAACAATGATAGTTTGTAAAGAATTTTGGTGAATAAAAATAAATACATGGGTATGTTTCACAGCTAAGACCTATGAGTTCCAACTTAGTAATGATTTAAAGAAAAGCATCTGAGACCAGGAGCTAGGCTGTCTCTAATTCTCTTAATGTTGAAAAGAGACATTCATGTACAAGTTAATACAATGCTAATACAAACCTTCAAAATAGCTTCAGGTAGCTCAGACACCTTGTGAATAGTTTTAAAATAAATATCCCCAGAGAACAATCTAAAGTTCACAAGGACACATAGCTGAACTGTCTGACTCATAAGTCTAGAATCAAAAATACAAAATGACTTGATTGTTGCTAGCTTTCCTTGATAGGTATGGTTAATAACCAAAGATGATTATTAATTCCCCATACCGATTTTTACTCTCAATTTCTTGATATACATATATATGTATATATATATATATATATATATATATATATATATATATATATAGATCTGACTGATTCCTTTTCATATATAAAAGTTTAGGGTTGTAATTTCTTTAAGATTCCTTATAAGATTACCTTTCAGGATAAGTAAAAAAGTAATTGGCCCTTTCTTTGTAACAGCAAAATGTAGCCTGCCAATAAAAATCTGACAACAACACTTTGCTTGCCCAAACAGTTAATCTTTAACAAGCTGCTTGGGTATTAATCTATATGGATTTTGGGTATAATTTGTTTTGCATCTGTAATATGTAAAATGTTTAATCATGTAAGATATATGGAAAATAGGCTGTTTTTTTTACTCTTTGTTTTGTATTCATTGTAATCATTCACTTGAAAAACAGAAAGTAACCACATTGTAATTCCTATATTGTCTAAAAAACGTTGTTGGCATATATTATTTGGAAAAAATAAAAGTGTACAGTAGAGAAAGAACAAGAGAGAACAGAGAATAAATAAGGAAACCATCAAGAAAGTGTCTCCTAACCTAAACCACCTCAGATAGAAAAGTCTAATTTATACCCTTTGCTGCTAGAGGTTTGTCCTGCAGACAGCTATACTTGAACTTGGTCTTCCTGGTAGATTATTCCAGGATTCTGGGGCACTAAACAACTACAGTTACATAAACACACACCAAAAAAATGTTAAAATTTGCATTGTGTTAATACAAATGTTGGAGCACAAGGCATAAAGTTTCAGAGCAGTAAATCCTGACCCTTTCAAAATCTTTAAGGAAAAAATGTCAATCAAAAGGAAAAGTTTTTAAAGACTACCAACTGGAAATGTATTTTTATTTCATAATAACACTTAAAAATAAATGTATATCTACTACCATAGCAGGTTCTTGACGTACAGAGAGTAAATATTTCTCAAAATAAGAGATAGAGATACAGAATATAAAATCTTCACAGGGGTCAGTACAAAAGCAATCTATAACCATAATGTCTAGCACTTCAGAAAATCTACCTCTGAAGAAGCTGCCATTAAAATGTAAATCTTGATGCATTCACAGTGAGAGAAGTTAGAAATAACTAGATGTAATTGTCGTGTTAATAGATAGAGTTAGTAACCTAAGGGGCACAAACAAATGAAGTCAAACCATAAGAATTAGCAAAAATTAAAATATTCTTCCTTCTTAATCAAAGGAGGTTTATATAATATATATCTAATGGGAATGAAATAATTTCTGGGCCAAATAGGTCGATCATTGCACAAAAACATGCATCTTGTTTGTGTTCAATGGTGTGATCCAGCATGGAACTGGTTATACAAATTTTCATAGTCACAGAACAAATGATGCTCAGAAATAAATGCATTTGCCAATAGTTTGTGAGCATAAAAGGTTACAAAAACCTTATGGATCTCTGTTATACGTTTGAGATTTTTTTTATGACATTCTTGCCTTTTAGGTTGGCAAAAGCTAACAGTCTTATAGGCTAATACATTTGAAATGTGCTGATAGTCAATGAATATTAGGTCAGATAAATAAAAGAAGGTGAGATATTTTCTAAATTGGTTTAGGATCTGTATGTTACTTATCTTGTTTGGGCAACAAAATGTTTAACTAAGCATGTAACTCATAATTCCTCAACTGATCTGTTATTTCCTTGCATTGTGTTAATGCAGTTTTTATCTTATTCCTACTTTTTGGGGTCAGGGTATTTAATCAACTGGAAATATAACCTGGGCAAATTTCAGTATTCTCTGGAACTCCCTCCTGATATTATTCTATGTTTTCTGTTCACGTCTTAATTTTCTTTACTTAATTTTCTAATCCCCATGTCCTTACCCTGGCAAGTGATATCTTTGTTGAAGTTTATTTCCGACAATAAACCATGAAGATAAGAGAGTAAAAACAGTTTTTAATAATCACATTAAAACAGAGATGTGATCCAATGGAATAGAGTAGAGGATCCGAAACTCAGATCTGCAGTTACAGACATTTTATTCCCAAATGAGAAAAAAAGTACCCTGAAAATAGGACACATCGTCAACCATTTGTCCAAAGAAAATGAATGGTGAAGAGTATTTTTTTTTCACTTTGCAAAACATTGAACTCAAAATGGATTAAAGCCTTGAACGTATTCATCTACTAAAGGAAAATGTAGGTGAAATATTTCAAAATAAAGACCCAGGCAATGATTTTGTGGAAAAGATTTAAAATGCACAAGAAAAAAACAAAGTAAACAAATGGAGTGTACTTGAATTATTTGCTGAGGAGAGGACTAAACAGAAAAACGGTTGGCATACAAACACATGCACCATGTAAAAAGTTGGGGACTGACTATAATTCCAGTGCTGGGAAATAGGAAACATGGGAACTCCTGGACATGGTAGCCAGTCAGTCTAGTCAATTAATAAAAACTAGCATCAGCGAGAAACACTGACTTAAAAAGCAAAGTGAGGAGAGACTGAAAAAAAAAAAAACATGACATTGACTTCATTCTTCCAAACTCATTGGCACAGAAGGGCATACATACTTCTGCACCCAATACACATACATATGAACATCTGCAGACATATATACTTTACTTGTGAGCAAAATGATGATAAATAATTTAAAAACTATTTTTACCAAAGTATTCAGAAAAGTGAAGAAACCACATACATAATTGGAGAAAAATCTTCCTAGCTATTGATTTAACAAGACAAATGCCCATAATATGTCCAAAACTCAATAAAGAAAACAAAGCAAAACAAATGGTCCATATAAAAATAAATGATCTAAAAGAATATTTTTCAAAATATTAAATAAAATGGATAATGAACATATAAAAAGTTTTGGACCCATCAGCTGGCAGGCCTATGAAAATCAAGATTATAACAAGTTTATAACACAGATCAATTAGATTGTCCATAATCAAAAAATAAACCCTGGTGATAACTATGACTACTGCTATGATTATGGTAGCCTTCCCTGTTAGTACCCTGTCCCTTTAATAGACAAAGCCTACCCACTCCCAGTGTCTCTCTGCCCACTGAGGGAAATTCCCTGATCTCTCTCTCTCTATCTCTGCAGTTCTGAACAGACAGCCTCTCCTCTTTCCTCTAGTCTTCTCTCCTCTCTACCTCTTTCTTTGCCTCTCTATACCTCCCTTCCTCTGCTACTACCCTGCTAATACTTCTTCCTAAATAAAACTTCATACCTCCCAAGTTCTCTCTGCATGGCATTTTCTGTCCCTGCCCCCATACCCCACCGCCCCCTCCACAGTGGGACCTAGTATGGTCATTTGCAATGTAAATTGTAACATTAGTGCCTGAAAATGGCCAGACTGTCTCCATGCTCCCTCCTGCACCCTGGCAAACAGCTTGAGGCATGAAATGATCCTGGACCCAAACTGACAATACTTTCCAATTAGCCATCTGCTGCAATACTCCACACAACACCAGCACCGGCTAGGATTCGTAAGATGCCCTCCTTGTGGTCAGCTTTCACTGACAATCACGTCCAGCACTTCCCATGACCAAGGGTTTTGGACTTGGCCCTTGCACTTCACTCACTGAGTGGTGCATTGGATTTTTAGGGCTCAGGGCCCTAGCACAGCCTGAGCAATGCCTTCCTTTCTTGGATCTATGGGTCCTTTTTGGGATACTGTTCCCCACTTGGCTGCCTGCCTTTTTGGACTCTTGAGTCCCTTTGGTCTTACAGCCTTGGCCCTTACTCTCTTGGCTGACAAGCTGGAGAATAAATTTTGCCAGTCATCTATATTTCTGCCTCACCTGTGGGAAACAGGCTGACAAAACCACATGCATTTCTAACTTCTGCCAGTGGATGGTTAAATGAAAATGGTTACAACGCGTGCACAGTCACCATTTTTTTTTATTTATTTTCCCATTAACAGCTTCAACTGGGTGTGGGGCAACAGGACCATTCCCAGCACAACCATGGGTGTGGGGTTCCCCGCAGTCTCCCCAGGGCGATGGTTCCTGCAATGATCTCTAGGGGGAAACGGCTCCCCACAGATCCCCTCCCCCCTCCCATACAAAGGCAGGCAGCTATCACGTGGAGAGCACCAGTCAGAGTCATCCATGGTGTCAGACCAAAGGAGGAGGGACTGAGACAAGGAGAGACCCTCCTCTCCAGTGGTGCAGCAATCCACCTCTCCTGGGAACAGAGGGGTGCTCGATGACTCCCAGGTCGAGTGGGGACCAGGCCTTTTTCTTTCCCCCCTAGGCGTCCTAGGGTTCCCAGGGCCCTGCCTTAGGTTGGGGGATTATCCTGCCATAAGTCGCCCGTCCTTGGAGCTCCTCAAATAAAAGGCATCTAGCAGGATTAAAGTAAGCAGATCACAGGGCACCCTGTCTTAGGCCATGTGGAGAGCGCCCTCATACCTGTACCATGCCATGTTGAGCCGGTTTCTACAACCTCTGTATGGTGTGCTATTCAGGCGAGGATCCACACTAACTCCCGTCATTGGGCCCCTGCGTCTATCATTAATGAAAAGACTGTGAGGAGTTCCTCAAACAAGAGATATAATGATATAATTTTGGCACCAATAACTCCATCTCCAGACAAGAAGAAAGGGCTTTTCCCAACCCAGTATTCACCTTTTAGTCTGGCCTATGGTATGTCCTCCTTCCTAAGTGCCTACTCCACATAAAGTTACGTGTGCTGCCTGCTTTAAAAAAATGGCACAACCACGTGAATTTCAGGTGCCATCTTAGCTAAGGATAATCAGATGACCTAACTGCCATGTTTGCTATGGTCGACCACCACAGTTGCCTGTCAGTCAGAGATAAAATGTCAGCTTTCTCTTGTTCAGTGTTCATTTAACTTTATGTGTAACTTAAATTCAGCTGCATGTATTTGTATGACTGCACTTACCATTGAAACAATGTTTTAAGCAGTCCTAATTAGCTATGGTCATTGTATCTCCTTCCAGACTAATAAAAGTCATCGTCTCAAATATTTTAAATTGATAATTACTTTAAATGATGATAAATATATAGTTAAACCTGTTTCAACATACTTTATATGAGATTCAATTCTACTCTAAAATATTTTCTATATAATGATAAAAATATAAGGTTATAAAGATCTATTTGAAATTAACTAAAGCTAACCCATAGCCTTTCCTGTAAGCTGTTCTTCACTATTGTCAGTTTTACTGTTAAGCTTCTAATGCAAACATTTTTTTCTTCTTTGTCCCTCACCAGTAAAACTCTGCCTTGTTAATTTAAAACCAGTACAGTCAAGCTGGAGGATTCTGGATAAAATATTCTCCTACAACCTCTCAGCTTGACTGCAGCTCTCTAGGCAGATCTTATACTATAGTCATAACTTATATATATTCAGTAGACAGCCTTCAAATGCTCAGTGATCTGGGGAATATGGCACTTAAATGTTTAATTATTAAAGACTTTTCATAACAGAGAGACAGCTTGGCTCCTGGTAACAACCCCACTTCCTCCAAAGAAGACAGAAGACAGATGGGCAAAGAACAATGTCCATCCATAATTTGCTTGATATGAAAGCGCTAACCATTGGCGAAAACTGCCTTTCATCTAAACTACTGAAAATCTCCAAAAAGTGGAAAACAGGACACTGGGGAAGACCACCTCATTTCCCAGGACAAGGTAAGCTGGTATTCTTACAGATTCCTAAACTACAAAACTTTCTAAAGCCTGACAGGCTCCACACTACAGCAGAAGGCAAATGCTGCCTTGAAATTCCTGCTCTTAACAATGATAGAGGACCCTGGGTAATGGCTATCTAGGTAGCCAATCAAGTAAGTTCTCTGTCATTCTTTTTTTTAAATCACTAATTCAGGTGAAATTTTATCCTTCTCAAGAACTCTGATGCAGATGACCAGTTTGACAGCTGGTAGGTTTTGCCAGTTTAAAAGGGACAACCTCACAAAACAGATTTTAGCAGAACTTCTTACCATGTTTAAAGAAAAGGTGTTGGGCACCAGTAAGGTGTTCTCTCAACAGAGGAGCACCAAGCTGACTGAGCTGGTTGCTTTGAGTGGATTAGTCAAAGACTTTGTCTGGGGCTGCAGTAGCAACAGAAGCAATGGTGGTGATAGCAGCCACAGGGGCAGCAGTTACAAATGCAGATGGGTTAGTCAAGAAGACCTTGACCTTTTCAGAAAGTGGGAATGTGTATTCAGTCTCCACAGGCAAAGCCGGGACCCTCTTGGACCCATTGGTAATAAAGTGGACCATCAAGGCAACAGTCAGGAAACCAATTTGTAGACAAGCACCGGTACCATTTAGGAAATCCTCTAGGAAGTGAGAATGCCGAGTCTACTCTGCAATGTCAAGCTCCTCTGGATTGTAAATGCTGTCATTGCCAAATACCTGCTGCATGATCAACCCAGTGGAGGAGAGATATTCTTCATGTCCAACAGTGTGGCTTTACTGGCTCCTACTCTGTCTCCAGTTTGTATCAGTGGCACATCACTCAGAATTTTAATGGCACCTCTGGATATTTTAAAGATGGCATATAAAACCCGAAAGAAATAAGTCTACTCTATGTTCTTGGCTGGCACAATGGCTTAACCCAGGGTGATAGCAATAGCATGGGCCACAACTAATACCTTATTGGCCAGCAGCATGTCTCTAATCTCAGAGAGGAACTCTTGGTGAACACAAAGCCCACATTTCTCTGAATATGATGCCACAGTTTATCCCAAGCTGGGATGTTTTCCAGATAGGTTATTCTTGCTCATTAGTACCACAGCCTTCCCTCACAGGGATATGTGTATCTGCTGCATCTGCTTGGAGCCTACATTGTCTACTCCCACGATAAAGCATTTCGGCTAATCATCAGAAGTTTTCTGATCTTAAAGAAGTAGATGGACTTCCATGTTGCCCTGTCTTCCGTGGGTATCAAGGTGGTACATTAGAGATTGCCCAACGGGGTTTGAAGATGTTGTCTCTCTAATGAGATACCAGGTGAGAAAGGGGGTTATTGGGATTTTTTAAGGCTAACACAGCCTGAAATGGATTAGCAGTTATATACATTAAAAAGAAAAAGGAGAACCATGAATTTGTAAAAGCAGTTCTACTGATAGAGGACTACAGAGCTTCAAAGCTTGTCATTGCACAGTTAAAGAGTGATTGGAATAAGTAAGGCAAGGGGAAGAACAAAGATGCCTGCTACAGTAGATACCTTTTTTATGGCTCTTTAGGGACCTACCCAGTAAGAAATTTCTGCTCTATCAAAACAGAGCCCAGCAAAAAACCTTGAAGTACCAGAAAAGAAGCAGTATATGCACACCCCACTGGAAAAGTCACTGGATCTGAAATATATTTGGGCATCTCTACCTGCATTCATGACATAATGGTACAGAGAATCTTTGAAACTATTTCATTCAAATTATAATTAATAACAAGTTATTGAAAGATGAGACCCTATTTCCATATCCAAAAACTTTTAATAAGGAAATATTCTTTGGGTTGTTGTCAAAAACAAAAGTTACATTACATATACTTCATAATCTTACCAGATTTTAAAGATATGGACTTTAGCACGTAGGGTCACCAAGTGGTGTACATATATGTAAGACTGAGACACTGACTAAACCGTGTTGTCATCTATGGACTTAATATGCAATCATTAGTCATTGGATGCCAGGCCCTGATGTCATTCTTCTAGTGAAAATAAAAAGAAGTAATTATATATACAAAAAGAAGATGCAAAGCTCAAGATCTAGCAATGTTTCAGAGTCCAAGGTTGTGTTTACAGATGTACAAATGCAAGGGACTTAAGGTGTGTAAATGCAAGTTATAAATGTCTGAGGATAAAATCTTTTCAGAGTATGAGAAAATGTTTTATGATGTACAAATGCAAGTTATCAAATTTCTCTCTCATTATGCTGCCCTTCATAGTTTTAACAGTGATCAATAAAATTCTGGCAGATTACTACCACTGCCATAACTACATGACCAAGATTTTAAATTCTCTTTGGTCATTTTCTAATAATAGATCTAAAAGATACTTTTCATTGTGAAAAAAATCTGTCATAGTCATTTCTGGCATAAATATAGTGTCGTTTATACAATGTCTGTGAACAACATCTATTACAGACATTTCTGGCATAAATATGTTACCATTTATACAATGTGCATTTCTAAATCTCATGTTTTAACAAACACAAAGAATTCTTGCGAGTTCCAGGGAGACAAATTGGAGGATTCACCTTAAAAAGGTCAGATGCACCTCCTCCCTCTGTTACCAGACCCTAAGAGCCCAAATCTCCCCAATTCTCCCTGGTCCTAACACCCTCCCCTTTAATCACCATGACCTAAAGAAAACAATTTCTTTCTAAATTTAACCTTGTCCTCTGCTCTGCCAACACTTTGCCAGGTAAAGACACCGGACAGTTTCATACTGCCTGTATAGCAGTGAAACTACCAGATACCTAGGATGTGGCTAGCATCCTAGCTTTCTCCAGTCCCCCAAGATTTTGATGCCCACAAATCAGCAGGAAGCAGTCTTGAAAACTTGATACCCTCATTCCCTTTAATTTCCCACCTTTTATGATAAAAGAAGACAGGAATGTTATGACTATGCTGGCCTTCCTTGTCAGATTCCTGTCCCTTCAAGAGACAACTGTGCCCACTCCTAATCTCTCTCTGATCATAGATCTCCTTGGCCCCCTTTCTCTCACTCACCATGGTTCTTCTGAAGAAGCAGCTTCTGCCTCTCTCCTCCTATTCCCCCCTCTTTCTTTTCTGCCAACTCACACACACCATAAATTATAACTACAAAGAGCCCTCTGGATGGGAATATTCATTAGGACTATATGGTAGCCACTATGGGCAGAACGTAGGGAGTATTTAGCAAAAAAAAATAAACAGGTCCTAAACTAAAGTATGTTACCATAGGATTCAGACTACCCAACTCATGTGTTTTTAACTGAAGGTTAAAATAAAGTCAGATTGCTGGTTTGACCTACACTCTCTGACTTATTACCATTCTTAATAGTAGCATAGGAATAGAAGTAGCTTAGGCACCTGTATTAGGGTTCTCTAGAGAAACATAATAGATGAGATTGGGTGGGATAAACACACACACACACATTTATTGATTTATCCCTTCAAGTTATATTTAAATACCAAAAAAAAAACTGACTCACTCCTGAAAGACTGAGAACTGGGGATTGCCTGTTCCCACAGTAGTTGTCCCTTTATGGGGTGACTGACAACCTGGTAGTGAATTAGTACTGGAAGGTCTCTGGAGAACTGCTGTTCTTAGTTCATGATAGAAAGCTGGAAGGGCTTTTTGATATCACTGAAGGAATCATCAGCAGCAACACATCATCAAGGTATATTAACTGTGTAGGGAGAGGGAAAGCAAAGAAGGCAATACAGCTGCTTGGCAAAGTTCCAGCATTTCAACTTTGCAGGCCACACTTGTTCAGCACCTTTTGACTTTTATTTTTAATGGTTCTCACTATTACTTGCATGGGCTTTGGTAAAGGATTAAAATGTGTACAAGGGTAACTTCACTAAACAAAGTAATTCTATTTTTCCCTTGGTCTTACAAGACAGGGTTTCTCTCTAGCTTTGAACTTGCCCTGGACCTAGCTCTTGTTGATCAGTCTGGTCTCCAAATCACTGAGATCCGTCAACCTCTGCCTCCCGAGAGCCAGTGTTAAAGGCATGTACCACCACTGCGTGGCTTCAAAGTAATTCTTTGGGAAAAAAATATTCCTGCCACTACTAAACCAGGCACTCCAATGTGCCCTCATAATTACACAAGAACAGAAAAGTTAGAGATTTCTGAAATACACCTTATCTTAAGGGTGAACTATCTACAGTTCAGATCTAGAGCCAGAGACCATTAAGGGCAAGAGTTCAGTTAATGTAAATAGAAATAAGAATGGTATTACATATTGGGAAGAGTAAGATATCAGGATCTTCCCTTTGGGGAGTGCTATGAGGCAGAAAGACCCATACAGAAAACTAAGAAACTGTAGTATAGTGTCTGCTCCCTAGAAGTCCTTTTCCCAAAGTCGGACATTTGGATAAGGGTCTCCATTTCTTTGGGGACTTGAAGAATGTTCCTGCTTGATAAAACAGTCATTCTTCTTATGTCTAGCCAAAGGAATTTGTGGCCTTTCATTAATATATGACTGGTGTCTATTGTCAATTTCAAGGCAAACTTCCTCAGTCCCTGATTTCAAACCACACCCCAGCTCAGGTGACCCTTTCCTTCCATTTAATATTATTTAAAATAAAAGGCATAATCTTTTTCAGTGAGGAGTGCTGGTACCCATCCATATTCACCCTCAGTTCCTCTCCACCCACTCACTCTCCACCGCCCAGCCACCACCAAAGCAGGTCTCCTCTGTCAGCAATAGGTTAGTGAGTAATTCTCATTTTACCATACTTAACATAGTGATTTGAATGGCAGAAGTTATGCATAGTTTCTGACATTTGAATAGTAGGTTAGTTGTTCATTGACCCTTGGCACTGTTTGAAGGACTAAGAGGGTATGGTCTTGTTAGAGGAAGTATGCCATTGATGTATGACTTTGAGAGTTTAAAGAGTCACAACATTTCTATTTTTCTTTCTTTGTTTCACACTTTCTTTAGAAGATGTGAGGCCTCAGATTCTGTTCTAACTGTATGTCTGCCACTTACTGTAATCCTTTGTCACAAAGACTGCCTCTGATCCCGCTGGAACCATCAGTCAAAATAAACACTTCCTTCTATAAGTTGTCTTTTTCATGGTATTTTATTACTGGCTTAGAAAAGTAATTAATACAGTCATTTTTAATCAAGACTGTTATCAGGAAGTGCCACTCTTAATGATCATGGGTTTTCCACATCAATTAAGAGAATAATCACATCATGAAATTTACAGGCAAATGGATAGAACTAGAAAAACTAATTCTGAGTGAGGTAATCCAAAAACAGATAAAGAAATAGGCTATACACACACTTTTAAGTGAATAGTAGCAATTAAATACTTGTTAACCAAGTTACAATCTGTAGACCCAGAGAAGTTAGGTAGAGAGGAAAGGGCATACATCGATCTCTCTGGGAGAGGGAAATAAGATAGATGTTACTAGATAACTGGGGGCATGTGGGAAATGGGAGCTGGAGGATCAGGTTGGGAGAATGAAGAGAGGTGATGGTAAAGAGAGAGAATGAGGGGCAAGAACTGTATCTGAGGGAGCATTTGAAAAATGACATAGAAACCTAGTGTGGTGGAAACTTTCTAAAATATGTAATGATCCTAATAGTTCCCCTAATAATGTGGGTTATGAAATCTAACCTGGGCATCTCTTGTCACCAAACAAAGCTTCCAAGATCAGGACTAGGTTGCATTCAATCAAATTGTTGACCAAGGAGATTCCCATGGAAATCCTCAAACACCCCAGACTACTGTAGCCAAAACAATGGGTTGCTCTACATAAACTGACAGCAAGGCCCCATTGACAAGAAAAACACCCATATAACTCAATGAATATGGAGAAATCAAGTTGGTGCTTACATGGAGCCTTTCCCCCCATATTCTCTTCTCTTCTTTGTGGGAATGTACTCTTCAGGCTATCAAAAGAGAAACACAAATACCAATTCAGACACAAATCCTTTGATCTTCTATCTGTCTTGCCTACAAAATAAGGTAGGGCAACGGTGGCACAGAATCTGTGGGCATAGTAAACTAATATTTGACTTAAGGCACACTTGATGAAAAGGAACCCATACCTGCCACTGCTAAGATAACCAAGAACCAGAGATTAGATAGCCTGGAGACCTAGGGTAAACCAAACACTATTGGTATAAAAATTAATAAATTTTAAAACAGCATCAATAAAATGACTCCTATTGATATTCTTCTGATCAGTGACTTGACTTATTCAGTTATCATCAGAGAATCTTTTTCTGGCAGTAGATGGAAACATGCAGAGATCCACAGCCAGATGTTTTGTTGAGAGGGAGTCTAAATTAAATGTCTCCATCAAATCCTTCCCCTTAGAATACAAGGTATCCCATGGAAGAGAAAGTATAAATAGTGTAACAGTCAGAGGACAGCAGTAGAACAAGGTCCTTTGGATCCACTAGGTAAGTGTAAATGAGCTCACAAAGACTAAATCAGCAAACATAAGGTCTACATAGTTCTGCCCTAGATCCTCTATCTATGCATTAAAGCTTTTAGCTTAGCATTTTTTATGGGTCTCCTGACATTGAAGAAGAGTGGGTCTCTGACTTTTGTATCTAATCTTGGGCACTTTTCCTCATATTTGGTTGTTATGTGCAACTTCCCTATGATTGATTTTTTTCTATTTATTTTGTCATGTTTTATGGTTATCTCTTGGCAGCCTCTTTTTTGCTAATGAGGGACCGGAAGGGAAAGGATCTGTAAGGGAGCATAGGGAGCAGCTGTGAGGAGTGTGGGGGGAACAATTGGAATATAAAATTATGAGAAAAGAGTTTATTTTCATTAAAAAAATAAAGGCAAATAACCATCACAGTTCCTCAGGTGAGGCTCCTACTGAGGGGATTATAATTTGTAGCAAGCTGACATTTTTAAAATAACTATAAAAGTATAACTCAACAAAAATGGATTTTAAAATATGGCATATATAAAATGGAGTCTTATTAGGCTATTGAAATTATTGAGCTCCTGTCATATGAAAATAGATGGAACCGTTAAGCAAACTAAAGCAGGAGCAAAGGAAACATGTATATCCACTATCGTTTTCTTGTATGCATGGAAAAAAATGATCCAGCAAAAGGACAGTGTGAGATAATCAGCTACCAGGTTCTGGAGGAATGGCCAGGGACAGTGGAAAACAGCGGAAGGAGATAAGCAGAGGATTTATGGATTTAGGCATTACAAGACATATGCATTAATGGACATGTTACAGTAAATCTTATCAGTTTGTACAATTAAAATTTGCTAGGAAGAACAACTTCAAGTGAGAAATAGAGCTGCTATCACAGAAGTATTTCAATACCTCAAGCTATTATTACATTTCTCCAAACCCCCAAAGTAGCAGAGTTTAAAAGAAAAGTCATGTATCACTGAATGAATTCTATCTGCCAGTGTAGGAGGACAAGGGCTCCTCAGTTACACGTGTTATGGTTATTTTACAAGATGAAAAAGAACAAGTTGTGGAAAGGGGTCACTCAGCGTTAGACCTTTAGTTTGTTAGCTCCATGCTTGTCTCAGAGGATCAGCTTGTAAAGGAGAAGTCAAAGTTTCAACATTTGTGTAAAAATGACAACAACAAAGAAATCAAAATGGATTATATAGTTTTCCCTTTCAAGCACAAAATTAAACATTTCTTCTGTAAATTCTGACTGGATTATGTGGAGCATGCAGTTGTCCCTGGGGAATGCAGTGCACATTTGAAGTAGCTAATTATCATTGGTCTGGCCTTGGTCTCATATTTACTTATGAGAGCAGAGAGAAAGAATATCTTTATAAAGAAAGATAAAAAAAAGTATCAGTGCTGTCTGTATGGTGTAATGGCCTTTCAAAAGTCTGTCGTTCACTTCTCATCCAGTTTGCAAATATTTACTGAATGCTGGGTGCTGTGCCATCTGACACACTCATATGCCACCTGCGCTGGGTGCCAGTTTGATCTGCATGCTCTTTCTTTGCTAAACAGCCCTATGATAATCATTATCTTTAATTGTTAAGGGCTTTTGGTCTTAAAAAATATTTTTGTTTATTTGCCGAATTGACTTCAACTGGATAAAGTTAATGTTTAAAATTGTGTTGGATATGTATATATACTTTGCCTGTATGTACATATATTCAGGACGTGCAAGCAATGGTTGTAGGTTCAGAAAAAAGTCATTGGATACAAATTAAGCATAGGTGACAGAAATTTGAAGATGTCATATGAGTTGAAGGACTGTAACTTTGGGTCCTTTGCAAGAACAGCAATAGGTCTTATCTACTGTGCCATCTTTCCAGGTTCACATAGATTATTTTGAAGGCCAGAAAAGAAGAACCTGATTACAGAAGGTGCCAGGGAAACAGAAGTCTTCATGAGTTCCAAATCTAAAAATGCCATAGCAATTATTTCTTGGAGTAATTTGGGTACTTTGAAATTATCATATTATGACAAAATGCAATTTATAGGAGAATGCAGAGAAACTGTGTGTCTGATGCAGAGGTAATTAACTGCTAATAAATTATAGACCAAAAACATTGTAGATATCAAGGGCACCAGAGTGAAAAAGAGGACACTTCTTTTGAAATTTGACATAGTAGGGATAAACAAATAACACGTAAGAGGTTTGATAGTTTTGGGAGTTAAGGGAAGTTCTTTGTAAGTGGATGAAGGAAGCCTGGGTGGTACAGAGCTATAGCTCTTAGATTTTATTAGGCCAAAATGAAACATCATGTTATTCTATGAGTGATTAGAAACTACTTAATGGATGCAGGAAGGAAGTAATTTGCTGTGATTTATGTCCACGCTGTGTTCCAAAGTTGACTTTGTCTGACATTGATACAGCTATTCCTTCATTCTTCTGAATAGCATTTGCATGATATATGCAATTATTCGTATGCATTTACTTATAACCTGCAAACATCCTTATATTAAAAGTGAGTCATCAGCAAGCAATATTTAGTTAGAATTCTTAACTCTCCTGATGATCCATTTTTGATGTGCTTTATGTGGACTGAATATAATTAATATACCATTACTATTAATTACTAGTAATTATATTTAATATATTACATATAATTATAATTTTAAAATTATGTCTATTTTGTTATTGATTTCTTTTTATCCTTCTAGGTGTTTTGATTCAGTTACGAGTATTTTTAAGTGCTTTTCGTTTTTTACTACTTTCTTTATTGAGGTCAAATAAAGATCTTCTGTTTTACTTAATCAACTTTATTTTTATTGGCATTTATATAGTTTTATTTGTAATGTTTGTTGTAATGATTAAAATCAAATACACGGCTTTTCTAAAGTTTACTTAAATATCAATAAACTACTTCAAGCAGATTATAGAAATCATGTCACTACATAGGTACATTCTTCTCCCTCAAAGGTTACAGTTGCCTTTTGTATAGCATCTGCTTGTTCTAACTTTATCAAGCTGCTCTTGAGGCTCATGCTTGTAATCTAGCATTTGATAAACTGAGGCAGGAAGATGGGCATGTATCCATGACTAGTGAGTTTAAGGCCAGCAAGTTATAGCAAAAACACCTTTAAAACAAACAACAAGCAAATAACAAGTAAACAAAGGAACGAACTCCCTCTCATCAAACAATGGTGCAATTCTGACTTTGAAACATTAAACTTCCCCAAAGAATCCAAAAGGAGACTAGCTTGTCACAATTACAGGCAGTTTTACATTTCTATCCATGGTATTCATTACCAGTGATCCTGGTTTCCTTCAGTAGCCATTTCCATTTCTAAAGAAATCCTTCAGTAATTTTTTTAGAGGATTCCCACTCGCCAAGTGTTTACTTTGTTTTCATTTGAGAAGTCTTGACTTCATGCATATTATTGAAGAATATTTCTCTTTAATATGTTCTCAATTTGATATATCCTCTCCTAGACTCATTAATGTTATCTTCTTTTTTGCTCTGTCCTTATGGTTTCTGATGAGGATTTGGCAGTCGTTAGAACCTCATTACTCTACAAGGTCACTGATCCCCCTTTTGACTCCCTTCCGCTGACTGTTCTACTACTTTAAGAGTGTTCCGATCAGATCTGGGTTCCCATAAGGTTCAGAAGTTCTCTTTGTTTCTAGATGTGTCAGTAATCTGACAGATTTCAGTCGCTATTTCTTCACCTCACCACTTTACATTGGAGTCTTCCTGGGATCCCATTGCAATGTAAAAACACTCATCTCTCTAGAATCCTGTTTTTGTTCTCAAGCGTTGACCTTGTCTTGCTTAGTTAACTCCTACTCTCTTCATGTCCATTTCCTTCTCTATTTCCAAGTAACTATTGAACATATATAAAATAGGTTTTTATAATGCTTAAATTCATTTTATTTGAGAAACAATAAACATTCATGTAAATTAACATAAATTTGCAAAAATTATGTCATTTATGCCCTCAATATATGTGTTTTAAAATATTTAGGATATTTGAAGGATGAGAGGGATTCTTTGAATTATATGTAATTACTGTCTATTTGATATAACATCCAAAGTTTTTGTTAACTATGAGGAATCCAGGCATCAAATCCTTATTTTAGGGAATATTGTAGTTGTTTTTCAAATCTGTGTCATGTATTTCTAGAACCTAGGTTTACTGAAGTTGCCAAACAATAATATTTTTACATGACGGGTTGAAATTTACAGATTTATCATGTTTCAACTACTTATAATCATGGCGGCGATAGTAGTATTAGTATTTACAAATACATAACATCCAGCAAAGGACCTAGGTAACAATATCAGTTTTAAACCTGCTATAATATCTTTAGTATACAGTTAGTGCTTGATTCTGGAGAGAAGCCTAGAAGTTTCTAGGCAAATTCACAGTCACTGAACAAGCTCTACTTCCTTCAAAATCTCAGTATTTTCTTATTTCCTGAAGGTTTTCCTGTTTAGTTTTATTGTTGTTGTTGTTTTCTTTGTGTTTATTTGTTTGTTTTGTCTAAATTCTCAAAGATTTTTTTAACTCGCTCTTGCATGCACTTCTAATTATTGAATTCCTTTCCTGCTCCGTTGCAGGAAGTCAAGCTACATCTCCTGGGCTACTATACCTCCTTTCAGTGATCTCATTCAGAAGATCTCATTCTTCTAAAGGTCACTGATGTCATCACTAGCAAAGGGAGGAGATATTTTCTTCTGTTGCCACACTGATACCCACTTATGAGAAACAGAACACTTATGTCCAGAGCAGAAGATGCTTCAGCATTCTAGAATTATTTGTGACATCATCTTCTTCACAGAATTAGATTGTTGTTGTTTCTATTATAGAATCTTCAAGTATCTGCCTATTGCATTTCCCCTAGGTTTATAATAGCATTCACTGAGAGAAAGACTGTATTATTCTTGTTTTATCATACCTATAACTGATGATTAATGTATTTAAGTGTAGATTCTGTCTACTGGGGTAAGAAAAGGTTTCAACATAAAGTGCAAATGGGTAGACACGTTATTGAAGTACTTAAAATAAAAGACAATGGCAATTTGTAGCACTGAAAGAATAATGAATATAGGAAACGTAGGTATGCTTTAGGTATGTCTTAGACTTGATAGAACTCAAAGTTCATAGAATGCAATATGAGTAAGAATAGATGAGAGGTAATTAGGAGAAAAATAAGTTTCTGAAGTTGAGAAAGGGATAGTGCATCTGCATGCTGAGAACTGAAAGACTAGGGAACAAAGAATTCACGAGTAGTTCATAATTTATTTTGGAAATATTGAGAGAAAACAAAGCATTGTGGATATATGACATTAGTTCACTATAATTAATTATATTAGAAATTCTTAATCATATGGCTATAATCTATATTTCTAAGTTTAAGTGTTTTAACAATCAGATCAAATCCAAAACATAAAGAATTTATTCTGGTTTTATCATAAAAGAAGGACTGAGGCAGTTAAACATTGTTCAAGACCTTGCTAAATGACACACTAAGGGTTTGTCATCAAGCATGATAACCTGAATTTGTCTCCTAGAACTCCCATGGATCAAAGACCAAAATTAATATTTCATGTGTTTTTCTTAGCTTTACACACACACACACACACACACACACATACCCCCAAAGCGTAATCATATACCCATACAATTATTAAATAACAATAATGAAATAAGTGCAATGTATTTGGCCTGGTCAAATACACGGTTAGAATAAAAAAAGATAATTTGACAAAAAAGTTCATATTTTTAATATCCTTAAAACTAACTCCAAGATGATGATAAAGTCACTAGTCTTCATAGTCACTAAACCCAAGTGTGTATCAGGGACATAGGAGTTAAGTAATTATAATTTTAATTTTTGAAATAATGAGTATATCACTTTCGTCTTTTTCTTTACTCCATACAAGTTCCCCTATTCATGCCTTCTTTTCTTTCTCTCTCAAACTCATGGGTTATTGCTTATTTTATTTAAGTTTTCTTATACACAAACACACAAATAACTATGCACTGTGGAATAATGCTGTTGTTTACTGTAAGATTTGTCACTCTTACTGGTTTAATAAAATACTGAATGGCCAGTATCCAGATAGGAAGCTTCGACCAGACTAAGAGAATTCTGAGAAGAGTAAAGGCAGAGAGACAGTTGCAAGCCAGATGCAGAGAAACAAGATGAGAATGCCTTCTGAGAAAAGATATCAAGCCATATGGCTAAACATAGATAAGAATTATGGAGTAATTTAAGTTGTAAGAGGTAGTTAGTAAAAAACCTGAGCGGAAGGCCAAACAAATTATAATTAATGAAATCCTCTATGTGTTTATTTGGAATTGAATGGCTTTGGTAATGGGTAGGAAAGAAACTTTTGGCTGCAACTATGCAAATGCAATTTGTTCATTCTATAAATTGTCACTGGTTTTATATAGACATGTACATGATTTTAGGGCTGACTACTTGGTAACTGAAAACAAAGTAGGAAATCTTCTCTGTTGAAGATTATTTCCCTCACCAGGAATGATAAGCTTACACATTTATTTCACTCAAAAATACAGGATGGGCTTGTAGAGATGTCGAAGACATAAGATCATTTCTTGTTCTGGAAGAGCAGTGGGTTTCAATTTCCAAAATGGACATAGCAGCTCAGAACTGTCTGAAACTCCAGTTATAGGGTTCCAATGCTCTTTTCTATACTCTGACAGCACATACATTCAGTTGGTGCACAGATGTACATATAGGCAAAATAGTCATGCACATAAATAAAAAGAAATCTTTTTAATTTATTCAGAAAGAATTTTGTTTTCTTTACCCATACATTTTCATAAGAAATAGCTTTGAGACAGCTAATCTGAAAGAATATAACATTATAACAGAGAATGATGAAAAGATTAGAAATAGATTTGAAACCTCTACAAATAATATGCTTAGGGTCTACTTAGAATTAAGAGTAAGCTGGTGTTAAAAAAAAAAGAGGCTATCAACTTGAGAGTGGGGAGTGGATGTGAAGGGGTTGGCTAGAGTATACTTGAACAAGGATAGAGAGAGGAAAGGGAATGGGGAATGTGGTACACTTCTATTACAATTAAAAACATTCCCCGCAGGGCAGGGAACCCTGACTGCTCTTCAGGCTGATGAGGGAGGGGGAGTTGATTGGGGGAGGGGGAGGGAAATGGGAGGCGGTGGTGGGGAGGAGACAGAAATCTCTAATAAATAAATAAATAAAAAGAAAAAAGAAAAAAACATTTTAAAAAGATTCACTCTCATAGATATTGAGAGTAAATGAATTGTTATGAAAAAGTGTGAATTTGAAAAACATGCCTTCCCTGATAATGAAGTTCACATATGAGTCTGATGTGATTAAAGCATATCAATACCACCATGTTCCTGTATCAAAACAAGTGAAAAGAAAAATGGTGTCACTGGGAAAGATGAAGTGGTATGGAAGGTGCTGTTTATCATCATATGTACATATAATTCAACACAATTTCTAAGGAAAAAACTATTAGCTGCTTAAAGGTAGTTTTCAAAATATATTTTCTTCATTTTAGTCTTTCAGACTAAATTTCAGGAGTGATTACTCTACTCCTTCACAATGTTTTGAATTCCTTCCTCAAATGAAAAAAAAAATCTCAAGCTAAAGTATTTGAAAGTTGTAAAAATATTTAAAGACCAAGAAATATGCACTCTTTCATCTTCTTGCTATATTTTAAAGATAAAAAAATACATTCTTTTAAACATAAATTGGGAAATTGGAGTATTTTCATTTTCTTAGAATGTGGGTAATGGTTTATTATAAGATGCCTGGATCTTAATCTGAATTAAACACCGTCAGCAAACTGATAGCACATCATGCCTATGCCTGAGACACTCCAGTCTTCACTGTAATTGAAATAATATTCTGTGACTGGAAGTTGCACCAAACAGGTAGAGAGGATCAAGGTCAGCCTGGAAGCACAGGCAGAACATTTCTCCAGACAAACTAAGGAAAGGACTGAGAAAATAATTTTATGAAATCATCATTTTATGCTTATTTGAATACAGCTTTCAAATTCATTAAGATGCCTACAAAATACAAATAGCAAACCTCTAGCAAATAGGAATGAGGAAGTAGGAGACAGATATGATCATACGTCATTGTGCTCCCATATTGCATTCTCAAGTTTAAATAAAAACCTGACTCAACATTAAATTGGGTTTGCAGAATTATTAACACTCACTTTTTCCTTTGACATTTTTCTTATTTCCTGCCAGACTGAAAAGTCTTGTGGATATCTCTATACTGAATTAATCACAAATATAATAATTTTACTAGATTTAGTACATAGCTACTTAGAGCCAATGTGTTATATATAATTATTCTAATTATAATTTTGGGATCTAGAGAAATTACTCTAACTGAACTCACCCTAAGTCCCAAGCATTCAACATCTCATTGGAATACAGTCTTCTATATTTCAGTTCAAGGTAGAATCTAAATTGTTTTGAGCATAGCATCTTTCCGGTGCTCCTCATATTTGAGACTAGGATTCCCTCACACAAGCACTGTACTGTTTCATAAATACTGACGTACTGGATTCATCTCCTACAACATGAAGACTTTTCAGTTCATCTGGGTCAAATTAGATATCTGACATGTTCTTAGATAGTTTTGTGTAAGGACAGAAGTCTGTGCCTTTTCCTCTAGGTATCGAGTCCTTTTCTCCTTGATACTTCTATGTAGAAATGACACCTCTTTCCCAGTTTATAGGGGAAGGAAAATCAATAACTCGAGCGTGTGTTTTTCCCCAGGTCCACTTGCACAGGTTGTTATTTTTATTCAACAAAAACAGTATTGGGAGCAAATATTGTCAATAATGCTTAGCTGGATATAGTGGGCAGTTGTACATGCCTCTAGCCTCCACCACAGAGGCAGAAGCTAGAGGGTAGTTTAGACAGATCTTGTCTCAAAATAAGCAAAACAAAACTTTGAATTATTTTGCCCAAATACAAAGTAAAATATTATGAACTTTTGTAGGTGGGTGAGTTAGATAAATAACTACGTGCTTGCAGCAAACAAGCAATAATAAATTCAAAGATGCATTCTGAATTTATTTTTTTAAAACAGGATCTTGTGATGAGATTGTGTTCACTCCAAGAGTAATTTGTTAAATGGAAGCTTACTAGGGTCAGGGCGCTGCTCTTGGGGTGCTTCTGAGCACAGACAGCATGGCAGCTGCCCTTTCATTGCCATGGCAGCAGCAAGACTCTCAGTTCTCAATAGAGGCCTTGGGATGACTGACAGGAAACTGTGGAGAAATGCCTCAGCGCAATAGCCAGGCTTCAAGAATCCCAGAAATGGAATAGAATCACTGCAAAGAATTATTGTAATTATTGCCTAATAACTATTGCTTGGACTATTTGGGAAAATGTGTTATATAGTTATATAGTTAGTTATATCGTTAGAACTATCTATTTCTAAAAATATAACCATCAGTAAATTATAGACAAATTATAAGAAAAAGCATAATTATTTCAAAAAATATAAGTTCAAATGAATTATACATATGATTCAGCAGTAAGAAGTCTTGCACATGACCAGAAAAGAAAAAAATAGTAAATGAGATATTCTAATTTAACTTGTTTTATTTGGTAGTATTCATTTTTTAAAAAAGTCATTTATTAATTCTATATGTTTCACGAATATACTAAACTTCTTCAAGTAGAACTGAAAACCATGACTTCAGAAGAGAGAACCTGAGAGGAATAAAAGTGTCATTAAATTTAAATGTTATTTTGTTGCAATTGGTAGCGCGGCGGGCTGTGCGTCCGCCACCCGCTGCCCAGGCACATGCCCCGAAATAATTACATGGAAACTGTATTCTTTTAAACATTGCCTGGCCCGTATGAGCCCTAGGGCAGCCACATATTAATCTAACCCATTCTATATTCTGTGGGCCCACGAGCTGGCTTACCAGGGAAGATCTTAACCTGCGTCTGCCTGGCATGGGGACATAATGGCGACTCCTTGACTCGGCCTCTCTCTCCCAGAATCCTATTCTGTCTTCTCCGCCCACCTAACTTTCTGTCCTATGAGAGCCTAGGCAGTTTCTTTATTAGTTAACCAATGAAAGCAACAGATAAGATACAAGACCCACCTCCATCATTATTTGTTTAACAACAGTATATATGCACACTGTCAATATGTCATATTTGTTAGGAATCATAGAAAGTTGTTAGGATGCTGATAGTGCACTCAAATTAGAATTATCTGAAATGATACCTATCTTCTAAAGTATCAAATATGATAACGCTCTTCTAATTAGCTTTCCACTATCTTTCCCGCCGTAATAGCCAATAGCCAGGACACACAGATCCGTTTTATTGATCTTGTTACTCTAACTTCTTTTGGTTCTGTCAGTACAAATGGTAGTAGCTTAATTCTCACCAACTCTGAGCAGGTATCCCTTAGTTGTTCCTATCTGAGTGGCCTTTGGTTATATCTACAACCCGTAGTTGTCAGGGAGGAGTAGTGATAGGGAACTTTAGGTTTGATTGTATATTGCGTGATTAGTTCCATTCATATCCATATAATAGTCAACTAACATAATTATAAAGGGAAAAAGATGTAAGATGCTATAAAATTCAATAACATAAGATGAAAATCAGAACAGGAATTTACAGACTACTCTCAGTCAAAAGTGCTGGTGCTACCCCTGAGATTGCAGGTGTCATTAGAGTAACTGAAATCAGAATGAAATCTGCTGTCCTTGTCATCATGGTGCTATCTTTCTTTCTTGCTGTTTCAAGTTGTTTTTTTTTTTCCAAATTCCTGATTAATTCTCTGTAAACGTGTTACTGGTTTAGACAGTACTCACTGAACCTGGTAACCCTTCTCATTTTAATGTATAGTCCACATGACAAGAGGAACTAAGATATACTAAGAATTCCAGGAAGACACAGTCCTGTAGGCAGATTACCCCATGATGGGAATGCCTCCCAATAGGACCACATAACCTGTGGTGTGAAATGAGGTTGCCCCCTTATACAGGAGCAATTATTTCATGATGAGAACAAAATTGGCCCCTCTAGTGAAGCAGCAGGGACTCACAGTTCACAGAATCAGACCTGAGCTAATAATCAAAGCCACCATTGAGCAAGACTGATTAACTAATGGTACTTTGACCCAAATTCTTTTCTCTTAAGCATTTAAACCTAGATCTCTTCTCAATATCAGACTGAAGACAGGGCTCAGAAGGCAAGCTCTTCTTCCTCACTCACCCTGCCCACTTCTCAGAGTAGCTGTGATGAATCAATTACTTTCTTTCATTTTTTTACTTCTTCCTCAGTTAGTTTGGGGCAAGTGATCCAACGGGATCTGTGGAGACTCCCTGAATTCACACCTTATTCTGACTTACAACATATTGTAAAAATATTGTAAATATGTAGATATATTGACTATGTGAGATAAAGAAAGGTAAACTATTGGACAGGATGTGGGTAAAAAGATTAATATTGTTAAGTATAAAAGACACTGAATCATTAAAGAGAGGTGATTCCATTTGGCACATTATAAAGGTAACATTTCTAATTATCTAGGATGTGTGAAGAAATGAAGTGGCTGATTGGGTTATGTAAGGACGTTCAGATTTTATCTGTGAGTGTCATAAATCATGAAAAGAGAGGAATCCAACTTGTTTCTATGCACAGTATATACTGATTCAGGGTCAGCCAGCCCCCAAATGGTAAAGCAAACATTTATTTCCAATCTTTATATATTTTGGAAGTTCAAGGCTTAGATACAGATTCACCTCAAGGGTATTGATTTTGAGTCTTGTGGGAACATACACTTCATGGCAAAACTTCTTAGAAAACCTGAAGGTTTTCACTTGAAACATCCCTTAGTCTGGAATGTGATATTCCCCACAATTCCATAAATATAAAGAGGAAAAGGAATTCCCCCTCCTTATACAATCCAACAAGCACAATCTGCTGCACACATGCTTTCCAGGCAAACAATGACCTGCTCTCAACTTGGCAATGATATTTCTCAGACACAGTTCATCCTGAATTAAATTGACAATAGGATTGAGCTTCTAGGTGAGCTAACTAAGTAAGACACAAAATTATGTTGCCGTATTTTTACCATAAAAGACAGTACTAGTATAAGAGGGAGGCCGCTTCTTTGTTCCGGCTGCCCAGAACCAACATAATTACACAGAAACCATATTAATTAAATCACTGCTTGGCTCATTAGCTCTAGCTTCTTATTGACTGACTCTTACATATTAATTTAAAGCATTTCTATTAATCTGTGTATCGCCACGTGGCTGTGGCTTACCAGGTAAAGTTCCATCAGGCCCTGGTGGGCCTATATAATTTCTCTATGACTCTGCCTCCTTTCCCCCAGCATTCAGTTTAGTTTTCCCCACCTAGCTACAGATCCACTTTCTTTATTCATTAATGGTAATCAGAGCATACAGAGAGAAATCCCACATCATACTAGAGTGGGGATTTTGCCAAGTTTAAGCTCTCAAATTTATAGTGACTAGGGGAAAAGCTTGCTATCTTCATTAAGTCAATATAAGACTATCTAAGTGAATCTAAGACCCCTAAGACTTTTGTCTTCATTTTTTTCATTACATAGATATGTATCATGATTTGCTTTCTCAATATTAATTCAAATAATATTTAATATCATATAAATGAGATTTAGTACGATGTTCTAAACAATTTGTTTTAATAGTAAAAATAAATAATTAAATCACACATAAGAACTCAGAAATTGTAGTACTAATACTTAGGTTGAACCTAAAATAGCAAGAAGACTAGTCAGTAGTAAAATGAGCCTATTTTTCCTTTCAAGAAAGGACATACACTATCTCCTTGTTTTTAACTCAAATCGAATGTAGTTTTCTGGATTTTGTTTACAGTGAACCAAATCCTTCTAAATTTTATTTATTTATTTATTTTAACCAGAAGTTTTTAATTCTGGTTTGTTTTTAGGTTTATTTTTATTTATTTTTTATTTTATGTATTTATTAAAGATTTCTGCCTCTTCCCCGACACTGCCTCCCATTTCCCTCCCCCTCCCCCAATCAAGTTTCCCTCCCTAGTCAGCCCTAAGAGCAATCAGGGTTCCCTGCCCTGTGGGAAGTCCGAGGACCACCCACCTCCATCCAGGTCTAGTAAGGTGAGCATCCAAACTGCCTACGCTCCCACAAAGCCAGTACATGCAGTAGGATCAAAAACACATTGCCATTGTTCTTGAGTTCTCAGTAGTCCTCATTGTCTGCTATGTTCAGCGAGTCTGGTTTTATCCCATGCTTTTTCAGACCCAGGCCAGCTGGCCTTGGTGAGTTCCCCATAGAACATCCCCATTGTCCTAGTGTGTGTGTGCACCCCTCATGGCCCTGAGTTCTTGCTCGTGCTCTCTCTCTCTCCTTCTGCTCCTGATTTGGACCTTGAGATTTCAGTCTGGTGCTCCAATGTGGGTCTCTGTCTCTGTCTTCTTTCATCGCCTGATGAAGGTTAATATTTAGGAGGATGCCTATATATTTTTCTTTGGGTTCACCTTCTTATTTAGCTTCTCTAGGATCACAAATTATAGGCTCAATGTCCTATATTTATGGCTAGAAACCAAATATGAGTGAGTACATTCCATGTTCCTCTTTTTGGATCTGGCTTACCTCACTCAGGATAGTGTTTTCTATTTCCATCCATTTGCATTCAAAATTCAAGAAGTCATTGTTTTTTACTGCTAAGTAATACTCTAATATGTATATATTCCATACTTTCTTCATCCATTCTTCCTTTGAAGGGCATCTAGGTTGTTTCCAGGTTCTGGCTATTACAAACAATGCTGCTATGAACCTAGTTGAGCATATACTTTTGTTGTATGATAGGGCATCTCTTGGGTATATTCTCAAGAGTGATATTGCTGGGTCCAGGGGTAGGTTGATCGTGAATTTCCTGAGAAACCGCCACACTGCTTTCCAAAGTGGTTGCACAAGTTTGCATTCCCACCAGCAACGAATGAGTGTACCCCTTTCTCCACAACCTCTCCAGAAAGTAACAAATACCCAGTCTATTGTGGCAAAAAGAATAAACAAAACAAGTAAACAAATATAAATCTGGAAATAGAGTAGATCCAGTTCCTTCATAGTTTGAGAAAGGCTATGTGAAAAAAGGATATTAAGTTGGATAACACATCACTCTTTTTAAAGTAACTCTGTACCTTATAAAATCCTTGCAGACCTTATAAACAAATGCATTCACAAGCAACCACTGGAAACAAGTGTTTCTCTTCTGCAGGAGAGCTACTTCCCTGAAGCAAAGGAGAGGTAGGAATTGGGCAGGATTGGGCAGAACAAAAGTATTTATGGAAATGAAACCAGTAACTTTTAATGCACTAGATATAAGAAATAAATAGACAATGGCCCAGAGCCGAGTACAATTTGTTTCCTTTTGGATGGGATGAGATAAGACTTGTTTTTAAATAGGTGAGGCAATACAGAGAGATTCGAGAAACCTGTGAAGAAAGTGTCAAAAAAATACCCTTTTCTATCATTAAATTTGGAACAGATACACTAATCGTAGAAGAGACACTTGAGCAAGCTGCACAGGGTGTCTTGCCTGTAAAGTTATACAAAGCAAACCAACTCAACCAAAATAATGGCTTTCAAACTAATTAAAAACAAAACTTGTTATCCTCTTTATGTGCTGAAAAAAGTCTAATTGGAAATTGCAAGCCTTCTAACATCTGTTAAATGCTTTGCCACATGGATCAAAATGAGAAGTTGCTTAACCTTTTTTTCTTACACATTTTAATGTCTTCAAACACAACAGTTCTACCCTCATAATTTTTTTTCTACCCAGTGAGGTCCCAATTAAAACTCTTTGTGAAAACTTATTTCTATATTTTCCATAGTTGTTCTAGGTTAAACTTTTTCTAATTAAATTATTGTCATTTTTAATGTCAAAGTAGCCAAAAACCATTTTATAATTTTATATTAGCAAAGAAGGATCTTATTGAGACCTTTCATCCCTAAAATAAGCTTAATGCATTCTGACTGCTCCTGATCCCTGATTAGAAATATTTTACCTCAAAGCATGTCAATTAATACATTTGTAATCAAACATAATAAACTATTTGAAAAGCAAGAAAAATGAATTTTAAAGAGACAAAGCAAATCTGAGAATGTATTTTGATATGATAAAGAATATACGATTGTCAAAATAAATATTGTCAAAATGACTATAATTGCATATTTCTATATCTATAGATCAGAACTTTGCTTCCTCCTCATTGTTGTGCCCAGATTACTACTCCCAGAGAGAGACGACCAGAGAGGCCCAGACTGTAATAAGCTAGGTTTAATCAGCATAATACAAACATGTTTGAAATTCATCTTCATCCCTGTTATAACAAGGTAAAGAGGAGTTATATCTCCTTTGTGGGGTAAGCTTTTAAAGGCATAACTACAAAGAGAATCTTTGAAGATGCTTTGGCATGGGCACAAGGACTTTTGCTCCCTCCCATTCTGTTAAGTCAGCTTTTTCCTTGTTTTTAGAGCAAGGCCACTGTTCCTGAGTTAGGCCATCTTTATCAGCCTGTACCAGGTGGATGGCTGGGCTGAGCTAAGCGACCTTGTGTTCCGAATCTACTAGGTGAGAGATGGGAAGGCCATTATCTACCTGGGAAAACATTTTGCTAGGAAATTTCTTCTTGCCCTTTTGAAAATGAGGGGTGAGGGTCCCAAACTCATCAGATAAGCTTCTTCGTGGTAATTATTTCAGAGATTTACAGCACGATGGTATGCAGAGTGTGAGAGACTTTGGAGCACTCAGTCCTAAGTGTGACTGATGTCTTTACCAAACCCTGTGAGTGTGATTGACACATCTAGTACCATTCTATTGGATAAAACTGTTTTTGTTTGTTTGTTTGTTTTTGTTTTGTTTTCAGCAGGTATCAATTACTAATACTTCTTGATTTAGGGTGGGACATGATATCTGGGACTTATCTGCTTTGAACCTGTGTAGGTCTTGTGTGGGTTTTCACAGGCTCTATGATAGTCTTAGGTGTCATCCACAACCTCTGGTTCTTACCATTGTTTGCTTTCAAGATAGGACCCAGGCCTAGGATTACTTACCTAACACAAGAGATTTCATAGTTTTGATGAGTTTTTTTTTTTTGTCATATTCTTTGCCTCATTGATTTAAAAAAAAACTTTGTTTTGATGTTTATTTTTTGTGACTTTTTCTCTTTTTATGTGTGTATCCATTTATTGAAAGAGGGAAAAGCGGAAAGGAAGAGGGAAAGAGAGACAGAGATAGACGGAGAGTGAAGAGAGAGAGCAGAAAGAGAGTGAAGAGAGAGAGCAGAAATTTGAGTAGGTAGAAAATATATATAATATATATACATATACATATATATAATATATATATATATTCTGCAAGGACTTGGAGGAGAGCAAAGAATATGATCAAAATCAAAATATATTGCAGGAAAATTTTAAATAAAAATTAAAAGTAGATATTGTCGATGAAAAAAAACACAACTCTCAATCTTGAAAGGGTATATAGGATATTATAGAACTTAACATATTCAGTTCCCATATACACACTATACAGACCCAGGTTATCCCACATTTTATGTTCCAGACATTAACAGTTTCATAGGGTTTTATTGTAAAAGAACAAAAGAATTCATAAACCAAGATACTTTTCATATGTACTGCTGAACACAGTACACTGTATGGCAAGGTTACAACAAACGGAAGAAATCTATGTTGGGTCTAAGATAATATCTGAGGATATTTTTAGCTTCTGCTGGATGAAAGCTAATTAATGGCCTATTATGACAATCCAAAGACTTTCCAAACATATTCATATAAATATAAGCTCACACATAGAGGAGGACAAAGGCTATTGAAAAGACAAAGATAATTGGTAATTAGGCCCCGAGGTCGCAAAATTCTAATGCCTGAACTATCACTGAAGTTCTATCATCAATCATATATGTCTTCTGTGCACTCTCAGGGAAAAGAATACTGAAAAACTAGTTTATGTAAGCAGAGAGATATACTGTGTGAAAGAAATAAGAAATAAAATAAATGAATGGTGTGTAACAAGAACATAAACTCCTCCTTATAAGTGTGAATATAGAAGAATAGAGATTTCTGAAATTGAATTGCAAATAAAAATCAGAATTGGAGTTTGGGGTGTGTTTTGTAAGATATTTAATCACATTGTAAAACCCTAAGACTGTGTTAATAAGACTGATCTTGGATCAGGGCATGGAGCCAGTGACCAGCTAACAAGAATTAGTCACAGAGATAATATGGTGGACATGGGAAGATAGATAGAGGGATACACATGAAGGAGTAGAGAGGGACTTAGAGATTCATGGACATTTTTGGTTTGGGATGTTATAGGGAGATGCTCTCTTGCTGGATCTCCAGCCAAAAAGAAAGATCAGCTGGTATCCTCTAGGCTTCTCTGATCTAGCAGGTTTTCACCCCAAAATCTGATTCTAAAGTCTTTATTGATAAATGGAAAAGCTTAGATATGAAAGAAATAGGTTGGTGTTTGGTGGTGGAGATATGATTCGCCAGTCAGGAGCTTCCTGTTCCTCTGGGGTACCCAAGTTTGGTTTATATCACCCAATTTAGTCAAGTCACAACTTCCTGTAATTCCTGTTCCCTAGAAATTAACACTCTCTTCTAGCTCCCCTTGGTGCCTACATACTTGTGAACTCTCTGCCCATCATGTACACATAAATAAAATTCAAATGAAAACAAAATATTAAAAAATAAAATAAAAAATAAACACCTAAAATGTGTGATATAATTTCAAAACTCATAACCTACCTGTTGGGAAGAGAGAGAGAGAGAGAGAGAGAGAGAGAGAGAGAGAGAGAGAGAGAGAGAGAGAGAGAGAGAGAGAGAGAGAGAGAGTAGATGTTGAAAAATATTTGCAGTAATGATGGCCAGTTGTTTTATTTCTAGGGCATGATAATGGTTTAGAATCAAAAGAAGTCAATCCATATAAAAATATTAACATGAAATAATATTACAGTTTCAAATGATTAAGAAAAGCATTAGAAATCAGAAGACTCATTTATGATAACAACTTTATTAGTCAAGAATAGAGAAATTCCTCCAAGTTCATTAACAAGCCAATAGCAATACTAGGACTCACATTTGCCCTATGATGTTGTTCTGCATGCCTATTCCATATTGTCTGCTCTTTGTAATATCACAAAGCAAAGCAAAACCTATATATACTGTGAGAGAGGAAACGCAGTTGCCAATATTTATGGAAGTATTGCTATGTTTAAATTCTCAAAAACAACTAAACTAAAAGATTTTAAAAGTAATGAGTGAATACTAGAAACTTGGGGGAATAAAACGAAGTTAATTGCTTTCTTTAAACCACTAATGAACAGAAAGGAAGCTCTAAAGTAAAAATAAACATCAATATTATAATAAAAATTACTCCTATAGATTTAATGTTTAAAATGTATTAGCAACGTGAAAGAAAAATAGATAACACAATGTGGCTATATGTATACTGATGTATTGCTTGTGGTGCATACATATTTTTAAGGTGTATTGACATTGGTAATGTTAATAGGGGTGTGTTGCTTTCATTCAGAAGCAAAGGTGGGGCCCAGAGCATTGCTATCTAGGCACTTTGCTACTAAGCTGCACCACAGCCCTTATTATCAGTATTAAAAGCAAATGATGTCCTGTGCGTAAACTTTCAACTGCTAACAGCTGCTGTCTTTTAGCAACACTGTAAAGCAAAGATATTAATTAGGAATGTGAAAAAAGTGATAAGAATAAGACTAATATTGCACGATTGATTATTCTATATAAAACAAATAACATTAACCAAAATTATTTTAATTACGTTATGATGGATACAAAAAAATATGTGGAAAAAATTAATACTAAAATGCCAAAACAGTTTGAAAGAACTAAGATGAATTTAAAAGAATTTTCATTTCTATATAATAAAAACTAAATTAAAAGTCTTTTTTTTCCTAACACACGGGAACTCATTTCATTTTAGTAGGCATTAGTTTAAGATTACAAAAATCATTTAATATTACATTATGATACAGAAGAATAACATAATCCATTTGACTTTTAAGAAAAAATAATGAAAGCTAACTTTAAAATATCAGATTTTTCCTGTGTAAGATGCTAGATCTCGTGTTAATGGCTAATTCTGTAAAAGCAAATATCCTAATATAACAAGTTCCTTAAGGTCCAAGAAGTTTTATAAAGAAGCTCCAAGTAACATACAATATGATAAAAATGTGCAAATTTACAAATGGCCTGAGGGAAAAAAAAGCTTCTCTCTCTCTCTCTCTCTCTCTCTCTCTCTCTCTCTCTCTCACACACACACACACACACACACACACACACACACACACCACAAAGCCAGGCCTCAGGGTTCATAGCTTGAACATATAATGAATGAAAAATATTTTAATCTTAGGAATACAATAGTTCTTAACACATATTTGCTTTCCGCATGACCGTTTTATCTAATTTTATTTAGAGCTATCACTGAAGTCCTGGTGCCACAAAGGATGGAAAGAGTCAGATCTCTGAGAGCTGGAATGAAGGACAGTTATAAGCCACCATGTGGGTGCTGGGAATAGGTCTTGGTTCCTTTCCAGGAGCAGTGAGTGTACTCTTGAGCCTTGAATCATCTGTACATGGAGACTTACTCCACCTCGCTGGTCTTTCAGGACTGTTTTCTTTCCACCTACCTGTCCCCGCTTGCTTGTCCCTGAAGCCACTTGTGAAATAACCACTCTGAGAATTAATATTAATTACATTCCCTTTGGCCTCTTACCTCAGGCTTCTAATGAACTAACACATCTTAAGTTATCCCATTTCTATTATTGTGTGTATCAGCACAATGCTGTGGCTTACTGGTAAGGTTCTGGCGTCTTTCTCCTTCAGCAGCTACATGGTGTCTGACTGACTTCGCCTTTTTTCCTCCTCTATCTATCTCTGCTTGGATTTTTTTTTTTTTTTTTTTTTACCGTGCTACATTCTGCCCTACCATAGGCCAAAGCAGTTTCTTTATTAACCTATGATAATAAAACATATCCACAGAGGATAATTCCACATCAGTAATCTCTTCAATTCTAGGAATATGGTGATTCTTTAACACATCAGAGTTAAAAAATGTCACCTGCAATGATTGTATATTTTACTGAATTTTATACGTCAATATTTCATAGAACCTACATCAAGTAACTGATGGAAGCAATGATCCACAGCCAAACACTGAATGGGCTGAGCTCCTTGACTTCAGTTGAAGGGAGGAATCATGATCAAGGATATTCAAGATCATGATTCAAGATCAAGATCAAAGAGACACCTGACCCGAGTTAAGGGGAGCTCCTGAACTTTGCACTGAGAGCTGTGGAACCTGCACGGGACCAAACTAGGTTCTTTGAATGTGGGTTATAGTTACCTGGTTTGATCTTTTGGGGGGAATGCCTTGGCAGTGGAGTCAGGACTTAAGCAGGATGCATGAACTTGTTCAGTCTTGGTGCAGGGGTGGGGGATGGGCTTGGTTTTATCTCAACTTGGTATGCCAGATTTTGTTGACTCCCCAAGGGAGGTCTTAACCTCTCTGAGGAATAGATGAGGAATGGAATGGGGAAAGAGGGAAGGAGGGGCTTCTGAGTTTTGTATGTAAAATGGAAAAAAAATTAATGAAAAAAAAAAGATTTACAAAAAATAAAAATTTTAAATGTGAAAAACAATTTGATAATTTAAGCTCTATAGCCACAAGAGGCTATAAGGTTCAAGTAAACTCTGTTAAACAATGATAACATTCCAGTTTACCTATGGCAAAGTTAGAGAAAAAAAAAAAGAAACCAGGAGAGAAGACATAGCAACCGCCAAACACACATAACTAGAAGAGAAATAACTGGGGAGAAGAGGTGGTTCGAGGGTAAGAGCACTGGCTGCTCTTCCTGAGATCCTGAGTTCAAGTCTCAGTACCCACATAGTGTCTCATAACCATCTATAATGAAATCTGGTGCCCTCTTCTTGCATGTAGGTATATATGCAGGCAGAACACTATATACATAATAAGTAATTAGATTGAATCTTAAAAAAATAAAAGAAATTAACATTAACCAAAGCAAATTATAATTTAAATAAAATGACATTTATTTTTCTCATAAATTATAACACATCTCAAATGGCATGTTTGTATTTCCTAATGGAGCAAATGTTTTGGAAACAGCATGTTGTGTTCACAAAGGCATAATAAAATGCCAGGTTTTATTACTCAGTGATAGCAAAGAAAAATAAAACACTGTCTGGGGTGCAATCTTACATTTATTGAGATTTCTTATAAAATATAGATTCCTGGATAGACGCAGTATAGATATTTAAACTAAGAAATAATCAAAATCTAAGCAATTAGTTACAAAAATGAATGTTCATCCAGTTGTTTTGCTGTAAGAAATAAGAAAACTTTCACCTAATAATGAAATAAAATACTATAAAAAATCCCTAGTGCATGCAAATTAATGTTAAATGAAATAAAAATTGTAATAAGTTCTGGTTAGATGAGTATTTTTGAGAAGGCTATATTATTTAATTAGATAAAATATAAAATGAAATATGGTTCAGTTCCATCATTATGAGTTGAATTATAAAAGCTATATAACAAATACAAGTATAGCATCTTTTTTATCATTTTATATACATATAAAAGATATATTAAAAAATACAAGACAATGTTACTCATAGTCAATATCTTTAAGTACTCATTAATAAGTTTTATTTTGTTTGTGTTATTTCTAATCTTACTATACTGAATTTTTCTAAATTTCATAAAATAAACATAATGCTTATAATAGGCAATAAAAAAACAAAAACAAAAGAATATCTTTACATTTTATTTTTTTGAATAATACCTACCAAATGTGAGGGGTAAAGTCAGCTATCATAACAAAGCTCGGGTTTTTATATCTTGCTCTCCCAGAATCTTCAAATATTTGAAAATGATTCCCAAGTGTTTGCTAAAGCAGTTCTGAGCAGAAAAGTACAACGATAGGTTAAATCCTTGAAACAACAACAGACGGGGCACCACAGGGAACTGGCTGTGTCCACTGATTTCTTTGCAAAAGAAAGCAAAGATGTCTTAGATCACTTTTACATAGAAACAACTGGGGAGGCTACATCTTTGAAGAGTATGTAAGACGTCCCCTTGGATGTAATCTCAGATATACTAGCTGGAAGAGGAGAGCAGTATTTAGTCAGTGTTCAGGATATATATTTCCAAGCACTTTGCAATCTGAACTGAAAAATGGGCTGTAGTAATTGTTGGCACTCTCTTCAGAGCCAGTGAATGCAAACGAGTCAATTGCCATTCTCCACAATAATGCTTCAGTGGACCATATACCTAATATCTCATTTTTACCTTACAATCTTTTGAAAATCTCACTATTCAAGATGAATTGTAAAATTATCTTATTTCTTTCACAAGCCATATAATCTCTTGTTTATATTAAACAAGGTTCTCATTTGAAAATAAGGGAATTAGGAAGATGTTAGAATAAATAAATATATTTATTATTACATAACATGTAACAATCACAAGGTCTTTTCCACTCATTACATTTTAACTAAAATCTAATTCCAACACTTCCCACATTCTCTTTCCTTTTCCCCACTTGTACTGTGTCCTTCCCTGCAACCCCTCCCATATCTTTTTTCTTTCTCCCACTGATGGCCTCTTTTCATTTGACTCTTGTGTATATATAGTCTGCTGAGTTTTGTTTATTAGTGTATGAGATCATGATTTCCTATTTGTATTAAATACACAGTTATGGTCTTATCCCTGGGAGAAATGAATTAATATTCTCTCAGCAGTTAGAAATTCTTTAAATCCAGTGAAATTTCTCCATTCTGCATTGACAAGTCTATTGTAATGTCATTGTTTAGGTCACTTTTAGGTGGACATATTCTGGTACCATGAATGAAGCCTCCTTGTTATTTCTAAAGGACTCTAAATGATATAGTTTTATTCAATAATTTTATTTAAGATAAACGTGTATGTGTTTATTTATGTATAATTTCAAGTAAATATTAATAAAATATTTTGAGGCCCTAGTGTTATTTGTCCTTGTTTTTCAAGGTAAGTCTAGACACACAATTGTTCATTATTCACACATAAATTTCTTAGTAAAATCCTTAATTATCAGATAGACTACTGTTGTTTTGCATAGCTTGTTATGAAGTAAATATATCAACGATTGATTAACACTTTGTCACAGCTCCTGACATCATTCATCTACATTCACATCACCATGTATCATGTACACTCATAAACAGAAATATGATGAGCAAAGTATGACAAAGTATTTTGAGAAAGAAGGGAACAAATTCATTATATTATCATTTTCTATTTATTATTTTCTTAATTTATTCCAGAGAATAGTTTGCAGATTCAATTTGTTATAGAATTGGTACCATCTTTTGGTCTTTGATATCCACAGAGGACTCTTCGAATATATTCTTTAGATATAAGGAGGGAAGAGGCTACTGACTATTCAGGAAACACAATCCAGTCATAGAGTAGAATCCTACAAAAATGTAGCTAACGGTCATAAAAAGTGCAAATCAGTACAGAATCAGGAAGTCTGCTGTAACTATTCAAGTGGCCATCTCTACAAAACACTGCCAAAATAAATACATGTATAAAAAAAAGCAATATTAGTCATCCAGCAGTTTTTGATATACATATATAGTGATATAAAAATAATAACATTAGTAGATGCTGGAATAATATTATTGCATTATTATTCTGTTTATTATATTTTGACTTTAAAATTATAATAATTACCTTAACTAATATTTGTGTGATTTGTTTTATTTATTTCACTTTTTCCCTTTTCTCTCACTTTTATAAATTCTTTGAGAATTCCATACAATGTCTTTTGACCGTACTCACCCACCACTACCTACCACCCTTCCCCTTACCCAACTTTGTCTTCTTCCTTAATAAGAAATCACGTACAATTTACTTTGCCCATATACTCTTGGCTGTGTGGGTGTATCCTTGTGTAATAGAGAGGGAAAAGAGCCAAATGTCAATATGTGACTACTAGGAAACAGTGTTTGCTGAACGCAGTGAGTGAATCATGGACGCTGTCACAACATGCATAAAGCCTAAATAAACTCAAGCAGGACACAATCCCAGCAGGTGAAAGAAGGTAGGATTGAGTCCCACCCCTAGATAGTGATGCATTGGCAGCTGGTGTTGGTATTGGTAGATGTACTGGGGAGAGGGACAGAGTCCCTTTTTTTTTACTCATTTTTTTCTTTTACTCATTTTGTGTCTTTACTAATTTTTGAAGAGTCTTCAAAAGACTATATAGAAACAGACTGTCCAAAGACCATTCCCTAAATTCAAACAAATTAAACTTTCTAAGCCAAATATACAGTTAAAAGTACAATATCCTTCTGTTTAACTTCAGTCTTTAAAAGTTTAATGATTATGTACAAATTAGTGTTGATAAACTTTATTTTTTACAGTACAAGCTGTTTTCTTAAAGTAATTTTTGGGCTATGGATCTCAAGATTGACAATTTTGCTAGCAAAATTTCTATATTACACATAAAAGCTAATGTTTTATATATTTGAAATAGCTTTATACTTAACCAACCATGGTCTGGCAACTGTAAAACCTACTGTATGGGACACATAAGCCCTTCTTTCAAAAATTAATAAGATAAAAAAATACACAGTATTGATGG
This sequence comes from Microtus agrestis, assembly GCA_902806775.1. NCBI lineage: Eukaryota > Metazoa > Chordata > Mammalia > Rodentia > Cricetidae > Microtus > Microtus agrestis. Next base: position 74,261 of record CADCXT010005399.1, on the reverse strand, counting down.
CTATAAAGAACTTGTGGAAATTTTTCATTTTTGAAGAGTTAATGTATGATAGAGTGATAGTTTACTGGTTAAGAACATTTCTCTTGCAGAGAATTGGAGTTGGGCTCCCAGTACCACCACTAGCATACTGGTTACTATCGATTGTAACTCTATATTCAGGGGATCTGATACTTCTGATGAAGTGCCTCCACAAACACTGAACTCACAGAGTACGCTCGTAGTCATGCAAATGCAGACATATAATTTAAATATTTAAAAAGTAAATCTTAAGAAATATAAGGTGTACTGTCATAGCTTATATACTAAAAAGATGATTCTTCCTTTCTTTGGTGAGTGTCTTAAAGAAGTTTTGGAATTTGGAAGAAGGAAAGTAAGTACACCATTGGTAGAGTCTACTTGCTTTCAGTTTCCCTGGATACTTTTGATGTTTTACGTGTGATGGAAAACAAATGGGCTACAGAGTACTCCAGCTAATGGCAGTAACATCAGAAATTTTCTGTAACTCTTGGGGAATCCAGTGTCACATTCCAAGCTATGTACAATGACAGGATTGTATTTTTCTTACAAGGAAATTCTCTGAATGATCATTTGCCTCTTTGCTAGTAGAGATCATCATAAAAATAAGATAATATATTTGGGGTATTTTTTCCATTTGTCTACAATGATACTTCAATTCCAGATTTGAGAGTGGAGCCAATTATGTTGATTGAGCTTCTGACTATGCTATGAGAACAATAAAGCTCTCTTTCTCTTACTCCAGTTCATATACCTGCTATAAATTCTTTGGAACTGGGGATAAGGGATATACTTAAACCTTTGTCTTGTATTTAAATAGTTTCGACATGTTTTTATTCAGTCTAACGTGAAATGTTCTCAGGACATTTTCTTTGCATATTACAAAATATATATTCAGTTTGTACTTAAAAGAATTTCATGACACATGACTATTTCAAACATAAAACCAGATAATTGACATACTTTTTTTAAATCTAAACTCTAGTAACACAAATAAGGAAGCATAAAATGATGCTAGATCCATTTATCAGTTGCAACATAGAGATTTTATCCCATAATCATTACATCAAGTCAGATAGCTTTTAATATTAATAGGAAGAAAAGAATTAGTAACATAATGCTATCATTTCTCAAATGCTCCAAATTACTTTTCAGAGGATGATATATCAAAACTCCAATGATTTATCTTATAAGTAGAAATTGTAGGGAATCTATCAATGGTGAAGCAGAGGTGCTTTTTATCAGAAACACAGAAACACTGATGAACAATGCCTGTTTGAAACAGCAGTAATCCCAAATAAATCTATTTCTTTGCAATGCAAAAATAATATATAACATTTGTTCTTTTTTACAGTGGACAAATTGTGAGATAATTATTTTCAGAAAAATTCGTTTAACATCTTAACCCAAATGAATTAATGAAATGAGATGTCATGCCCTAAATTTGAGTTTTTACAACTTGAATATTGATATCACACCAATAAAGAATAGATTAATAGTTCAAAGTTGCAATTATCAGTGAGCATTTGATGTGCACTTCTATAACCAAAAATTGAAACTTTTTTTTTTTTCGAGACAGGGTTTCTCCGTAGCTTTTGGTTCCTGTCCTGGAACTAGCTCTTGTAGACCAGGCTGGCCTCGAACTCACAGAGATCCACCTGCCTCTTCCTCCCGAGTGTTGGGATTAAAGGAGTGCGCCACCACTTTTTATTTGTAATTTTAATCTTTATAAATTTTTATTTCATAGTAGTATAAGTACAAGTCATGATTACTTCTAATATAGTCAGTGATCTAGGCAGCATTATAAGTTTATTATGTAATTATAGTTATTACATTATCTTGAAATTTTTAATATTCAATATCTCATTATAACTATTTCACTTAAACAAATTTTGTGAACATGGAATTAAATCCCAAACTTAATATATCACATTCAATCTACTTTAACTGTGCCTTAATAAATAAACTTAGATGAAATAAAGTCTTTTGATGACCAATGGACGAATATGTCAGCAGAAAACAGATGAGGAGGCTTGTATTCTCCATGTACCTCTCATGTTAATGAGTTTTCCTTACCATAATTTAATAATCTTATTTTACTCAATAATATTGTCTGTGCTATGCCTTCTAAAGAATGTATATTGTATATAATTTAATGAAACATTTCTATAATGATACAGATTATAAAACTATTTAAATAATTTACAAAAATTATGTATATTATAGTGTGAATATATGTACGTGTTAGTGCTAAGCATCACATGTGTAAATTTATCCCTTGTATGTGCTGCTAGTCCGGTGGATGCTGGAAGATGGTGTCTGGTCTTATGGAGCTGGAGCCACCCAGTGTGGTACTAGGAACTAAACTGAGACCTATAAAAAAAATAACCAGTGTTATTAACCTCCAAGTCATCTTTCCAGAACTGCATTTGATATTAAATGTTTAAATTTTTTCCTTGTTTGGTTGTTTTCATGTTCTTACTATTGAACCTCGATGTAGCTCAAGATGGCCTTGAACTTTATATTTATGATTTTAAAATTCATATCTTCAATTCGAATCTCATCTGTGAATTCTAGTTCTGAATATATGGCTATTTTGACAACATTTTTATCCTTTGAAAATTCAGATTAAAACCTAATATCTCATATAAGATAAGAGGATCCTGTCACCATGAATAAAGTGAAGGCCTTCAGAAAAGGTTTGGAAAGAGTTGTTTTGCCCATTCCTGCTATGAGAAAGATGTATCCATGTCATCGAGGACTTGCAGCCCTTCACAAAATAAAAATACTTGAATGAAAATATTAGATATTTCAGTTTCTATAGCATTTACCAATTATTTATTTAGCTAGTTTTTGCTGTTGTTGCTGGTTGTTGTGGTGGTGATGGTAGTGTTGCATGTCCATGTATGCGTGCATGTGTGTAAGTGTATATAATGTGTTTGTTCATGGATTATCAAGTCCAACGCACAAAATTTTCTATTGTATTTGCTTATTTCTTGGTTATTTGAAAACCAATCCAGGCTTATTACGGTGTTAAGCGAAGCCAACTGCCAGATGCTATGATGTGTCATTGGGCACCTGTTCCCATTTGTGCCTGCTCCTCTCAGTCTCCTGCTTCTCAGTAATTGGAACTAGCATTCTTTTTTTTTCCTCAAATAAAATACTCAGCTTTTCAATTCGCCAATTTTCCTTCACCTTTTCACATCCCATAATCAGTTCCTGTTAACTCTACATCTATAGTATAACCACACTCCACAGTCATATTCAATCCTCTTACACAAGCAATCATCTTTCCTCACAGGAGAAAAGGCTTTCCCTAAGGGGTTGTTTATCTTTTGTGGAACACAAAAAAAGGTAACTTGAACAATTCTTCGACACTGGAAACTCAATTTTCAGTCCCACACTTGAAATTTTCTAGTAGGTTATTAAACCATTAAAAATACAGTTCAACTCTTCTGCAGTGGCACGCAAGAGCTGGTATCATCAACTTTTGGCAACATTTTTCCTAGCGTCTGAAGCAGCTTTCTTTTGTTTTCCAAGTTCTACAATTCCCACCTGTATTTGCTTATTTCTCTGTTATTTGAAAAACAATCCAAGTCCATTATGGTATATTCAAAATGCGCCTTCTACATATTCTTCCTCTTTATCACAGCTGAGTTAATAAATCATTAAATTTTTAGTGCTAAGTGCTATATTCTCACTACCTTCCTTAAATACACACCATCTAAACTATGATACTTAGTATCATTCTCAATTGTTACCATATTACTCATTTTATTTACAATATTTTGAAGTATATTGAGATATTTATGAATATTTCTTGCTTATTCCTTTTCTCATGTATAAATTTTTCTTTATTAACTTACAAAGAAAAGGGCTGGAAGGGTCAAAGCAAAGACTTTTTTTTAAATTAGTTAAACAAAGTTAAATATCTTAAAATAATTATCCTTGGGGCTGAATATGAAGAAAACAACAACAACATACACAAGACAATTAAAATTACCTTTATTTTCATGGCCAGAAGATATTTCTGAAAAACCAAGCTAGTAATCACATAATACCCACCATATTAGTCTATTACTGTCAGAACAAAATATTCATTCTACAAACCATTTTTCACTAATTTTAAAAGCTTGTATTTTGTCAGTGTTCTCTAGCATTGAGAAAATATTTTATAAGCAGAAAATATAGTAAAGGAATAGTAAGCTATGTTCTGATTAGAAGAAGAGGAAGATTTTCAAAACTAAAATCATAAAAATATGCACTGATCCCCAAAACAAAATCAGAAATAGAATATCCTTCAAATTGTCTACTCTCATTTTTTATCTCATTTGAATATCTGACTAATGAAAGACAGGGCCATAAAAAATATACTGAGTGATTACACTGAGTGATTGACCTGGGAAAAGAATAATTGTTTCTAAGCACACAAGCACAGTGGAATATCACAGATGGTTTTGCACACCAGTCAGATTTGTCACATATTACCATAGATTTTGCTTTGAGGAACAAGAACTTTGTTAATGAATCTGCTTTATTGAAAGTTGTGATAGCAAATACTTGACTAAATATATATTAGATATGTAACATTTTCTAATGATCTTAAATGATCACTAAGACTTAGAAATATATCCCTGTAGGTACTAGATGTATTCCAGCCAAAACAAAAAACGCTGTTTTCCAGTCTTGGAGAAAGGACTTACTTAACATAAGTATGGTGTTAAATGTGCTACTATCTGATTGTTTTAAATTATTTGAGACTTTTATTCATTCTTGGGTGTAGAAACAAGTAGTGAATCGGCAAATTCTGTTCTGAAGACTTCTGAAGAATTTTTACACTTTTTGAACAAGCAGATTATGGAGGAAAATACTTGCCAGATCAAATCTTCAGCATTCATGAGACATCTCTATTTTATAAATAGAGTGTGTGCCTGAAAGAACAGTTACCTATCAGGAGCCCCGCTGAAAGTCTGCTATAAATATGTCAAGTACAAGATTTAAAAATCCTGCTTGAAGGAAGTGTTGCAGCTACAAACTGAAACACTGACTTAGCAGAGTGTGAGGACTTTCAAGCATGGAAGCCCCGTCATGGCCCTGTACTGCAGAAGCAGTTGGTCAGTGGTTCTCTGCATGAGTAGCAATACTGTTTGGAGTTGAACAACCTTTTTGCAGGGGTCACCTAAGACCATCAGAAAGCATAGATATTTACATATGATTTATAACATAACAAAATAATAGTTATGAATCAGCAAAGCAGCAATAAAAACAATTTTATGGTTGGGGGTCGGCACAACATGAGTAACTAACAGTATTAAAGGGTTTCAGCATTAGGAAGGTTGAAAAACACTACATGGGTGGTTATGAATGACACAGCTCCTTTTCTTGGACGCCAACTATATTGTTATAGACCAGAAATTAACAAAAGCCATTTGAATAAAAACATACCTGTTGTTTTAAGTATTTCTAATGCTTTTCTGCATTAAGTAAAAAAAATATTAATACCATTATTCTAAAACCTTCTTTTCATCAAAATATTTTTGTTTCAATCAGTGGCTCAAGAAGTTATAACTTTCTTTTCTTTTTCTCCCTTTTTATTAGATTTTTTTTAAAAAAAATCCAATTTCCCACTCCTTTTCTTCCTCCCATGTCCTCTTCACACCCTCCTACCTGACCCCACTCCAATCCTAAGAGAGGGCAAAGAAGGTCCAAGGTCCTCCCCACTACATCGAGGCTGAGCAATTTATACACCCAAAGAGAATAGGATCCCAAAAATCCAGTAGATGCAGCAGAGACAAACCCCAATGCCACTGGCAAGAAGTTACAACTTTCAAATCTCCTCCAAAAGGAATCTATGCAAAGGCTGGTATTGCAATATAGGAAGGGAATGTTGCAATTCCAAAAAGATTTTTAAATCAAGAATGCTACTTAGCTTTAGAATAATATCACCTAGGAATATTTGAGTCACACCTGGTGGGAAACAGCAAAAGTTTGTTCGAAATTTTAAAAGATTTTTCAAAGGTGAAATTGTAAAACACAGTAAGTCTATGGGTAAAAAGACAATGTTAAGTACTCTGTGGATTTTGGTAACATTCAGGAGTTCCCAAGGGTGACTCTTGAGGTACACAAAAATAAATTAAACCAAATTATTTTTAATTAAAAGAATGTTAAGGCATAAGGATATGAAGATTTTGAATGATCATATCATGTGTTAGAACTGAACATGAGTCAATACTATAAACGTCTATAGACTCTGTTAGACTAATGTTAATTTACAATGAAAAAAAAACCTTTAAAATAAACTTAATTCACCCTAAATTTCTAGTGTCATTGGCCAGCATATTATAACAACTGACCTAGAAATCTGAGTCAGAATATGTGACATAAGCAACAGAATTCACTTTTGTCTTATATAAGAAAAGCTTTTACTGTGCTTTTTTGTTTGTTTGTTTTTTTGTTTTAGGACACTTATTTGTTGAGAATAAAAACATGCCATATAGATTTATTAACAGAAACATGTTACAGGACATAACATGGGTGTGAATTAGATCATGCATGAGAGTTGTGTGAGTGACTCTCAACAATGTCTGCACAATGACAAGATTACTTGATGATGCATTTCTCAGAGACAGTACTAAGCGATACACGGTCATATGTATCTGTGGGATATTTACTTGGATGCAGGACATATTTTGCATATTGTAAGACCTCATCTTTGCATTAGTTTGCCACAAAGTAACAAAGAAAATGATTTCAATGAATGCACAAGTATCAGTGAAAGCAGTTTTTAAAGTGAATAAAAGAGTCAGTATGTTACCCCAGAGTGCTCAAATATCTTTAAATAGTGAATTGAAGGGCAATGACAAATAGGCAAGTGAAGCCCTGTCCTGAAGTCTGCCTCCCACCATCAGTCTCAGCGAAGTTGAATCCTTCTCACTGCTACAGGAAGAGAATACACCTTGTTTTTTGTTTTCTTTTCAGGAATTACATGATGAAATAAGTCGTTTGCAAATTGTCTGTCTATCACTGTAACGTGATTTCTGATCACGGATAGATCCCGTTTACAATCTTTTGGTTGAGGGGGAAAAAACTGCACTTTTCCCTTAGCCAAGGCTTTTCTTCTATGTTAGTCATAATCATTTGCCTTTACAAACATTGTAGTGTATCTACTAGAAAACATTTTTAAAAGCATTTTAGAGAACAGTTGAAGAGAGGTAATCCCTCAAAGAGTAGTGCAAAGATCAGATTGGAATAATTGTTTTGACACATAAAAAAAGACGGTGACCATGGTTAATAATTACAGAGGGTCTGTTTCAAAATTCTGAAAGCAGTAGATTTCAAAAGTTATCATTACTCAAATAATAACAAACATATGAAATGGCAAATACATTAATTACATTATATACTCACTACAAGTAAACCTATAGTAATACATCACATTGTAACCTATAAATTAATACCATTCAGATACACTATATAATAAAAACACAAATGTCATCAAGAAATTATGTTGAGTAAAAAAAAGGCAGTAGCACACTAGCATATGAAATGAAATGAAGGAAATGTTTTACAGGAAAAAAAAACCTTAAATGGCTCATTTGTGTGGTTGTTAAACAGGTTAATTTAATTAGCTCCAGTGAAATTTAAGGATGAGAGCAGATGAAATTAAGGATGAGCATGATTACTGAAGTCTCTGATGAAACGCACTGACATTTTAATTGTCCTTCATCTTCCCGGACATTCTTTGAATAAGGTATTTGGGAGCTATTTCTGTAAGGCGCCAGAGAGTGGACTGTCTTGCAGGACATGTGAGTTGTGTTATGGCAGAATTGGAGTTCCAGCCAATATGGGAATACAGTACTTTGGCCGTGTTCCAAATCAACTATAGGTGTCAGAGGAGGCAGCTGTCCAAAGCTGGCCTGGGCTTGTGATTTTGCCGGCTAATGCTTTAGACCATAATGTTGGCAATTGTGATTTTACCATTGTCTTTTTCTTAACTATTCAATGAAATTATTGCAAAATTATTTGATATTTAATAACTCTGACTCAATTTGAATTAATGTCCGCTAACACAAAAATATCTTATTTTTTTTCAATACAGAGGGAGAAAAATGAGTTCGAATTGTTACTGTATCTAGTTGCTTGTTACTGTCTCTAATTTCTAACCATTTGGATAGTTATTATTCTAGTTTAGGTTATCATTGCTGTGGTGAAAACCCATGTCCAAAGCAACTTTAGGAGAAAAAGGTTTATTTAGATTATACTTCCATATCACAGTTCGTCATCAAAACAAGTCAGGACAAGAGCTCAAACCGGAGAGGAATCTAGAGGCAGGAGGTGATGTAGAGGTCATGGAGAGGTGCTGCAAATTGGATTGTTTCCTCTGCCTTGGTCACTCTGTCTTCTTATAGAACAACTAGCCTAGGGTGGCACCATTTCCAATGGCCTGAACCCTCCCCAATCCATCACTAAGAAAATAACCTACAGATTTTCTTTTTTTTTTTTTTTTTTTTTTTTTTCGAGACAGGGTTTCTCTGTGGTTTTGGAGCCTGTCCTGGAACTAGCTCTTGTAGACCAGGCTGGTCTCGAACTCACAGAGATCCGCCTGCCTCTGCCTCCCGAGTGCTGGGCCTACAGATTTTCTGAAAGAATGATTTTACTGAGGCATCTTCCTAACTGAGGTCCCCTCCTCCCTGGTGACTACAGGTTGTTGACATAAAACCGTTCAGCATAGTTAACTGAAGAAAACAAAGAGCAGCACATCAGACCCCAGTTTATATGGCCAGGAACAACTTCTCAGCCAACACTTCAAAGAAATCGTAAGGATGGTTGAAACTTTTGTTTACAGATTATTATCGATAATCAATATTTAAAAACTGTCCCTGTCGTTTCTGATCCATGACATCTCCACATATTCTTTTCATTTCACTAACTTCCCTCCCTCTTCTTTTAACAAAGGATTCAGTCCCTGATAACAGCTACAAGTGTTTGGAAATAGGGTTCTCAGCTACATGACAACAACCTTAGCATCAAATATAACTAGTTTATCCTAAATTCTTCCTTTTTCTCAGCTATTAGGCTTTCTAAAGGACTGTCATGATTCTGTGTACTCCTTTAACCTCCTTTGAGCATTTTATTGATTTACACTTTTCTTCATTAAAATTATTTTGTTTATTTGTTTAAGAGTTATTTAATGTCTCCCTGACTGAGAAAAAAAAATCCCTTCAGTTGTGGAGATCTAGATAATATTTAGTTTCTGTTGACTATAAATGACATGGATTTTCTAAATGCAATGCATAATGGGTTTGAGTAGATCAAATGTTTTCTTCTCTATGTATTAGATGATCTTTGGGCTACTGGGTTGTTTTAGACCTCAGTAAGTTATTTACTTTAGTTTACAGAAAATATCATCAAGCTTTTAGCTATCTTTCTAATTCATCCTACTATTGTTGGGTCAACTCCTAGATATTTATAACTGCTTGAGAAGAAAAATAATAATGGAAAATCTGATTGTATTAAACTCCACTGCCAATTCTCATTGACTGCTAGTAGCTTTTTAAAGCATTAAGGGGAGAAATAGCCCAAGGTGTTCAGCTAAAGAGTGATGCTTTGGAAAATCCGTGACATTTGGGGAGGGGAAAGGGTGGACAATAATGCACATTTGTTTTATTGCACTTCTAAGATGTATAGTTCTGAACACATTTATCAAAGTGGTAGTGTATAAATAGCAGCAATCCTTTTTCTTCTACAGGCCAGCGAATATTGACTTTGATCTCCCCATTCTTTCATCTTTCTGTTAGAATACAGATGCCGAGTATACTTCATTCTTAACACCTACTATGAATATGTAAGTGCTTTTCTTCATCAAATTCTTAGATGAAGAAGTCAAATGTTGAGTATAAAAATAATAAACTATGTGTTTGAATTCTATTGTTTGTTAAATCGAAAATAGCAAAAAGTTGTAGGAAGAACAAATATTTTCTGAAAAAAATACAAATAGAATATGTAAAGCAATAGAGTGACAGTAAAATTGAATTTTTATGAGGAAATCCTTGGGTACTTTACTAGCATGATGTTATTTAATGTAAATGGTAATGTTTTCATGGCTACCTGTTGGATATCCGCCTTGCTTCATGCTTTTAAGTCTCCGTCTTACTACAGTGTTTATAGAATATAAATAAAAATTCCTCTTCAAAGTTATGGAAGTTGTTTACAATTTTAAAATTCCTGATTCCATTTACAGTGCTTTGTTTCCCCGCCACAGAACAGGCAATCTATGGAATGGACTCTGGATTCTCTTAAGTCCAAAACAGAGATACGGTATAAAATAGTGAAGAAATACTTGAGATAGTTTGAAAAGCACTGGTGGAATCAGAGTACAATCAAGTACATTATTTAAGGGCACTGGCTAAATTGGCTTTCATGTTATGAATATCTGGATTATAGGAATTCACGATCTATTCTTTTAGTTATTATTTTCTGGGCTTTCCTCGTGCTTGTCTTTCAAATATTCTACTGTGGAGTCCTTAAGTTTTAACCTAAACTATAATGTCATCAACTTTTGGATTGTTGTAAATTTAAAAGTAAATTTTAAGTACATTAAAATAAAAATAAGATAAATAAAAAGATCCAACATTTATGAAAAATACTATTTTGGGTTCTGATAAAATTTCTTTTTAACAAAATCAAGCTTCTTTGAAGGCTGAAGTTTGAATTCCATTGAAGTACTTTATAATTTTCTTTACAATATTTGCATAATTTAACATTTATAGTTTACTTTTTTGTTGTTTGTTTGTTTTGAGACAGGGTTTCTCTGTAGCTTTGGAGCCTGTCCTGAAACTAGCTCTTGTAGACCAGGCTGGTCTCGAACACACAGAGTACCACCTGCATCTGCATCCCGAGTGCTGGGATTAAAGGCGTGCGCCACCACCGCCTGGCTATAGTTTACTTTTTAAATGAAATATGATGACTCGGTAAGTTTGAATTAAAATTTTAAGATTTTCCTAAGAGGTACATTTACCACAACTTTGATATAACTTATGTTTAAATTTTTTATCCATTTTTTTGAAATTTTCTGAAGTTTCTTCATTTTTGAAAATGTTTGGACCCTTTATCATCATTAACATATCTCACAATCACATCCTACTCACTTTGCACTGGATGTCCTAAACTTGATGTTTTTAATAGCTTGAATTTAATCAGGAAAAAAAAATGTCAAGAACCCAAGTATATGACAGAAAGAGAACTTTCTCAAAAATAAAAATTCACTATTTCTCAATTTTTATAAAAAGCCGGTGTAAGGAAAATATTTATGGAGCATAGCCTGAAGGGCATTCTGTCCATACACTCATTAGGTGCTTTTAAATCTATTTTTGGACTAAGTTAGGCAATTAGGAAATCCCCACAGGATCATCACAGCTACTCTGTGCTATGGCCATGACAGAATGATTAAATTGAAGAACATTAAAAGAAGCAGGGTGTAGAATTTGTATCTGATTTTTCTTGATTATAAGTTGAACATGTTTGCTGCTTGTCCATTTACAGTAATGCATTTCCCTTCAAATTCATTGCAAAAAAAAAAACTCAGGTATTTATTTGCAGTTTACCTGGTATAAGAGGTTAACACACCCTACATATTTTATGTTCAAATATAACTAGTTTCATCACAGTTTGCTTCTTAAATTTCTTTCCTTATTTAGAGCAACCAAAGTAGAATCATTATTTAAGAAAAAAACTTAAATAGTGAATAAGAATGTAAAAGCAGCTGTAAATTCTTTATGAAACAAAAACTGATAGGTAAAGTTTCCCATTTATTTTGAGAATATTATGAGGCATAGCAATTAGACACGCTTGTGTATGTAAATTCTAGAAATAATATTCCCTTAATTAGATTAAAAGTATTCTCACCGGGCTGTAGAAATGACTCAAAATGTCAGAATACTTGCTGGTCTTCTGGAGGACATGGTTTGAGTTCCTATTAACACATCTGTAACTTCAGAATGTTCAATGCCCTTTTCTGGCCTCAATGGTGCCAGCCATGCAGGTGGTGAATGTACTTAGGTGCAAGCAAAACACTCATTGACTTAAAACTTTTAAAAATGGTTACAGAAATGAATACTTTGTATCATTTTATATAGACTGAGGATGGCACATGACCCCAGTATTTACCAACACTTAAACTGTCAGAAAGTATTAGGCAAGGGATCCATATAGAGTCCTACTGCATGTATGTGGTACAGTACAGAGACAGATCAGTCATCTTTATAAAAGTCTGAGGAGGTCTTTTCTGGAGCAATGATCAGAAGTTGTTTAATAAGATTTAGATAGAAAATAAATGAACCAACAACTTTAAGACCTGTATGTCCTATTTTCCAAGGTGTGTGATATCATATTTCATATTGTAGACAAGGGATAGTTGATGGTGAACTATCTAATAAAAAGGTAAGAATTAAATAAATTTTAGTAAATCTCATTTCCAGGGACCATAGTTCAAATTATTAATTATTATACAACTTTTTCCATTATTTTAATTGACAAGCAATAATGTATATTAATGCATTGTATTGATGCAGTACATGTAGACATCATGCAATGATTAGATAAGGATAAGTTAATTTTCAGTCTCTTTAAATTTTTATCATTTCCTTATAATAGGAAACAATGCTCAACTCCAGGGATTGCAGTCTTTTTCTCATCTATTTTTTTTGAACTCAAGAGCACTATTTTGTGTTTTTGAACACTATTTTCGTGTGTGTGTGTTATCTCCCTGTTTTGTGCAGTGTTTGTTTTTATGTACTTTGCTTGCTTCCCTTTAAATAATGTTGTCTCTTAGAACTCTCTATTATATATGTCTGGACTGTCATCACAATTTAGAGAGTTGGCCTGCCCCAAGAGGTAAAAGAGGATTAGAAAATCTAGTGAAAAAGAAAGGAAAAAATCAAAATATTATGTAAAGATGGCAGAATGTTCTCTAACAATGCATAGTGAAAGTGTTGTTTCTATGAAGGACATGTTAGTCACAGGTATAGAAAAGGAGCATTCTCAAGTCAGATTTGAATGAGAGGTAATTCTTTTAAATTCATCTCAAATGTTTGGAAAATGTATTTTAGAGAGTCTTTCTTGACCCCAACCAAAAGATATGCTTATTGTGGTAGTTCTAATGTTACTGGCCCCATAATCCTACAGGGACTGGTACTATTAGAAGGCATGGCTATGTTAGAGTCAGTTAGAATTGGTTAGAGGAAGTTCACCACTGTAGGAGCAGGCTTTAGGGTTTTCTGTAGGCTGAGGTTTCTGTCCCTGTCTGGCCCAGTTCCCGCAGTGGTTAAGTCCCAAAGAAATCACACAGAGGTCTACATTAATTATAAACTGATTGGATCAGTAGTTTTCTTTTCTCAGAATACTGCTGATGAATCAGTGGACTTCCTGCTGCCTTCTCGTCAAGATGTAGGGCTATCAGCCACTCATGCAGCACCAAGTTTGTCTGTACCCAGCTATACTCCCTGACATGGTAATGGAGTGAAGTTCTGGAACTGTAATTGAGCCACCCACCTAAAGGTTTCTTTATAAAAGCTCCCACTTTTACTGCATCTCTTTAGAGCAATAGTTTAAGCAGGCACACAATTTACAAAATGTTTAGTAAAATTCACAGTGCAACTTTAAAATAAAACATAAAAAAAGAATATATGTAGAATGGAGAAATGGCTCAGTGTTTAAGAACCCATAGTTGACTTGCAGAGGGCTTGGGTTTGGCCTCCACTATCTACATTTGGGTGTTTTTTAATTGCTTATAACTCAATATCCAGGGTACCCTTTTCTGACAACTCTTGCATGTACACACTCAAGTATATATACCCCCACGGAGTTATATATATATATATATATATATATATATATATATATATATATATATATAATTAAAGAATAAAATACATCCATAAATTAACTGTTGGAATTTTTAAATGAAAAATTCTTGACTTTATCTTATATAATATCTTAGGAAGTAAATCTTACTCCCACTTTAAAACTGATCAAACTAATTATGTAAGTTGTCAAATATATGGCATGTCTTTTCTAAAAGAGCTAAGGCATAAAAGAAATCTTGTTCCCATCAGAGAAGTGAGATGATGGAATGTATGGACCCTTTCCAAAGCAGCTTTCTTTTCATTTCATACTGAAATATCAATCACTTGGAGAAAGAGGAAACGGTATAATCCCAAACAAGAATTTGAGAGAGAGGATACATTTCTTCCTATAGAATGCTGACATTGTATTTTTGGGACTTACTGGCTTAGCACCAAGAAACTTCAGGTTTATTGCTGTGGATAACATTAGTTAGCAATGAGAATGTGAGAATGTATCTGCTATCAAAAAGGACTTTCTAACTATACATAGTGAATTTATGTCTTTTAGTTATAAAACCTTCACTGTCTTTTTTTAAACAGTACGTACATTTCCAATGTAAATCGCAGGCTAGCTTTTCATTTTTGACACCAAAGGCATGTTGTGTCCAAAGTGATGATAATGTACTTAATTAATAACATCTCTGTTTTGCTAGTAAATTATGTAACAAATATGGGTCACTGGAAAGACCTTGGCTAAGAAGAGTTAATGGAGCTACAGAGTTCCATCTACAGTTATGCTCTAATATTCCAAAGAAAAGGTGTGAGTATATCATTTTAAATGAGGGTGAGAAAACAGTATCCCTGAGTGCCTGTAAACTTTTCTTATTAAATTTATAATGTGTACATAATGTATTAAGAATGTGATTCATTTTTCAGGTCACTCACATCTCATAATATGACAAAAAGTTAAAGCTGGCTTTTTCTGGTTTTAAACATAAAAATTTAAACCTTCCTTATTTCTGATTCTTTGCTTCCTGGACCATCTCCAGGGAAGCTCCACTCAGACCAGATTGAGTGGGTTAACCTTTTGCCCTCAGGACTATTCGTCTCCATGGAATTCTCCTCATTCATTCTCAAAGGCACCTTTCTGCTCACAGCCACATGAGCAGAGAAGTTTTTCTACAGAAAGAGAATTAATCATGTGTTTGTCATGGTGCACACAAAATAAGTCATTTGATACAATCGAGCAAACTGCTAGCTGTTAGTTCACTCCAGAGAAGTTAACAATATGTTAGGCATATACTTCTCAGGAGGCAGACATGATTGATGGAGAGTTAAAATATTTTAATTTTCAATTTGCACAAAACAGTACTCCACTTCAAAAACACATTTCAAAGTAACCTCACTATATTAAGATGACATTTAGTATGTTTCTATCAAGAAAGCCAAGGCATTTTCAGATCTTAAACTGAATATTCAAGTTCAAAGAGGTGATAATATGTTGATGGATTACAATTTATAATAAATATGAAAACTTTACTATTATTTTAACTTATATTCTGGCACTTTTAGTTATGTACTAGTTTGTATCAATTTTAGCTTTCATGAGTTTTTGCATTTATATATCTTTGCTACATTATTAAGTCCTATGACAAGCCGGGCGGTGGTGGTGCACGCCTTTAATCCCAGCACTCGGGAGGCAGAGGCAGGCAGATCTCTGTGAGTTCGAGACCAGCCTGGTCTACAAAAGCTAGTTCAGGGACAGGCTCCAAAACCACAGAGAAACCCTGTCTCGAAAACCCCCCAAAAAAAAGTCCTATGGCACTGATATTTATGTAAACAAATTTATTCCCTTAAAATTGTCCTCTGACATGGCAAAGAAATAATCTAAGAGAGGCTATTGAACTATACTTCTCTTTAAACGGTCCAAAAAACATAAAAATGAATTTCTGAAAGATAAGGAAACTAATAATGGAAAAATAAATTAATTTTTGAAGTTAGAAAGAAATATAGCAATAATTGTTAAATATAATTTTAATTTAGAAATACACATTTTAAACATTTTTTTAAAAATGAGAATACCTTTAAAGTTTCTTGAATCTATGCTTACTTTCATCTTGACATAACCTCCTAATCACTTTTGAGTAGCTTTGCTTTACATCTAACAGTTGCTTTATGGAAAATAAACATACTTTTAAAAATTAGGATACTTGCATGCTGTAAGGAAATAAAGGAGTTCCTGCTTGACTGGAAAAAAAAAATTAGGATATTGATTCAAGCAATCCATGAAACAGTAATACTCAAAACTTTCCATTTTGAATTTGTGACCAGTTACAAGATTTTGTTATTATAAAAACACATGAATAGCCTTTTGTTTTTTTAATAGTATTTATTTATTATGCATACAATATTCTGTTTGTATGTCTGCAGGCAGAAGAGGGTGCCAGACCTCATTACAGATGGTTGTGAGCCACCATGTGGTTGCTGGGAGCTGAACTCAGGACCTTTTGAAAAGCAAGCAATGCTCTTAAGGACTGAGCCATCTCTCCAGCCCCAAATAGCCTGTTAAGGAATATGTGAAGTTAGCTGCTTTGCTGATGTCTTCTCTACCAGAACTGTGACTAGATCTGTTACAGGTAAGGAAATTCTGGGGAACAATCAAAGAATTCAGTCTGAAATCAGCACCAATATATTTACCTTCTTGTAGAAAACTCCATTTAGGCTATATCAGCTTTTTTTTTCATAAATTTTCTCTGTAGTAAAAAGGAACCAGGAAAATATTATTCGTTTCTACTTTTTCACAGTGAAATTTTAGGCTCTCTTTTTGTTTTGTTTAATTCAAGAGCAAACGTCTTGTCTTTAAACACTTCAATACAATAAGAGTATGTACCATCCCACAACTCATTTCCTGGGTATCTCCTTAGTTTCTAACTTATATGTTCTTACAACAACTTACTGACATTGAATTAATTAATTTTGATTCCATTGGGTCAGTGGAAATAAAATTTCAGTCTCCCCTAGTCCATGTGATGTAAAATTTCTCTGAAGTTTCCCTACTAGATGTTCGTTATTTTTCCCTTTGCAAGGATAAGGCAGACATATAATTCAAGAGTGTTTCAGTCTTCATCAAACATTCACCACTTTCTTAATAACTGCTTTAGTTTCTTAGATGAAGTATTATTGTGATAGTTGCCAAATGGTGACTACTTAGTCCATCATTTCTTCTTTATAACTTCATTGACAACAAATTTAAGAAACGAATTCATTCTCTTAGTAATAAAAAAAAAACATTGACTCCTACATTATTAACTCTTTATAATCCATTGCCACCAAATCACTTTTGCTTGCTGCTCAGATTACTTGGTGTAATATGTTTTCAGCCATGCATTGGTTTTGACATATTATTTTTGATAGATTGCAAATAAAATGTGTACCTAAAACTACTTTTACTTCCTAGTGTGGTGAAAAAAAATTCTGTGCTTATCTTTTCTGTCCCAGTTATACAATCAGCAATGTCTTCAAAGATCACTAAGCTTTTAGTGTCTAATGATGTTTAGATTGCAAATTAAGCCATGTTTGCAGCCACTGTGAAGTAATAACGATCATTGTTAGGCTCTCAAGGGTTTTAAGAAGGCAGCTGAGGATATGTTTATGACATTTCGATTTTTTTTTTTTACTATCTGCTCAAACACACTGTTTCCTATTGGTACCTTTAATTCAAATCCAACATCACAGAAGTTGTTTCAGTTGTTTCCTCCCTTTCTTAACGTTTTAATAGAGGGAGAGACTGCCATCATTACTTACCTATGCATTTGATCAATCTGTTTTCCATGAGTCAGCGTCAAAACACTGTTTCCAATCCTTCTTGGTTGAAACACTTCTATTCCACATCCTCAGAAACATTCCCTGAGAGATGATGATTTCTGGGCTCTGAGGCAGCTTCACCATTTCCTATCAGCAAAACCCTGAGTAAATCACTGCTTTTCACTACCACCTTCTTCACTCCTATATGGTGCTATCCACTACCACCAAGGTAGTAAGTACATTCTCACCTTACTATAGCCCAGCCAATGTCCTTTAGAGTGACTTTTTCAATAAACACACAAGAGAAAGGAACAAGGAGGTGCACATAAAACCCCACAAATACCAGGATTGTATTTAGAAATAAGACATGTGAAATAATTTATTATAGTGAAATGAATGTTTTATTGATCATTCTGGAAATACAGTACATTTAATGGGTGTTTTTTTATTACACAATATGCAGATGTTCTAATAATAGTGGAAAAGGAACATAGCTGCTGTTATATATTGCTGGTACGCTCTTACTTTCACAGTGATATCATGGATTTTCTTCTATGCTAGTTCATCTCTTGATTTGCCTGCTCTAGTACAATCTTAAAGCATTACCTATAAGACCACAAATACACTGACGTTGACTTTGTCTTCCAATGTGTTTATTCCACGTTTAAACTGCCTTGAGAAAGCAAAGGTAAAATTGACAAATGGCTCATGTCATAACACATTATTCTTGGAGCCCGTTCTTGTTTAAGGAAATATCCAAAAATTTTAATACCCATATTAAGAAAGAAACAAGAAATTAAACGCAGAAGTAATCAATATTCTGTAGCATTTTTGTTGTTAGTTCTCTTTTGGTCTTTGTGAGCCTCCTGATATCTTTCTGTCAGTCATGTTAGATCTTATGCCAACAACTTTGTGATCTCTGCACAAAAGTAAAAGTGCAGTTCCTAGGATATTAACTTCTACCACCTGGTGTAAAGTGTGTTGCCTAGCATACGTGGCGGTTTATATTACCATGGTATTCACTTTCCACTTATGTTCCTTGAAATTCATCACTGAAACAATAAGGAATATGAATTGTAAACCCTTAATACAAATTCTGCAAGGCACTTGCTGTAATAGATATTTTCTTACTGTTAGATTATTAGATTTTGGTTTAGCTGTTTTCTGAAGCTGACAAATTATGTTTTCATAACAACCCCTGAAAAGTAACAGGCAACATGGTGCCACTAATTTTCAATCAGCCGGATTTATAATGTAAACATGACAGAATTCTGCTGCACGGCGGGAGAAAATGGTTTTTACTAAACTCTTAATTCCACTAAGATTGTTATTTAAAATTGTCAGGTAAGGGTCTGCTGCATGAGAGTTGCAAATGTTTGTGCTGCCTGATTTGAGATGAGTTTTTTTTTTAATCAGCCAGCTATAAGATATGTCTATCAAATTATTATAAATAAATATATGTCCTTGGATTACTGTTGTCAACCAAAGCATGTGTGTGAGCTTCATTTTATTACATCCTATACATGAAAAACAAATGCATGAACACTACTCCATATAAATTTTTTTAAATAATTTTTATTATCTAAAATATATTCTATATACTTAGAAACTTTTTATTTATTAGTTGAATATAGGTATCTCTCACTATAACTGTATTTTGGATAAAATATTATTAATCATATTAATATATCATAATTTGCATGTTTCTTATAGTTAAATGCTGTGTCCTTATATCAGCAAAAAGACATAGATAAAATGGGAATAACATAACCATTAGAATAAAAATAGTTTTGGGTTCTAAGTCCCATTTCCTATACTAGCCTATGTCTTTAGGCAAGTTAATTATCATTTTCTTTCTCATCTATAAAAAAAATATACTAAATTGTACTAATCAGAGTTTGCATGAAGTTCAGTGAAATGATACATGCAGATAACACCAGTGCCTGAGGACATAGTTCAGCCCATGTGCTACCATCCCAATACTAACTGTGCGTTAAGAGATTATTCTAATAAAGTCAGCTTTTAACCAACAGTATGCATTAGCAATTCAAAATTAATTCACAACTTCTACTTTCCTACTTTCTCTATTGTTGAGGACGTAAAACCTTTAAGAGAGAAACAACTCTTGGGAAATAATGTTAAAGAAACAGATTTAAATGGCATTTTAAAAATAGCAAGAATGAGAGCATGAGAAAAGAAAGAGGGTGTGAAAGAAAGGAGAGAATGTAGGAGGGACAGGAGGAGGGGAAGCACGGAAGAAGGGAGGAATAGTTGAAGATGCTTTTGAGCAATGATGTAGGAAGCAAGGCAAATTAATCAGTTGGATTTTCCTAGTGTATTACATTCTTCTCTTGATAACATTGATTCAAACTTTCTTTAAATTGAGTTTCATAAACACCAACTAATCTCTGTATTTCAACAATAGGATTCAATTAGTCTTCATTTTTCTAAGACAATAGATTTTCAATAGCAACTGGATATCTGCCTTTCTCAATGCTTCTATCTGGTCTAGTACCCTAAAGTCCTATAACTTATCTTAACTTCAGCTTCTAAAGAGATCTTACTTAAAAGGTGAGAATCCTAGTATTACCTGTGCCTGGAATTCTGCATAGTTAATTCCATTCTCATTTTCATTTCTTGTGTCAACATTCTGAACCATTACTGTTCTGATTCTCCTAGAATCTTAATAGATATGTACAGCATTAAATATAAAAACATAAAAAATTATTTAAAATAATAGTTCCCAATACAAAAAGGGGAAAGTACAAATTAAGTTTTCATATCACTATATTTATCTATATATCTATTTTCTCTCAGCCATACACCTGTCATAAAGATAAATAATAGAAATCTCAATCAGAAGTAAAAGTAAAGTTAGAAATGACATAAATAATATAGATTAAATGGTCTGTTATAATGGTTTTTTAATACAAAGAATTTCATCTTCACTTTTACCAATTTAGGAATTCAAAAATAATTTGTGAAAAGTACTTTGTTCTCAAAAAGTTTCATTGCTACTTAGACAGAAGAGTCTTTAAATATTTTAAAGTTTTATATTATAAAGCTTTTGAAAGAAAAATGCCCTTGGCCCATAATTCTGTTTCATTACATAACCTGATAGGTCCTATATCTCTTTGCTGTTAAAGACCTGAAAGGGTAATTTGCAAGTTTTGAAGGGAAAACTTAGGATGGTATTTTAATATCCTTTTGAATTGGATTAAAATAAAGGTAAAAACTTAAATCAATGAATTAAATGTCTGTAACTTTTTATCAGCTCAATGTAGGGAATTTTATAATTTTAGCTACTAAGACAATTCTGGCTTCAGAATGCAGCAGGGATTGGAAGCCATCTCTTCTCTGTTTGCATACACTTCTCTCACTGCCCAGATGAAGTCAGCAAGGGTCCTTCTTGTGATTTCATTTGGCTTTCAGTGTAACCCTGCTTTTTCATGTTTTATATTAAATTGTTAATATATTCTTCCTTCTTTCACCTAAATTTTCATTTTAATACTTTAGCATTCAACATATGTTTAAATATACAAATGCTTTTAAATTTGGGACATAAATTAATGCTTATTGACAACCTACAGTGATCTAAGCATTGTATGTCATAGAGTACATTAATTAAACAGCAAAATCCACTCTTATTGAGCACTTCAATTGATTTATCTGAAAATCTCTATATTTTCCTGTCTTTTTAGGTGGATATCATTGTATAAAAACAATACTTTATTCTACCCAAATCATTTTAACATACATGACTTGGCATGTTCACAAGGAATCCTATGGATACCGTGAAGGAAGGTAATTTTTATTTATTAGCACAAAAATTAATTAAGTCTGACATTCATATTAGATTCTCCAGTTCTTGAGGATTTGGACTGCAGGGAGGCAAGAGAAATGTACAAAAAGAGTTTGGAAGGGATATGTTTTCCCTGCTAGAACCTTCTAATTGAAGTTACTAGAAGCTGTGCCTAGCTTAGAGGATCAGATGGGATTTTCACCTGTTGGCTATTGACTGCAGTGTATTTAAGCCTGTATGGTGCCATTAAAGAGGGGCTTTGGTATCAGTGTTACAAGGTCTGTGTGTAGGTCTGCCTCTGCGTCTTTATTCTCAACCTCCAGCTCCTTGCCCGAAGCTCACGAACTGGGTCCTAGCGCATAGAGCCATAGAGCGCAGACCGGGGCTGCGGTGCGTGGCAATTGGAGGTCCCTCCAAGATATCGAGAAAGGGAACGCTGAGAGACAGCCTTTGGAAGCCCCTCCTAGAGAGGTAAGCAAACAGCGTCGTTCCTGGCCGACGGAGACATATTGAGGAGTAAAGATGGGAAGTATCTTTTCTTGGTTTAGAAAAGAGTTGGACGATAGGGAGGAGTTTGATGATTTAGAGCTAGTGGAGGATAGTGAGGAGGATTCATCATCAGAAGAAGAGGAGATTATACATAAAAAATTAAAAAATCTCTTTAGAAAGCTGAGAAAACGTAGGGTAAAAAAAGACTCACATTCAACTCCCTCGGCCCCACCGGCTTATAATAATGGTTAGTGGTCTTATTTGAGTAGGGGCTCTGGCACTGAACAAAACAAGGGAGTTTGTTTTCGTCCTGTACACATAGTTGCACCGGTGATGGAGGTGCCAGACACCAACAACCCAGGGCAAATAATTCGCCAAAATTTTGCAATAAAATTTAAAGAAATGAAACAATTAAAGGAAGCTGTATGTGTATATGGGGCTCAAGCACCCTTCACGTTGGCCATGGTAGAATCTTTCTCTGCTATGAATTTAACACCAAGTGATTGGCAGCAATTATGTTGTGCTGTCTTATCTGGGGGAGATTATCTCCTATGGTGGGGGGGAAGGTCAGGAAAATTGTAAGCAAACGGCCCAGTTAAATGCTTTAGCAGGTCAACGTAATTTAGATATGTTAACTGGGGCTGGGATTTATGCTGATTTGCAGCAACAAATTCTTTATGATACAGGAGTATTTGCCCAAATAGCTGCAGCTGCCACTAAAGCTTAGAATGCTCTACCTAACAAAGCAGCTGGGGATCAATTATCAAAAGTTCTACAAGGATCATCTAAACCATTCCAAGATTATGTAGATAGACTGTTACAAGTAGCAGGTAGATTGTTTGGAGAAGAGACAACAACCATGCCTATGATAAAACAACTTGTATTTGAAAATTCCAATAGATATTGTAAGGAAGCATTATGCTGTCACAAAACAAAGAGTTTAAATGAATATATCAGGATATACAGAGAGATAGATGGGAATTTCATTCAAGGCCAGGTTATAGCAGCGGCTATCCAACCTCGGAGAAACATAAGAGGACTGGCAGAGAGGGCCAGAGGCCGTAATTGTTTTAATTGCGGAATTCCTGGTCATTTTCGAAAGGAATGCCCACAGCTGATAATGAAGGGAAGGACAAACCTGGCTTGTGCCCTAAATGCAGAAGGGGAGCACATTGGGCTAAAGACTGTTTCTCTAAAACAGATATAGATGGGAAACCTCTGCCACGTACCATTAAAGGGGGGCTTTGGTATCAGTGTTAGAAAGTCTGTGTGTTGGTCTGCCTCTGCGTCTGTGTTCTCAACCTCTAGCCCCTTGCTCGAAACTCAAGAACTGGGTCCTAGCGCATAGAGCACAGACAGGGGCCGCGATGCGAGGCAATTGGAGGTCCCTCCAAGATATATCAGGAAAGGGAATGCTGAGAGACTGCCCTTGGATGCCCCTCCGAGAGAGGTAAGCAGACAGTGTCGTTCCTGGCCGACGGAGACAGGCAACTTCTAAGAAAAGGGCCCGCCTAAGACAGGGAAGGGGCCTCCCAAAGACGGGTAAGGGTTTACTCTTCTGAGATGACCTAAGACAGGAGGGTCTTCTGTTTTATAAAAAATATAGGGGGGAATGTTGGGACTAATGAGTTCTGACCTTCAGCTGGATGTTGGGACTAATGAGTCCTGGCCTTTAGCTGCTTTTCCCTGCTAGAACCTTCTAATTGAAGTTACTAGAAGCTGTGCCTAGCTTAGAGTTTCAGAGGATGGGATTTTCACCTGTTGGCCATTGACTGCAGTGTATTTAAGCCTCCATGGTACTATTAAAAAGGGGCTTTGGTATCAGTGTTAGAAGGCCTGTGTGTTGGTCTGCCTCCGCGTCTGTGTTCTCAACCTCCAGCCCCTTACCCGAAGCTCGCGAACTGGGTTCTAGTGCTTAAAGCGCAGACGGGGCCGCGGTGCGTGGCAGGGATAGGTAAATTTTCTTCCTTAAAGAGGAAAACTAAAACATTAAAAAAGAAACATTTCACAAAATAACAATCCACATAAAATTACATTTCCTATTAACACTGCATTTCCTATTAACTCATTTGATTTTTCCATAGGTCGATACACAAATCTGTTTGTGACTCTGTGATTGCTGTTATTTGACATTTGGTGCATGAACTTCCATCCACACACTGTATTATACTTAAGCTCTACCTTACTCATAAACTTCTAGCATTTTCCAAAAAAAAAATGTAACTTATGCAATATACAATCTGGATGAAAATTTCCCAGCCTTCTTATTGAAACTTCTTATTTAGTATATGAAAATAGCAACAAAAATGTATTAAATTTTTTCCATGAAAAAAATAAAGAACAAAGGGAGAAAGAAGACAGTCAGCTGAGGACTTGCCAATTGGAAATAATGCAGTGAATACAAGAAAGATATAACTAGTAACACAAGCCAACAAGCAATGGTGTTTTTAATAGAAATGAGTTCTTTCCACTTGTATCTTAATAAATGACTCATAGTTTTAGGTAGAGCTGTTTATTTTTCAATGTTATTACCTTTTCAGGCTGACATTGCTGTAAGTCTGTACTTTGCACAGGAAAAATTCAGTGCCTAGTTTATATTAAAGATTAGAATAATCATAAAAATTACAGCAATCATTATTTTTAATGCATTTGTTCTATGTTCATAGCAGCATTATCTGCACTAGCCAAAACCTGGAAACAACCTAGATGCCCTTCAACAAAAGTATAGATAAAGAAAATATGGTACATTTACACAATGGAGTACTACTCAGCATTAAAAACAATGGCATCTTGAAATTTACATGCAATTGAATGGAACTAGAAAAAAACATCTTGAGTAAGGTAACCCAGACACACAAAAAAATGATTATGGTATGTACTCAACTCATAAGTGGATATGAGCTATAAAGCAAAGAATAAATATCCTATAGTTCATGACTGCAGACAAGCTAAGTAAAATGAGAACCACACGAAAAACCTATATAGATCCCCCTGGGAAGGGAAAATAGAAAAGATCTCTTGAGAAAATTTGGAGCATGGGAATGGGAGGAGAAGGGAGGCTGGAATGGGAGGAGGAGGGGAGAAGACGAGAGGGCAGGAAAACTTGAGGAAATAGGGTAGTTGAGATGGGGGAAATACCCAAGATGGAGAACAAGGAAAGAAATATCTTGATTAAGGAAACCATTATGGGGCTAGAAGAAACCTGGCACTAGAGAAAGTCTCAGGAATCCTCATGGACGACCCCAGTTAAGACCTCAAGCAATAACTGACCATGGTCAGTAGTCAGATAAATGACTATCTTAAATGTCATCATAGAACCCTTTATCCAGCAACTGATGGAAGCAGAGGCAAATATTGACAGTGGAGCACTGGACTGAGCTCCCAAAGTCCAGCAAAAGAGTGGGAGGAGTGAAAATACAAGCAAACAAGTCAAGGTCATGATGGGGACACCCACTGATACTGCTTACCTGAGCTAATGGGAGCCCACTAACTGCAGCAGCACAGGGAAGGAACCATCGTAGGACCAAACAATCCTCTGAATGTGGGTGACAAGGAGTAAATATGTCTGGGGCAGACTGTTGGGCCACTGGCAGGGGGACCAGGATTTATCCCTATAGCTTGTACTGGTATTTTGGAACCCATTCTCTTTGAATGGATACATTTCTCAGCCTAGATATAGTGAAGAGGGGCTTGATCCTTCCTCAAAGCAATGTGGTAGAATTTGTTAACTCAGAATGTAAAGCCTTACCCTCTCTGATGAGCAAATGGGGGAGTGGGTTGTGGGGGAAAGTGAAGGGAACAGGAAGAGGGGAGAGAGTGGGAACTAGTCTTGGTATGTAAAATGAGAAAAGATAGTGTTTTTAAAAAATAAAATTAAATAAAGTTAGGACTAAAAGGTGCATAGAATGGGGCATTGCATTTCTCTTTAACATACTATTTTAAGAGTGTGTATGTATCATCCATTCTCAAACGACAAAGTCTTAAATTCATAATAGCCTGGCAGCATCAACACATAGTAGTACTGAAATTTTTGTCAATATGTCAAGAAATAGGGATTCAAAGAGTAAAATATTCAGCTTTTGTGCTTGCCTCTTAATTCTCCTTAATAAAATATCCGTGGAAATCACAGAGCATGATGAAATAGTACAATCCATGTAGGCTTAATTTGAGAGGACAAGCCAAGCGTTGGAAGAAATCTTACAAGCATATTATGATTGGATGAATTAAGAACATGAAAAGTCTTCATATTGACTAATAAGCCCTAGCCACTTTTAACCAGTGAGGTCATCACATTAGCTTGTGCTCAGGTGGACAATTACTTGTTCAGAAATGCTATTTTTCCCTTCCAAATACTGATAAGTGTCTATCTGTTGCACACAGAGTGCTTTTCAGAAGATTGTGGTGACACTCATTCATTAGACTGTATTCCCCCTCTTCCTCTTTCCAAAATTAAGTATATATTATCTTATGGTCAACAAGAGCATCTGTTTCTGACTCCTATTCATCCACCAAATCAGTATTAGTTGTTGGAACAAAATTGGTATGTCTTGAAAAATTCATTTTTTTCTCAATAAAATGTAGTTCTAAATAGGTATAAGAATTGGATTGGAATAGGGTTTTAAAAAGCACTACGTCTCAGTAGGTATTTCTCCTGCCCATGTAAAATTCTGTATATAGCAACCTAAAGAGAAGAAGTCATAATAGAACCACAATAAATAATGGCATGTTTTTAAAAAGGCACTTACAGAATGTACAGTTCAATTTTGGAATGAATAAGAATATAATTATACTATATATAATTAAATATAGTGTATATAATTACATATTATAAATATAATATGCATTTTATATTATCTAATATATTATATACTTATAATTATATTTAACACATAAGTATAACTTTGCTCGAATGCTTTACAGAACATCACAGATGGAAACTTTTTTTAAAGAAAATACATTAATTTCTTTAAGGGTAATTCATATTTTTAATAAGTCCAATCAATGTCATTTTTCTCTGAAAAAACATATTCATAATTTATTTTAAAAAGTGAATATAAATATTCCAGAAACTTATCATCTCAAAAAAATTAAAAAGCTGACAAGAATAACGTTAGGTCATATATAACTAAGTGTGTGGAACTAGAAACCTGGGCATATTGGTGAGTGAAACTTCAGAAGGCTACTTTTTATTGAAAAATATAAGGGAAGGTCGTGGCCTTAGCAATGCTAGTGATTTTAGTATTTCCTTGAACAGTGGCAACAACAAAATAACAGAGAAACAGACTGTTCTAAGACTGGATATATATATATATATATATATCTCACTACATAAAATACCAGTTTCAAAAAAACGTGCATAATGTATTTGAAAGAGGAACTTTAAAAATCAGAAAAACCCACATAAGTTCATGTGTATGATAACATGGTCATATTCGTTTACCTAAAGTTCATGTAAAACACAATTTCCAGGCGCTACCAAAGTGTTTCCTACATCAGATACAGAAAGTATTTAACAGTTTACAGAAATAATTATAGTTCACTGTGTCAAATTGCAACTTTTTGTTGTGAGCATAGCCTTTAATGGCTGAGCCTTCTCTCCAGCCCCAAACAGCAATTTTTTTCTTTTTTTTAAAATTTATTTATTTATTAAAAATTTCTCCCTCCTCTCCTCCCCCCTCCCCCACTCTATCTCCCCCTCCCCATCCAGTCCCAAGAGCAGTCAGGGTTTCCAGCCTTGTGGGAAATCCAAGGTCCTCCCCACTCTATCCAGGTCCAGAAAGGTGAGCATCCACACAGACCAGTCTCCCACAAGGCCATTCTACCCACTGAGACAAGGGAACTGATCTAATGGGAGCTCAACAAGGCCAGCTGGACTGGGACTAATGGAGCATGTGATCAAGCTGGACTCTCTGAATGTGACTGGCAGAGAGGGCTGACTGAGAAGCCAAGGACAATGGCACTGAGTTTTGATTCTACTCCAAACAGCATTTTTTAAGTGATTCTTTTGTAAAGAAAACCATGACAAATCACAGACAGAGTAAGGGAGCAAGGGGCCTAGAACTCTAATCATGGCAGTGTGTGTCTTCAAAATGGACCATTTGTGACCAGTTGAGAAAGACCTTTATAATATCCACCTCTTAGATGCCCCAGATTCCCTAGAGAAGTGAGATGGGCTCATGAAGTGGCGTAAAACCTGCTCCCCAGTTTAAACAGTTAAAAATTCATGAGGTAAAGACTCTTATAAGTTGTCCAGGATTCTGTTAGAAGCCCAGGCAAAGCCATTCATTGTGTGTTTATCATACTACATTGACGTGGAGTCATTTTCTTGTCTTTCACTGGTTTATGATCTAGTACAAACAGCTTAAAAAATGTTGTAACTCTCAAAAATTTATGAAGCAAGGAAATATTGCTAGATTTGTAGATAAATTTGTAGATAAAGCTACAAAACAGTTGAAATAGAAAAATTGCAACAAAAGAATAGAAAGTTTCTAAAAAATGAGCTATAATTGAAGATATTTAAATCGCAGATGATTGTTGTGTATGTATTTGGTCTGGTGTATGATATGTGTGTAGGAGTTATACAGTGTGTGTATGTGTCTGTATGTGTGTGTAAGGTCTCATGTGTTTGTAGGTCTTCCTATCCTTGTGTAAACTTATGAAGGTCAGTAGTATATGTCAGGAATCTTACTTCTTCATTTTTCCACCTTATTTTTAGAGACAAGGTCTCTCAAAGAACTAGGATCTTGCCAGTTTATTCTGAACAGACCAGTCGTATAGCCTCAAGATACCCCTGCCTCAGAGAACCTCATTGCCAGGTTTAAAGGGCAGCACCAGGTCCAAGTTCTAAAGGGAGTGCTCAGGATCCTGTCTTAAGTCCTCATACTTTGCCTTTTCTATCATCTCAGCCTCTAGATGACTAAGTTTATTAACTGTTAGGATAATCCAAAATTACATTGAAGAAAAATTTTACCTTCATTTAATTGATAGAAATTTAAGAGCCTCATGTGTCAATTATTTTTGGGCACCGACTGCTGAGAGTATAAATTAGTTTTTACACTTTCACAGTGTGGCATAATTTGTTAAAGTTTGCTATGTGCCTAATGTAGGGAAGGACTAAAGAGATATTCTATGTCCATGTATTACAAATATGAGGCAGAAGAATTCCCAGCATGAACTTGTTTATAAAAATAACAAAAGCAACAGAATACAACACACACACACACACACACACAACCACAGAATCAATTTGAAATGGCCCTATATAGAAGATATTTCAATTTTGTTTCTATGCCTTGGATCTCATCACATGCCTTCCATATATTAATAAAGAGCATTAATGATGAAAAGTAGAAAAAAATCACTATGTTGCATAAACACACAAAGATGAATTTGTGGTATTAAAGTTTAGCAAAGTACCTATTTGAAATAGGATTTACTTAGTTTCAAATTTTATTCTTTTATTGACATAAATTGTGTGTTTTCCAGCTGTAAGTACTGTTTTGAAATATATTTATAAATTTATATTTTATGATGGTGATACCTTATAAGTATCTAGATTACATCACACATGATTGTTATTTCTTGGTTAGAATCATTCATGGTGCTGCACAATGGCTCTCTTGACCTGACTTATTGGATCAGCTAAACTGATGATTGCTTCAGTTGACAAGTATCTTCTCAGTGCTGCTAACACTGTTTGCACTAGCTACCATTTCTACTTCCGTGAAAGCAGCATTAATCCATGGCACATTCTAGTGAGATCACGTGATACTTATATAGATACTTATATACAAATCATAGTTAGTTAAATTAATCAACTCTGTGTTCATCAATGATAAGCTTTCTTCTAATTTTATGCACTGTTAACTGACCATGGAACTGTGAATAAAACACAAATAATCAAGTAAATCTCTCTTACATATTTATTGCTGTCATTTTAAAATTATAACGGCATATTAGTCACATAAATTTATTCCATATTTCCTAGGTTATTGCCTTTTCCTTGTTATTTTACAAAATGATCTCAGACACAACTTTTGTAACAGCCTATCTATATTCGTAGGAAACAAACAAAAAAAAACATGAATATAAAAAAATCTAGAGTTAACAAAAATTAAACTACAATGACAAAAACAAGATATGCAATGATAAATGGAAAAATAGATAAATATTGTATGTAAAATTGTAGAAATTAAGTTTTACTAAGCCCAGTGTGAAATAAGGTATTGAATATTATAGAAACAAAATGATTTTCTCAGAATGGTACTTTTATTTCAAAATAAAAAAGAATTCATACAATACTAAATATCATGACTAAAAATGCATAGATCCAAGACATAAGCCAACCCAAAATTAATGAAATTATTCAATTCTGATGGTTTTAATGACCATATAAATGGAAGACAGATGAGCCTCAATGGTATTAGATAATAATTTTCAACATAATTTAATTGAATTAGAATTACATGACTTTCCTCCTCTTTCCTATCTATTCTTTTCCAAACACTTTCCATGCCTCCACTCAATGTTCAAGATGATAGCTCAGGCACCGGCAGACGACCGAAGCTGGCGCCTGCAGACAACCAATGCAGGCGGGCAACGCAGGCCGAAGGCTGCGGCCGGGACCAGCGGGGACTGGCGCAGAGGTAGAGGACACAGGCGGCAGAGACCAGCGCCTGCAACACCAAGAGCAGATCGCCCCACTACAATCAAATCAAAGAGGTAGGCCTTTGGTAGGTGAGGTCCCTGGCAAACGGGGAGCCTGTTCCTGTTCCTGAAGACCCTTCTGAGGGGTGAGAGGGATCTTGGCCCCCGGCAGGAGCCAGGAAACAGAGAGAGGTCAATTTGTATGAGGAGCCTCTAGCCAGCAGAGAAACCTGATCTGATTTAAAAAGACCTATTAGATAATATCGATAGGAGGAGATGGGCAGGTGCCAAGGCAGAATTTCACCCAATAATCTGAAAAACAACATGAAAACACCAGAACCCAAAGATCTTACAACAGAAGGACTTGAACACCCTAACAAAGAAGAAGTGGGAAAAATTGACTTTAAGAAAGCAATAGAGTCC
The DNA here is from genome assembly GCA_902806775.1 of Microtus agrestis. Classification (NCBI taxonomy): domain Eukaryota; kingdom Metazoa; phylum Chordata; class Mammalia; order Rodentia; family Cricetidae; genus Microtus; species Microtus agrestis. The sequence goes on along the minus strand of CADCXT010005399.1, from coordinate 43,241 downwards.
CTTAAACAACATGTAAAAACACCTTTATAGAAATGGATGAGAAGTATAACAAAAAGTTTGAAGAAATGAGTAAATACGTACATGAGACCCTGGGAAACCAAGAAAAAATGATCAAACAGGTAATGGAAACAGTTCAAGAATTGAAAACTGAAAAGGAAGCAAGGAAGAAAACACAAATTGAGGAACAGCTGGATATGGAAAATCTAGGTCAACGAGCAGAGCCTACAGAAACAAGCATAATCAATAGAATACAAGAAATAGAAGAAAGAATCCCAGATTCTGAGGACACCATAGAGAAAATAAACGCACTGATCAAAGAAAACAGCAAAGCCAGCAAATTCACATCACAAAAAATTCAAGAAATATGGGACACAATAAAAAGACCAAACCTAAGAATAATAGGAATAGAAGAAGGAGAAGAATCACAGCACAAAGGCCCAGAAAATATTTTTAACAAAATTATGGAAGAAAACTTTCCCAACATAAAGAAAGATATCCCTTTAAATATTCAAAAAGCATACAGAACACCAAACAGACTGGATCAAAGAAAAACATCCCCTCGACATATAATAATCAAAACAGAAAATATACAGGTTAAAGAAAGAATATTAAGAGCTGCAAAGGAAAAAGGCCAAGTAACATATAAAGGTAAACCGATCAGACTTATACCTGACTTCTCTATGGAAACCATGAAAGCCAGAAGGTCCTGGAAGAAATACTTCAAAAATTAAGAGACCATGGATGCAAACCCAAACTTCTATACCCAGCCAAGCTAGTGTTCACTATCAATGGAGAAAACGACATTCCAGGATAAGAACAAATTTAAACAATACATCGCCACAAATCTATCCCTACAGAAAATAAGAGAAGGAAAATCGCAACCCAAGGAATCCAATATTGCCAACACTGCCTACAATAACTCAGGCATCTAGTGAACCTTCACCAGCAAAACTCAAAGAAGGGACACACACACAAACTCTACTACCAAAAACAATAAGAATAACCGGAGTAATCAACCCCTGGTCATTAATATCACTTAATATTAGTGGTCTCAATTCACCTATAAAAAGGCACAGGCTAAGAGATTGGATAAGAAGACAGGATCCAACATTCTCCTGTTTGCAAGAAACACATCTCAACCATAAAGACAGGCATCTACTCAGAGTAAAAGGTTGGGAAAAGATCTTTCAAGCAAATGGTCCTAAGAAAAAAGCAGGTGTGGCCATACTAATTTCCAACAAAACTGACTTCAAACTAAAATTAATCAGAAGAGATCAAAATGGACACTTTATACTCATAACAGAAACAATTCATCAGGATGACATCTCAATCCTGAATATCTATGCCCCTAATATAAAAGCACCTAATTATGTAAAAGAAATATTACTAGAACTCAAGGCAGACATCAAACCACACACACTAGTAGTAGGAGACTTAAACTCAACTCTCTCTCCAATGGACAGGTAAATTAGACAGAAAACTAATAGAGAATTATTGGAGGTAATGAAGCAAATGGATTTAACAGACATCTATAGAACACTCCACCCAAATAGGAAAGAATATACCTTCTTCTCTGTAGCTCATGGAACCTTCTCAAAAATTGACCATATACTCGGAAACAAAGGAAACCTCCACAGATACAAAAGAATATCAGTGTTCACCTGTGTCTTATCAGACCACCACGAATTAAAGTTAGATGGCAACAACAATGCTACCCCCAGAAAGCCGACAAATCATGGAAACTGAACAATCAACTACTGAACCACACCTGGGTCAAGGAAGAAATTAAAGTCTTCCTTGAATTTAATGAAAATAAAAAGACAACATACTCAAACCTATGGAACACAATGAAAGCAGTGCTAAGAAGAAAGTTCATAGCACTAAGTGCCCACTTAAAGAAAATGGAGAAAGCATACATTGGGGACTTAAAAGCACACCTGAAAGCTTTAGAAAAAAAAGAAGCAGATCTGCCCAGAAGGAGTAGAAGACTGGAAATAATCAAACTGAGGCAGAAATCAACAAAATAGAAACACAGAAAACAGTCCAAAGAATCAATGAAACAAAAAGTTGGTTCTTGGAGAAAATCAACAAGATCGACAAACCCCTATCCAAAGTAATTAAACAACAGAGAGAGAACACGCAAATAAATAAGATCAGAAATGAAAAGGGGGACATAACCACAGACACAGAGGAAATTCAGAGAATCATTAGATCTTACTACAAAAGCCCGTATGCCACAAAACTGGAAAATGCAAAAGAAATGGACATTTTTTTAGATAAGTACCATATACCAAAGCTAAACCAAGACCAAGTGAATGATCTAAATAGACCTGTTAGTCGCGAAGAACTAGAAGCTGTTATCGAAAATCTCCCTACCAAAAAAAGCCCAGGACCAGATGGCTTCAATGCAGAATTCTACCAAAACTTCCAAGACGAGCTAATACCTATACTCCTTAATGTATTTCACAATATAGAAACAGAAAAGTCATTGCCAAATTCCTTTTATGAAGCTACAGTTACCCTGATACCAAAACCACACAAAGACCCAAACAAGAAAGAGAATTACAGGCATATCTTACTCATGAGTATCAACGCAAAAATTCTCAATAAAATACTGGCAAACCGAATCCAAGAACACATTAGAAAAATTATCCATTATGATCACGTAGGCTTCATCCCAGAGATGCAGGGCTGGTTCAACATACGCAAATCTATCAATGTAATCCATCATATAAATAAACTGAAAGAAAAAAAAACATATGATCATTTCATTAGATGCCGAAAAAGCATTCAACAAAATTCAAAACCCCTTTCTGATAAAGGACTTGGAGAGACTAGGGATACAAGGGTCATACCTAAATACAATAAAAGCTATTTACAGCAAGCCGACAGTTAACATTAAATTAAACGGAGAAAAACTCAAAGCCATCCCACTAAAATCAGAAACAAGACAAGGATGTCCACTCTCTCCATACCTCTTCAATATAGTTCTAGCAATAGCAATAAGACAACATAAGGGGATCAAGGGTATTCGTATTGGAAAGGAAGAAGTTAAGCTTTCGTTATTTGCAGATGATATGATAGTATACATAAACGACCCCAAAAACTCTACCAAAGAACTCCTACAGCTGATAAACACCTTTTGTAATGTGGCAGGATACAAGATCAACTCCAAAAAATCAATTGCCTTCCTATACACTAAGGATAAAGAAACAGAGAGGGAAATCAGAGAACCATCACCTTTCATGATAGCCACAAAGAGCATAAAATATCTTGGCGTAACCCTGACCAAGGAAGTGAAAGATCTATTTGACAAGAAATTTAAGTCTTTGAAGAAAGAAAAAGAAAAGGATACCAGAAAATGGAAGGATCTCCCTTGCTCTTGGATTAGGAGGATCAACATAGTAAAAATGGCAATTCTACCAAAAGCAATCTATAGATTCAATGCAATCCCCATCAAAATCTCATCAAAATTCTTCACAGATCTGGAAAACACAATAATCAACTTTATATGGAAAAACAAAAACCCCAGGATAGTCAAAACAATCGTATACAATAAAGGATCGTCTGGAGGCATTACCATCCCTGACTTCAAACTCTATTACAGAGCTACAGTATTGAAAACAGCTTGGAATTTGCAAAAAAACAGAGAAGTCGACCAATGGAATCGAATAGAAGACCAGGACGATAACCCACAAACCTATGAACACCTGATTTTCGATAAAGGAGCTAAAAGTATACAATGGAAGAAAGAAAGCATCTTCAACAAATTGTGCTGGCAAAACTGGATGTCAATCTGTGGAAGAATGAAAATAGATCCATATCTATCACCATGCACAAAACTCAAGTCCAAATGGATTAAAGACCTCAATATCAGTCCGAACACACTGAACCTGATAGAAGAGAAAGTGGGAAGTACTCTAAAACACGTGGGCACAGGAGACCACCAGGTTAGTCCTATGTATAACCCCAGCAGCACAGACAATAAGGGCCTCATTGAATAAATGGGACCTCCTGAGACTGAGTAGCTTCTGTAAAGCAAAGGACACTGTCACTAAGAGACAAAGGCAACCTACTGACTGGGAGAAGATCTTAACCAACCCCGCAACTGAAAACGGTCTGATCTCCAAATTATATAAAGAACTCAAGAAACTACACTGTAAAAGGCTAATCAACCCAATTATAAAATGGGGCACTGAGATGAACAGAGAATTCTCAACAGAAGCAGTTCAAATGGCCAAAAGACACCTAAGGTCATGCTCAACTTCCTTAGCGATCAGGGAAATGCAAATCAAGACAACTTTAAAATACCATCTTACACCTGTCAGAATGACTAAAATCAAAAACACCAATGATAGCCTTTGCTGGAGAGGTTGTGGAGAAAGGGGTACCCTCATCCGTTGCTGGTGGGAATGCAAACATGTGCAACCACTCTGGAAAGCAGTGTGGAGGTTTCTCAGGAAATTCGGGATCAACCTACCCATGGACCCAGCAATACCACTCTTGGGAATATACCCAAGAGAGGCCTTATCATACAACAAAAGTATATGCTCTACTATGTTCATAGCAGCATTGTTTGTAGTAGCCAGAACCTGGAAACATCCTAGATGCCCTTCAGTTGAAGAATGGATGATGAAAGTATGGAATATATACATATTAGAGTACTACTCAGCAGTAAAAAGCAAGGACTTCTTGAAGTTTGCAGGCAAATGGATGGAAATAGAAAACACTATCCTGAGTGAGTTAAGCCAGATCCAAAAAGAGGAACATGGGATGTACTCACTCATATTTGGTTTCTAGCCATAAATAAAGGACACTGAGCCTATAATTCGGGTTCTTAGAGAAACTAAATAAAAAGGAGAACCCAAAGAAAAACTTAATTCATCCTCCTGAATATTAACCTTCATCAGGCGATGAAAGGAGACAGAGACAGAGACCCACATTGGAGCACTGGACTGAAATCTCAAGGTCCAAACCAGAAGCAGAAGGAGAGAGAGCACAAGCAAAGAACTCAGGACAGTGAGGGGTGCACCCACACACTGAGACAATGGGGGTGTTCTATCGAGAACTCACCAAGGCCAGCTAGCCTGGGTCTGAAAAAGCCTGGGTTAAAACCGGTCTCGCTGAACATTGAGGACAATGAGGACTACTGAGACCTCAAGAACAATGGCAATGGGTTTTTGATCCTACTGCACGTACTGGCTTTGTGGGAGCCTAGACAGTTTGGATGCTCACCTTACTAGACCTGGATGGATGTGGGTGGTCCTTGGACTTCCCACAGGCCAGAGAACCCTGATTGCTTTTTGGGCTGACGAGGGAGGGGGACTTGATTGGGGGAGGGCGAGGGAAAGGGGAGGCGGCTGTGTGGAAGAGACAGAAATCTTCAATAAATAAAAAAAAAAAAAAAAAAAGATGATAGCTTTTCTTTGATTTTTTAAAATGTTACTATATACATAAAAATTGTGTTGATTTGTATATAAATCTGTTAAGAAAATGTGTGGAATTTGTTTTCTGTTGTTTTTGTACATGGTTTCAAGATTGATCACTCTGTATTTGACAGCCATTAATGTGGATCATCCCCGGGAGAGACTAATTCTCTTTATCCCAGAAATTATTAGTTGCCTTTAGTTCATTGTCTAGTCATAGAGTCCTGCAAAGTTTTCTTTTTTTCATATAATATGTTCATTGATATTTTCATTGCCTTGTCTTTCTATACTGTAATTTCTAGGAGATAGTTTTACCATAGGCTATTCTGACTTTTAGAATTCTTCCAACCCCTTCTCTTCAATGGATATCAATGGATATCCAGCTATGCCCCTTCTAGAAATATGCACAAATAAGTCAACATCCTTCTACACAGAAAATTTTTCCTAGAGGCCTGGGGAGATGGATTAATGGTTACAAGCACTGGCTTCTCTTCCAGAGGACTAGGTTTCAATTCCCAGCATGCACATGGTAACTTACACCTATCTGTAACTCTACTTCCAGGGAGTCTGACACCTTTAAGAAATTGCATGTTCTGTCTTTATTCATTATCTCTTAAGAAATCCTTAAAGAAATGTAGCACTTATTCTGAGCTAGTACACTTAGATATGCGAGTACTTTATTGGGAGTGAACCCATCAGGAACTAAAGCGAAGGGGCAGTAGACTGTAAAGAAATAGGGTTAATCGCTCAGAGCTGCAGCTCTTGACTCAATTTCAACTATTATCTTTCTCCTCACTGAAACTCTCCCGCAGTTAAAAGTAATGCTAGTGAAGATAGAACCACTTAAAGTAATGCTGATTCATAAACACTTCAGTGATCCAAGTGTAATTTAACAGCACTGGAAGCAGAGCTTTCAATGGAGAAAGGAGAAAATTGTATTATGAGAATGCTGCCAAGAAGGTGAACACGTCCAATTGATGCCCATTTCTTGGGACATTTACTGAGGTAACTCATATTTCTAAAAATCAGGTCAGGTTTGTTATTGTGTTAAAGCACTTTTATGATTGATTTTTGTAATGAAGAGTATCCATTTCCCCAAAATATGTAAAAAACTTGCTTTGGAGGAGAAAAGATAAGTGCAAGGTCAGTTGGTTTTGTAAGAAAGTAGAGAGAATGTATTGCTAATACAGATGTTCTTCATTAAATAAAACAGAATTGTAATACAAATGAGGAAAACAAAGATTTCTTTCAATCCATATATTTTTATAATTAAACAGAAAATAATAGAAATGCAGTTTTAGTCAGAAATGATTATTTCAATCACATCTTCAACAAAATTTAAAACAGGAAATCTCTCCACAAATTTGAGTTGCTTATTTGAAAGTCATAAAGTATCATAATAACAATTCTGTAGATCGGAATTTAAAACAATATTTTAACTTAAATTGTTAAACACAAATGAAATTATTCATCAACTTGACAGTAACTCGTTTTAAATTTAATTATATTTTTATGATTCTGGCATATTTGAGGAAAATTTAAATTGTACAAATTTCAAAATGGTATTAATGTAGTCTTGTTCCAGAATTCTGAAAATTCTACAGAGTTTTTTTTGTAAGAATTTAGGATGGACTACTGAACAGAATAGATTAAAAGCAATGTGTATTGGGGAGTAGGGGTGAAAAAAGGCCCAGTAGTTGAGTACTGGCTGCTTTTCTTTAAGATGCAAGTTTCATTCTGAGTACCCACACGCAAGCTCTCAAACACTATACGCCCAGTTCTGGGGATCTGAGGCACCATTTGGGCCTAGTTGAGAACCAGGTACCCATGTGGCATACATTACAAACACATAGGCAAAATGGTAATACATGCATAATAAAATAAATCTTTTGAAACAATTGTTTGGTTTCAATTAGCCTGTAATGTTTTTCAGTTTCAGGTAGACAGAGAGAGAAGAGGATTCCTGGGGGTCATTAGCCAGACAATCTAACTTATTAGAGAGTTCCAAGTTCAGCCAACAATACTGTCTCAAATAACTAAAGTATAAAATGATCTAGAAAGATTCTCAATGTTATGTTCATCTCTGGCATCCACAAACACACACATGCACATGTGCTTGCATATACACATGAAAATTTACATGTATACACTCACAAGTGTAATTTATACACAATAGTTTGTGCTTCCAAATTCTACCTTCATAGACACCATAATATTATTTTCCAGAATTTATCTAAATTCTCTGAATGAAGAATGTACATGCTGAACCCAAATTCTGAGCAGAACATGATTCTGTAAGTCTGTATACACAGATCATGGCAGAGATAGCAAGTGATTTTACATAGATATTTCTATCTCTTCTCTTTCTCTGTCATTCTAGCCAGGCAATATTTTTGTTGCTCTCAATTCTTCAAGCCTTATCAACCTCTTGTAAGGTCTAGAGAGGTTCTAGTCCCTGACAAGTGCTTCCTCTTCTGTCTATTTCTGCAAACCTCTAGCATTCATATCATCAGAGCACTGATAGTATTTGTTTAGCCTACACTGAGTGCTATTAACAATGCTTATCAAGACAATGTTGGAATAGGCTGGTCATAATCAACTGCAATTGTTTTTGACTTACAATTTTGCTTATATTTTTTACTCATGCTAACACATTTAAATGTTTTGTTGTTTTAAAAACACTTCTGCAACAAATTAATAGATCTATAAATTACAATATTAGCAATTTCACATATTTGTTTTCACACACATTTGCTTCATTTCCAGTTTTTTTTCAAATTTTAAGATCTTTTTATTTTTTAAAAACAATCCTTTCTCATTTACATACCAATCCCAGTTCTTTTTCCTTGCCTTTCTCCTACTCCTCTCACTTTCCCTGACCCAACCCCCTATCCTCTTCTCAGAGAGGGTAAGGCTTCCCAAGGCAGAGTAAACTGTTTGGAAGATTACTCTGAGGCTGGACCAAAGCCCTTCCTCCTATACTTTTGAAGCAATATTAATACCTGATTTTAACTATTAAAACCTTAAATTAATACTTCCCTAAATACTTCATGGCATTTCCTAGGTAAATATAAATAGACATCTCTTCATCCCAAGCACAATATAAGTGGGAGATCAAAGAAACAATTCTGCACAGGTTAATCTAATTGAGTCAGTGATTTCACTGGTGTTACTTATGGTGTATGAGTAAGTGGCTTCCTTATGTGCTGCTTATATGAATTCTTGGGGGATAAGCTACAGTGTTTCTTCACGCAATGAGACATTTCAGACTCTGCCTCTCTTTTTATGTCTTTCTTTTTCTTTTTACCCCTTTTCAAGTTTTAACAAAGTAATTCTATTTAAACCCAGGAAGTCTTTATTGTTCTTTATACTCCTGTATAGCTCTTGACTTCCAAGTTCTTCTTTCATAGTTTTCTTATGGAACACTTAAATTATAATTGATTTTATTTCGATGAAGCCAGAGATTATTAAGTCTTACTTCTAATACCATTCACCTTTCATTGGTCAGTGTTCACAGACATCTTGACAGCATTTAGATTTGCTTAGGTGGCAACCCCCCAAGTACACTCTTAGGGTTATTTATACTAAACCAACTCAAAGCCTGCCTTTAAGGAGTACCTTAATTATCTTAATTGAGTTGGGAATGTTATCAGGGAAGTTAGGGTGTCCTTTTGGTTTGTCTCAAATTTCCATGAAAATCTGAGTTTTATAGATTGGATTATTAGTCACATTAATAAAAGAACATATAAAGGGTGTCAGAAGGAAACTCTATGACAATTTTATAGAATTTCAACAGGACAGATATGCTGGAAGTCTCCAGAGATGCCTAGAAGAAAGGGATAGAGAAAAAAAAAAGAGAAAACCATTTTTAAAGTTGGGACCCAAGAAAGTTGGGTTCAGATGCAAATTCAGAATTCAGAAGCATTCTGAGAGCAGCTGAGGGAGCTTCAGTGAATAAATAAGTCAGAATATCAGAAAAAATGCCCAAATTTCTTCCAACATTCAAAAGAAGAGACAAAGAAGAGAAAGTAAATTATGCGTCTCTGAGTCAGGATTCATGAAAAACAGCTGTCACAAAGCTATCTGACAGAAGTACTGCAAGTGGCTTCACCAAAAAAGAGCCTTTGTAAAGGACAGTTGTGGGGAGCTAGGTATACCATGAACATGAAAGTGGGGAACAGCTTCTTGTTTCTAAACGTCATGTTAAGGAAAAGAAATCCAGGTAGATGCAGACTCAGGTACCTAAGTAGAAACAATAGGGGGTAAGAGAAGATATTAGGACTCTACAAAATACCAAGCTAGTATCCATTCAGAGTATTTCCAGCCTTAGGCCTCTCTCATACTGAAAAGATGCAAAATCTGTTTATATCCCTTTCTTTGTTGCTTGGTGTCTTTCTTGGACATTCAGTTCTTTGTTTTTGCCAGGGTAGAAACTTGCCTGCTCTTTGACAATTATGAGAATCATTGTTACATTCCAAGGAGTATAAGCATATTATCTAATAAGGGGAAAAATAACCTTCTCCTTAGCATGTTTACACGTGAATCACCCTCCTTTGAGTGGGAATCAGGAAACTGGAAAGGTGATTGAAGAGTCTAGTTGGATTAATGTTTAAAAGGGGGAGACTATGGTGTCTAATGTTTGGAGTAGCTTGGAATGGCTGTTCTTCATTCAGGGCTAGAGGAAGAACCACAAATACTATTCTTTTTTATTTTTATTTTTCGAGACAGGGTTTCGCTGCAGTTTTAGAGCCTGTCCTGGAACTAGCTATTGTACACCAAGCTGGCCTCGAACTAACAGAGATCCGTTTGCCTCTGCCTCTCAAGTGCTGGGATTAAAGGCGTGCGCCACCACAACCCGGCAAATACTATTCTTTAACAGATGAAGTAGGTTTGACTATATAGACTTCAACTAAGTCTACTTACTTCCACATTTTCATGGAAAGTTTATGGCTATCTAAATCCTACAGGGGCACTTACCATTTTAACATTACCAGAGAAACAAGAGGGAAAGTCTATTTTTAATGACATCCAAACCTGATAATATCTATTTAGCTACCTAATAGAATGATCCACCCTCAATAAGGATAGCACCATGACATGTGCTAAGGTCCTATGATGCATAAAAGGTTGAATATATATGAGAATAAACATTTCTTTTTCTGTTATTCATGACCACAGGCACACTGTGACCAGTTCATTTAAGCTCCTTATATAGTGACTTCACTGCTGCCATAATGAACTCTACTCTTAACTGAGAACTACACGAAGTCGTTCCTCTTTTAAGGTCCTTTTTATCTGAGTTTTCTATCTCAGCAAAGAAAATGTAGCTAGTATATATCTATAATTATTTCACTACCCCTCTCTGTGTTTTGTTGTTGTGTTTCTGTGTGTATAGCAGAATTAGAGGGGGTTGGAAAGTTAGGTGTTAATTCTAAAAAGTCATTGTACTGGACTGTAGCTAGTTTTCCTTTTGCTTGCTAAATTGGAAATGAAAAAGAAAATGGAAAAAGGGAGGCGATGTATTATGGAACTATAAATAAAGTAATTCTGTGAACGAGTAGTGAGCCTGTTAGGTATGAGCGTTGAAAAAGTAGTTTCAGGAACGCAGCCATAATGGTTGCTGGCAGAATGGAGTTTTGAAATAACATTTCTTTGTCTTTCTATATTTAATGCCTTCTTTAATGAGCTTTTATTATTTAGTGGAACTGAATAACATGCCATGCAATGCATAAAAGCCATTCATAAAAGAAAATCTCGAAGCAGAACATAATGATAGACTCTCAGTAAACAAGAACAGGTTAAAGAGACTGAATGAAAACTAAAAGCTAAATCCCATATGCACTCAGAAGAGAGCAGATAAATCTTCAGTCTTCAAACATCCCACTCTTGTGCTTTTAAAATTCTAAACTATTATGAAAAACATGTTGGGACTGGAAGGTACTTGTTATCTACAAAATAATAGCCTCGGGAAAGCTACATTTGCATTCTTGCTGTATTCTCAAAATTGGTACTACACAGGAACATCTCTAGTGGGTTCCCATTCTTGTATCTCATAATAGAAGATTCTGGACTGTGAGGTGCTTTAAAGTGCTTAGTGCACATAAAAGTATGTAGAAAAATATTGCCTTTTTGAAATAATATATATTAGACAGTGAGTATTCTAAATTCAACAAATTTAACAAAAAATGCTTAAGTGCCATTTTCATAGATTTTGAAATGTATTAAAATTATATACATTGTGGGATTCTAAATTATCTTACCTCAATAGTTAGTACCTTATAGCTGCATTTTAAATTCTATTAACAATATAAATTTCTAAAAAGACTATTCTTTTAACCAGAAAATATTGCTGTTTGTTTTCTCACAAAGGTTGCCTTATTTATTACTTTCTTCTATCCAACTTGCCCTAACTACAAAAACACTTTATTCAGAATACTAAATTCACTTGTGAAGGGATGATATTATCTTGTATTAATCACAGATTTTTGTAGTAATGATATATAAAATACTCTAATAGATAAAAATGGAATGAGAAAATACAGCATTTTTTCTTATGTGCATTTTGCATGAAATTCCTTTACTTGTTTTGAAAATCTTTACCATTTCACAAGTAAGCTGAAATATACAACTTTACATTAAATATAACAACACTAAATGTATTCCATATTATCTTAATATTATTCCATGTCACAGTTGTAGCAAGTTGTGTTACATATCTCATTTCACAAATATTTACTGGAGCTTATGATCAAAGACATTGCATCTAACACATGAACTGCTCAACTTCCTTTCTAAAATGTTATTAAAATGGTAATAAAAAGAGAAAATAAATCTATAATAAGAGAGTAGAAGGAAGCCTGCAGTGGAAAATGGATTTCCAGATTTGGGGAAGATAAATGTTGTACAATTTATTGCCAAAGGAAATGTAACTTAAATTAAGTGACAGAGAATTCTGCCTGCAATAGAAATTTCTAGAACCTTAAGCACATGTGCAAAGGAGGGAGGAAAAGTAAAGTTTGGCAGTTTAGACCTGAAAAGGAATGGTGTACAGTCATTGCTGATTTTTGTTGTTTGTTTTGTTGCATAGTGTCATTGACCTTCCTGCTTCTATGGGCAACACAGACTGTAAAATTTCCACCTATTCTTGACCTAATAAGGGCTGTAGAAGTCTAAGAAGCATAACAGTTAGGATTAAGCAAATTGTCAGCTCTGGACTTTAACAAACATGGCTGCTTCCTGTTCAAAGAAGTAAAGAAAAAAATTCTCCAAACCCATTACTTCCACACATATTCTCTTCATGGTGTCAGCTCACTGAAATGCTGTTAACCGCCTTATCCATGCATAGGAGTAGAAGTACCATTACATAAATTGTTTGTTGCAGTTTGAGTGCACAGGACAATGACACCATGTCAATTAGAGCTGGAGCTTCTCACTTATTACTAAAATGGTTGGATTATTTAAGAAGATTTGATTTTTAAATTCACTTCTCAGATTTGTATTTCTGAAACATTATTTAGAGGCAACTAAACAAAACGAATAACAGCAAAATGACAAACCAAAACAAGTAGAGTCAGACTTGTGAAAGTTTAAGTAAAAGACTCAGACACCTTAAAGAGGGTAATAAGTCTGAAAAGTCTCTAGAACTGATATAATTCTGCCCTTGGACAGGCTTTTGTGGTATGCTTTCCTTAAGTATTCTTATTTATTTCTTTAGGTTTGTTTTTATCAATGTGTATACATACCTAGCTGTGTAGGTATATGTCGTATGTATTTACATGCCCACACAGGTCATCTGGTTCTCTGGATCTAGAGTTATAGGCACTTGTCAGCTGCACAGACAAGAGTTCTGAGAAACAAATTCTACTTTTTAATAGGATTGAAAAAGGCTCTGAACTGTACTATCTCCAGACCCTTTAATTTTCTGTTATATATACCTCTTCCACCAAACTTTTGATATCCTTTTGTTAAAACAAAGCAAGACACACACATACACACACACACGAAAATTCTGAACAAATTCTGAAGTGCTAAGAATACTAATGCATTTGCTTTAGTCTTTGTCATATTTTGGGATACATATCATGTACTTCAATACTTTTAGGAAAGGAATGTTTAAGTGTCAATAATCTCAGGTCTCAGCCATTCCACCTTCAAAGTGCTGGTGAGTGTTCACAACATAGGAAGAGTCACATGCAGGGATGTTTTTGTTCACTACTCATAGTTGAAAGAAATTTGGAGAATGGCACAATTTATCAAACTAAAAATGTGTAGACATTAGAACAATCTCACCAGATTTCCCAGAAGCTATATATTTTAGAATGGTATTTTGTTTTAAGAGTAAGTTAGAGCCTTTGTTCTGTAAGCACCCTTTGAATCTTTGCTTGCCTTTCTACAATGCCAAAGAGACAGATTGGTAGCATGAGGAAGGTGCATAATTCATTGTTCTCCCGTTCATGCAGCTACACACACTTGCGAAAGATTTCAAAGTTTTCTTGTAGAGTCATGGAGTTGAGTTAATATTTGTAGATAACTGCATTCAAAATGTGAATGGTGTCTGTGGTGGATACTCTTATGTCTGCCTGACACAAGTAAAAATCATCTATGAGGAGAGAACCTGTGAATTAAGAAAATACCTCCAAATTATTGTTGTAGGTAAGGCACATGGCTTGGTGCCTTTTCTCAGTAAGGCATTCTCATCTACCTTCCTCTGCATCTGGCTGGTGACTATATCTCTGCTTTTCCTCTTCCCAGAATTCTGCAAGTCTGGTCACTCAACCTTTACTTTCTGCTGATTGCTGGCCAAGCAGCATTTTATTAAACTAATATGGTGACAAATCTTAACAGTGTATAAGATCATTATCCCACAGCAATATTCTAAATATTTTTTTTTAAAATTCAGAACCTGGCAAAATTGAAGTTATTTTTTTCTGGAGAATAGTATTTCCAAAAAATGTCTGTTGTGTTAAGAATGACCTTTTACTATCTCCAATTTCATTCGAAGGAATTAGCATGAGCATTTTAATGGGAAGAAGGGAAAACGGCTTTTAGTACTGGGGAAAATATAACAAAAGTGGCCAAAATCATTTGTGTTCACCTCTTTGAATAGAAGCAGCAGTCAGCAATCAGAACACAGTCTCCCATATACTTGGAGGGCCAGGAACTTACTGCCTCCTGAGGATTCTGCAAGGTATATACAAGAGATTCCAGAATCACATATGTAGTTGCCTTCAATAGGTCTGGAATGGAAGTGTTAAAAGATTGAGGTTTAAATATTGAAATTAATATAGCTGCCATTTAATATGTTCCTTTCCTGGTTGTTAACTTCCTCTTTACTCAAACGTTACATGAGTAAGCAGGTACTTGCCTCCTTTCACTTCAACTATTTCCCAGAATTCTCTCTCCAAAGCATTTTGAATATTTCTTTCCCACTTGTGGTTTATCCTTGTATATTTGCAGCAAGGTGTACTGAACAACATCTATAATCTCATAATGAAGAGATTTAAACAGGAGAATCACAAGTTCCTCAAAAATCTGGAATATATAGTAGCACCCCATGCACAAATTTTATGTGTATGCACAGGGCTGCTATTACAGCTCAGAGGCAGAGTTTTGTCTGGCATGATGGAGGTCACGGAGTTATATTTGTGTGTGTGTGTGGGGTGTATGCATTTCTGTGTGTCTGTGTGTGAGTTTGTGTATGTATGGAGTATGCTTAAATATATGTGTGCATACACATTTATATGTTTGCATGTATACTGCGTATGTGTGTATACAATTTTGTGTGGATGGGAAATTAATCCTTAAAGTCATTAACTGAGTTAAAACAACAATAACAGTAGATTTCACATTTGGACGGAGTCATGTCTGCCTCCTAATTAGCCAGTCACTTGATGGTGGTGGTTATCAACAGTTAGCAAACAGACCAGAGTGGTTTCTATGTAGGAGCACTTTCAAATACCTGCATTTCAAAATGTGAACAAATCTAATTGACTACAAGTTCTTTAGAGATGCTCCACAGATAGCTGTGTAGATACTGCAAAGAACAGTGCACAGATTATGCTGCAAACAAGGACTTTCCCTCGGCTCTGAACACAGCTCCCCAGAGAAAGAAGTTCGATATCAGCATTGGCTATAAGACATTGCAGTCTGTTTGACTGTGGGAATATCTGCCAGTGTCCTACAGTGCCCTTGGTAGGCACAGCCCAAGGACAAACAAAGCTGTTCAGAGATCACTGACTGACATTCTTTCCTATTGTCCTTGAAATGAGTTAGTAACTGGCAGACAGAGCTTAAATTTTGGTCAATATAATTCATTTCTCAAACAAGAACCCACACACAGAACACACAAACACACACACACTATTGGGATAAAGAAACTTGGTAAAATAACTATTCAGATCTATGGAGACCAAGAACCAGAATGTAGAAATTAGTTAAATATTAACTTGTGGTCACAATTAGATATTTAAAAAATAAATTTAGCTTTCATTATATGAATGTGGAAGTAAAAGAAAATACATAAAGAAAAAGTAGATGCTAATATGATGTCATGGGAATAGCATACATTAACATGTAAAAGCTAAAAAAAAGAGTGGGATGATTCAAATTTACTTCGTGAAGCAAATCCTCTGTGGAATGCTGTCAACAAGTTCTGTAGTCAAGTTAAAAGTTTTAGATTAATTGGAAGTAATGCATCACGACCATATTAATTTTATTAAGACATTAATTGATGTGGGATGTCCTTCTGTATGTATATTGTTTTTATTGGTTGATTAATAAAGTTGTTTTGGCCATGGACCAGGCAAAATATACTTAGGCAGAAAGTGAGAGAGAGAGAGAGAGAGAGAGAGAGAGAAGACAGAGTCAGGGAGATGCCATGTACCTGCCTTGGAAGCAAAATCTGAGGTAACAAGCCATGAGCCTCATGGTAAAATATAAACTAACAAAAATCAGTTAATTTATAGTTTGAGCTAGCTAGTAAAAAGGCTGAGCCATTGGTCATACAATTGTAACTGATATTAAGTCTCTGAGTGGCCATTTGTTAACAGACAGGCAGAGAGAAACAGGGTCAATGGGACCAGGCAACGTGCAGTAAAGTCTCCATCTACAATGAGTCTGTGATCAAAAGAGTAAGCCCTGAACTACTCCAAATAAAAATAGCTCCAGTTATAACAATAATCAGAAATGGAGACCATTTATTACTGACACTTTGACACTGTGATTAACCTTTGATTTGTACTGTATCATACCACTGAATCTCCTCCCACCCCCATTCTCACTCTTCCTCCTTCTGTTTCCACCCCTTTTACCTTCTCATCATCACTGAGGAAAACTCTATCAGCATCCACAAATGTTGTCGTTTAGATAACTGAGACAGCAGTATTCAATAGTGTGCTGATGCTGATACATATTTCAAACAACCAAACAAGCAAGCAAGCAAGCAAGCAAACAAAAGAGATATTTCACCTGAGAGTAGCTCTCCTCGCTCAACTATTGAAGCTCATGCAACTGAGATAGAGACAGCAACACCGTAGTCCTAAAGATCTGAATGATAGCCTGCTCTTAGATTTCACAGAGGTAGCGTTAGGCCATATAGAGCGCATTTTTGAGAATTTTGATTCAACCTTGGCTGGTAAATCATAGTTTAGAAGACATTTATAAAGATGTGAAACTTATGAAGACAGATGAGCAATCTCACAGTGCAGTGCATCTCACTCAGCTCCTGGCTGATGTAACTTTGCCTTTTATTATGTAAGAGAAGTATCACAATGCCATGAGCAGGCAGCAAGATTCATAGTGATAAACAGCATCTGTCGAATTCCATATTTTGCTTGTCTGTTTCAGAATCATTCAAAAACTAGCAGCCTTTATTGCAAGGCTAGTTAAGACTCATGTGAGGACACATCAATATTCCCAACTTCTTTTTGACCCTTGATTCTTATTAGTTTCTAGACAGGCAGCTTCTCTGCAGTCTTCTTATTTGAATTACTAATAAAATATAATGGCAACATATCTAGGTAATATCAAACGCATAGTAATTCACATGACTGTAATTAATCATGCAGCAATGTAATTTATAGTATTTTCATATAACCGTGTGATGTTTAGGTGAATAGAGTGTGATTGGACCCTCTTTAAACAACCCCATTTTTCTTCATTTCAATTTTACAACCTAGTCCCAATAATAGTTTTGAATACTTTTCTTTTAATCCCTTAAACATCAGCTTGTCATATAGCCTGGAATGACCTCAAAATCTTCCTTTTTAAGCTTCTTTAGATGTTAAATTACAAGAAATAGCAATAATGTTATCTTGAAATATTGTAATTTTTAGTTTAAAGATTAATTTTTCCAAAAATATACTATCTATGTAATGGGCACTTGAGAAAGATAATTACCTACACATATTCAAAGTGAAAAAAGAACACCAACAGAATAAGCCTCTATTTTCATGGAATTTGCAAGTTTAATTTATGTTTATTGAAATTGCTATGTAATACTCTGGAGCATTTCAATGAAGTCCAACAGATGTTTTCTCCCTCTTTACCTCTCAGCTTTTGTGTATGTCAGAAAGGAATAGATAATAATGCCTTAGACAGTCACTCAGGAAGTTAACAGACTTGTTATGGCTACAAATCCTTGGTGAAGAATAGGAAATATGGATGCTAACTAGTAATGGAGGCCTGTCACCTTAGTCTGAGTGAGAACGGAAAAGCCTATCAAGACTAATATTGGGAATATGGAAAAACAGAGTTTCTCTGTATGAGTCTTGAGAATATGTGTTCCCTTTTCTGTCTTAACTGCATATTTTTAAAAGATCTACACACTAGGGGGGCTCTTCTCAGATCAAGCAGAACACAAAAAGACATAAATGATGGCATAATAATTTGAAAATTATACAAGTCATGACATGGTCCTAAATTTAAGAGAAGTGGGAAAAGACATCTAAAGAGAGAATTTGTATGGAAATATAATAATAAATCTTTCTATTGAAGTTTATGCATTAGAGTAAATTATAAATTATAATCTGTATGTGCCATTTTTCAAAAATTGACAGGCCTAATAAAATATTGAGGAAAATTTCTGAATACTCTCAATATAAAAAGATGTAGTTTTCCAGTAGTATTAGAATTTTAATATTTTAAACCAAAAATAATACTTTCATATATACACTGCGTGTTTGAATTGATATATTTTTTAATGTTTATTACTGTCTATCCTCTGTAATTCAACTAGAGAAAATACATTAAAGAAAACTAAATAAAACAATAGAAGGTAACTCTCTTGTTAATAGTCTTGATGACAAAATATTCCATATTTACAAAACAATAGAGACATTATAGAAAATTACAGTTTCTGGGAAAAACTAAGTCAAATTAATTTTATCTCATTCTGTCATTTATGTTTTGGAATTTCTGTAACTAAACAGGGGGATCAGTGTTTACATTTAGAGCTGTCAATAAGCTAGAAATCCAGGTGTAGATTCTAAGAAACTGTTCCCTGCCCTGCATAAGCTCTCTCTAGTAAATCTCTTATTCTATACTCTACTATAAAACACAGTTGAATGCTGACTGTGCCAATACTCTTGTCTTTCAAAAGAAAAAATTAAGAAAAAATAAAAAAGTGTCAGTCATTTGCTTTCTTCATCACTTCTTATGGAAAAATAGAAACAACAAAACTACAGAGAGGAAAAAATGATAAAGACAGAAGTAATGGTATCAGCTAATATAAGAAGGGAAAAAAGCGAACTATATATACATTTATAAGATTACTTCCTGTGCATAACTTGGTCAGGCCAGATATATAATAAGGAATATTTATAGTGGAAATTATCTCTCCTATTTTGCAATTAATAAGCATATTTAGTAGCATATTCTAACAGAATACTTTGATTGTTTTCTGTGGTGATATACCAAAGTATCTCAATTGTATTCCACTAAAGATAAAGATAATTAAATTCTAATTCTCATATTAATTGCACACTTAAAATGCTGTCTCAACTATATGAACAGGTAAGCTACTCAACTGTCATGGAATTAGAAAAACATACTAGCATGATCCATGGGCAATCTTGAGACTAGTATGTGCTGCGCACTGTTCTGTGTGATATGTTCTGTGTGATATGTTCTGTGTGATATGTTCTGTGTGATATGTTCTGTGTGATATGTTCTGTGTGAATGTACTCATGCTTCATGTCCCTAAACAATTTCTAATTTAACAATGGAAAAAGACAAAACAGGTAGAGGCATAGCAAAACACCCATGCATTATAAATAAAACTAGTATGGAGAAAATGAAAACAAATAGAAGGGATAATACAAGAAGAATTCCATGTTCAGAGAGCCCACAATGCCAAAGAAAGGAAGCCAGACTTCATGGACATCTACAACAGAAGCTTTTTCCCTCTCTGTGTGCTCAGTTCATGTTCAGTGTCAAACACTGTACAAAATTCTTTGCAAAGTATGTTAAAAATAAAAAGTGCAGTGAATATTAATTAGTAATCCTATTTTGTGAATTAATAAACTAATAGATGCTTATACTGAGTAAGTGCTTGGGTCAATAAGGGACCCAGGTAATATGTTTCAGTCCCTCTTTTATTTCTCAGGACATAATAAATTTTCATTTTTACTGGCTACTGAACTTTTATTTTCCTTGCAATAGGCATTTTTTTTTGGCAATTGTTTATTCTCAAAGTTGCCAGTGTAATCTTTCAATGGGAACAATAACAGAAACTAAAAATGATCCCATTTTCAGAAATGCTTTTGATATTCATACATGAAATTCAGTACATGGAATATTTGATGTTGGATAAGGTAATTTTATTTTATTTATTTATTGTTATGTTGTAGTCATGAGCACTGGAAAAGAGTGAGCAGAATTTTTACTCAAGAAAAACATTAAGAATTACATTAGAAAAATATAGGCATTAAGTAGTTTGGATTTTCTTTTCCATCCTCTTATTTTTAAATTACTTTTTCTTCTTTTCTTTATTCTCTTTCTTTCTGTCTGTCTCTTTCTTTCTTTCTTTCTTTCTTTCTTTCTTTTCTGTATGTATGTGTGCAATATGTGTGAAAATATTGATGTAAATGTGCCTTGACATACTTGTAGAAGTCAGCAGAAATCTATGCAGTCTATCTTTTTTACCTTCTATGTTCTGTGGCTTTCAAACAGATGTTTAACAAATCCTTCCAGCTGAGTCAT
The DNA here is from genome assembly GCA_902806775.1 of Microtus agrestis. NCBI lineage: Eukaryota > Metazoa > Chordata > Mammalia > Rodentia > Cricetidae > Microtus > Microtus agrestis. Next base: position 22,617 of record CADCXT010005399.1, on the reverse strand, counting down.
TCCAACCCCCTAAAGTGTCTTCTGTGGCTCCTTCTCTGTAAATTTATTACAGAAATTAAACAAGCAAAGCTTTTAAAACATTTCATATATTTTTGTCAAGAACAATTAGCATGATTTTATATGTTAATATAAAATATAAAATGAGATTCTCAAAGCATCAACATGAGTACTTAAATGTCTTCTGATTTATTTTACCTAGTTCAAGCCTTGCTTTTTCTTTGAAGTATAAAACAAATAAAAGCAGATATGTTTTATATATATATATATATACACACACCCATATATATATATATATATATATATATATATATATATATATATATATGAATGTATATGTGTGCTGTTCTGTTCTTAAGCGTCTTTACTTATTTTCATTATTGAAGAATGATAAAAGAATTTGGGAAAAGTTAAAATGTTACAGTATGATCTATCTCCTTTACCTGAAATATGAAAACATGAGTTGTTCATTCTCTTAAAGCTGATTAATAACTGGGACAAGGAAAAGCAAATATTGGTGAAGAGATCATTTATTGTTAAGAAAAGATGTAGAAAAAAAAAGATGTTCTCCTTTTTTGGAATAATTTTGTCTAAGTTGTTGGTCCTATCTGAAAGCTCACTGAATGCCTTCTAAGAGAAGTGTTAGTGACAAACCTTGCTGATATTCCAGAGCATGTAGCGAAAGAACAGCTCCTCACAGCAATCTGTGTCTGGTCTGAAACATCAGCAGGGTCAAAACCGAAGAGCACTATTGTAGAGCAAATGTATGCTTTGCTATTTTATATTAAAATGCCTGTAGAACCAGTGTTGCTTTAAAACTAATTTTAAAAATGCATTGTTGTCATTAAAACCATGAATATAATTTAGCTAATTCTATTGTGTTTTTTTTTTAAATATTGAAGCAGGGTGTTTGCATGTAGCTCATGCCACTCTCAGACTTCTGCTATCTAGTTTCTGCTTCCAGAGACCTGGGTCTAAAGGTTGAACCTCCAGGCCAGTTTCAGTAAGTTAACTACTGTGTTGTTTATTATACTTTCAAGTAGCACATGTTTAAAAGTTGAAAATATTCCACAAAATATCTAAATTTCATTTAAATATAAGTTGAAGTGTTATTTTAGAATTTAGGATTATATATCTAAAGTACCTTTATAGATTTCACATGCATTGATTTACACATCTCTTTAGGACAGTAGTAATTTGTACATGTTACATTCTTTAATATGATCCTTGGAAAACTCCATCCAAGTCGCCACCGGGTCTTTAACAAAGTAGCATGAATATTTACAATTACAGATTCTCATACCTAAATACCTGGAAAAATTAAAAGTTTTCCAGGTCCAAGGGTTGGTTTATTCATAAAGTGCCTGCCAGTCACCATATTTGATGATTGGTGTTTGATTCCAGAAACATTCATAGTGCAAGAAGATAATAGCAAGTTTTGATTTGACTTTCACAAATGAGCTGTGGAATTCACACACACACACACACACACACACACACACACACAATACACACAATCAATACAATTAATAATAAATAAACAAAAGTAGTTTAGTAGTTTAAATGACTGAATAAAGGTCTCCCTCTTGATTACTTTACTCCAATTGGAGCTCTGACTGTTCCTAGACATGCTCCGTCTTGGTGAGGTAACATCTACTTCCCAATCATAGGTGATACCTTCACAGATGCCTGGTGTTGACCTTTCCTCCTGAGCTTACATAAATATCCCTCTCTGTTGACCCAAAGTTAATTGAGTTAAGAGAGGAAGTAACACAGACAGTATTTAGCAAGAGAGAGTGTACTACACCAAGTATAAAATAATAATCATGTTTAAGAATGACGACAGGAATTACATTGTCATTGAAGACATTTTTCATACTTTTCATGTATGTATGAATTACGAATTGGTAAATATAGAAATTAAAAGTTCATGAAATAACAGTTGATGGATATATAAAAATGAGTGAGATAAGGAAGATACGTTGGTTGGTGTGAAGAATTTAGCATGAAAGATTTCAATTAAGTTATGCCTATATTCCTTGGAAAGAACTCGATAATGTTACTACATTGTTGATCTGCTAGACTGTTAGACAGGCAAAGCAGAGTAATGTATGACAAATGATTCTTCACTGTCTGACCTGATCAAAAATGGGAGACTAAGCCTCTTTTGAAACATTAGGAGAAAACTACAGGAAGAATTTATTTTAAAATATATAATATGTTGATTTCAGTAAAGTTAAATTTAGAACATCTGTGTGCATCCAAGCAGAGATTTTACCCCCTCAGGAGACAACAGGATATCGAACTCTGACCTTGAAATGGATTTGTTGCATAAACTGTTTTACTTCTTATTGGAGAATATTCAAGTCTAAAGCTCAGTTTTGAGTATAGATAAGCATCCTGATATAATCCCTGAGAAACTACAGTATTTGAAAATGGTTAGAGGATAAGAATAAGTAAAAGACCTCATGAAAAAAAGTAAAGTATATACAAATGGAATAGTGAGCATAATGAAACTTGGAAAGGAAAATTCAGAGTAGAGAACTGGTTTGCCAACAATGTTTTTTTAATCTCACGACTATGCAAGGTTGTGCCAAACCATAAAGGAAGAATCCTGAATCAAATTTGATGAACACATAGTTCCTGAGTGCACGGCAAGTAAAAAGTTCCATCACGAATATTTTTTTAAAAAGGGAAGAAGGATAGATAAGTTACAATTTTACGACAGTTCTCAAATGATGATAAAATATAAAGGGAAAATTTCTACTTTGCAAAAGAATGGGAACAGTAAATGAAGCCAATTTCTACGAAGAAAAATGTGATATGGCTATGACCCACCTGTGGAAGTATAGAGATTCACAGTGTTCAGTGTTACCATTGAAGGCAAATTTTGATTGAAGATGATAGTTAATTTTTCATTTTCGATAATGGGAAAAGAACATAGTCTATTTGCTACTATAAATATTCTATATTAGCTGAATCCTTTAGTTTAGGATGTCTTAGCTTTCAAGGAATGCAATCTGTAAAAGAAAGAAGAAAACTGACATATAAAATTTGGAGAAACGATATAGGGAGGAAATTTAAGAAGAGTAATTATATGAAATTGGTTTTCATTAAATGGGATTAACATAAGTGAACATTGATGCTAATATATCAGATTGTGGAGTTTACATACAGTATTTCTCAGTTGGTGAGTAGAGTCATTGGCTGCATTCCTCTCTAGTACAACTTTTGCCAGATTCATCTGATGAGCAACCCAACCATAATTATTTCAAGAAATAAAAGTACAAGAAGAGGTAGTATCTCCACTTATTATAGTAATTGTTCCCCCAAAAAGAGCTGACATTACTCAGGGTAATTCTTAATTTGGCTAAATTTTGAATATGGGTAATACCTGACCGAATGCATACTAATTAGTTTAAGAGTTTAAGCCTTGTCCCAATCACATTTTGTATCTTAATCTGAAGCACACATAAGAACTCTGCATTGCCAGTGATAATGGCTCACTTGTAGTGTCGATAATCAGATATAATCATATTAAAGAAGATACAAAGCATAAGAGACATCTACAGAAAGAATTAAATTGAGAGGCAGTGAATTCTGTCCTGGTGAATTTTTGTTCCTGCACTCCATATGCCTTTTAAAAGCAAATCAAGATCTTAATCAAATTTGCTTATAGGTAAGTATGAATTAACTCACAGCTATTTAGATGAATATTGCTGAGAAGTGCTAAACTTATATAATATTTTGACATTAAAATGAGAGATAGGACTATTGTATTTCCTGATACTTGCTTCACATATCCTGACTTGCTACTTTGTGAAATATTCATATTCTGAACATTTGGAAAGACATGTCAGATCAACAGTTTTGAGGAGAAGGTGTATGTCTTTCATAAGTGAATATTACATTATGCCTCATCTTTAGATGCAAAATATGACAAGAACTTAAGTGAAATAAGAGTAATTGAAGATATGATCATAAACTTGGAGGCTTTTTAAAAATATAAATAAATCATAAGGCAGGGCCCTGGGAACCCTAGGATGGGTAAGGGGGAAAGACAAAAAGGCCTAGTCCCCACTCGACCTAAGAATCATCAGGCACCCCTCTGTTCCCAGGAGAGGTAAATTGCTTCACCACTCGAGAGGAGGGTCTCTCCTTATCTCAGTCCCTTCTCCTTTAGTCTGACACCATGGTTGACTCTGACTGGTGCTCTCCAGGTAATAACTACCTGCCTTTATATAAGAGAAAGGGGGATCTGTTGGGAGCCGTTTCCCCCTAAAAATCATTACAGGAACCATCACCCTGGGGAGACTGCAGGGAACCCCACACCCATAATTGTGCTAAGAATAGTTCTATTGCCCCACACCCAATTAAAGCTGTTAATGGAGAAAAATAAAATAAATAAAAAAAACTTCCTTTGTATAAAAAATATATATAAATAAATCAAATCTGTTTGAGAGTTTATTTTTCTTGTTGTTAAAATGTTATCATTTTCAACATATAACTACAATGTGCTAATCACTACTTACTACTGATAGTAGTAAAGAAGTACTTAGGGACTAAGAGACTGAGTGGATCAGTGACAGCACATGTCCTCTCAAAACAAGGGAATAACAAAGATCACACCTTTTGTTAGTATATGAAATTATATTTAAACTCACAGGAATTAGTACAGAGAGAAGGCACTCTGCACATAATTAGATGATTTGTAAAACAAATTGGTTATGTGTTAACCCTAAGGCAAAATACATGTTTTGTTATCCAGTTGAATAATTATGGTCAAAACATTCACAGATAAAAGTATTCCATGATACCCTCTTTTCTCAAGGCAATATCATTTTTAACCATTAAAATAATATAATTTTCACAATAAACTTCCTACTTTATTGTAATAAAGTTGTCTGCTATATACATTTTATACCATACAAAAATTACACAGCATCTCTAATAAATATTCAAATCTATTTCTATCTGAATAGATTTAATTTGATGGGTTATGTATGTATTCATTGTGTGTGTGTTTGTGTGTGTGCAAAATGTTAAATCTATATTGAGAAATTAAAAAAATATCACAAAGGTACAAGTCTGTAAGAAAATAAACTGAGCTGAAGCAAACAACTTTACTTCCTTTTATTTCTTCTCAAGTACAGTAGTTCACTACAGGAAATAAACAGAGTTTCAAGTTTGACATGGTTTTGTGCCACCATAATTTCCATGCTTTAGTTAGTATAAACCTAAACACCTTATAAATAATTTGAATTCTATTGTAGTTGAGTATCATTTATTAGAATATAATCTTTCTTTGTACATTGAAGGAGAGTTTTACTCTATGTTCATCTAACTATGAAAATCTGTAAGGTAATTTTCTTTGAAGCAGCCAGAAGGATCAGAAACATTAATTCTAAAATAGAAAAATGTAAGGCAGAAAAAAGTAACAATAATTCATTAATAATTGACATTTTCAAAAGTGCTTTTAAATCTTTCAAAATATTATAAATATTTCTTTCAGAAAGTCAAGTTGGCAAAAATGTGAGTTATTCAGTTCAAGGTGTCACTCTAAAATTTCAAGTAAGCAAATATTAATAAAATATAAGTCGCTTGCAGGTCCAAAGGAATATAAAATTATATTAGTCAGAAAATGCAATGGAATCTCCTAGGAAATAAACTCAATAAAAACATTCATACTTTATCTTCAGGATAATATCCAACCATAATTATTTCAATGCTATAACTATTCATTGTTTGGCATAAAGCCTGAATAATTTGTGATGGTTTTATTCATCATAAATTTATAGATAATACACATAGAAAAAGAGAAAACAGTATCTGTATTCTGTCTCTTAATAAGAATCACAGTCACTTTAATCTATTTTCCTAATTATTTCTCAATTAAAAAAATCTATAGGTCATTGATGTTGGTTATAACATAAATTGTTACTAATATAGTAATATTTAAGGGATGTTAACATCATACACATTCTGAACTGTGGGTGTAAAATTTTCTAAATAAATATTTTGGCTTCATTTGTAAAGTACATATGTTTTAATAAATGTTACCTATACTATTATGTTATTTATCACTCAGTGTAGAAACACCTGTTGCCTTAAGAACAAGGCATTGACCTCCACAAATATACAATGTATTTGTCAGTTAAGATCGTTTTGGGAAGTCATAATTAGCATTTTTTATATTTATTTATTTATTAAAGATTTCTGTCTCTTCCACACCACCGCCTCCCCCTCCCCCAATCAAGTCCCCCTCCCTCGTCATCCTAAAGAGCAATCAGGGTTCCCTGCCCTGTGGGAAGTCCAAGGAACACCCACCTCTATCCAGGTCTAGTAAGGTGATCATCCAAACTGCCTAGGCTCCCACAAAGCCAATACGTGCAGTAGGATCAAAAACCCATTGCCATTGTTCTTGAGGTCTCAGTAGTCCTCATTGTCCACTATGTTCAGCGAGCCTGGTTTTAACCCAGGCTTTTTCAGACCCAGGCCAGCTGGCCTTGGTGAGTTCTCGATAGAACATCCCCATTGTCTCAGTGTGTGGGTGCACCCCTCGCTGTCCTGAGTTCCTTGCTCGTGCTCTCTCTCCTTCTACTTCTGGTTTGGACCTTGAGATTTCAGTCCAGTGCTCCAATGTGGGTCTCTGTCTCCTTTCATCGCCTGATGAAGGTTAATATTCAGGAGGATGCCTATATGTTTTTCTTTGGGTTCTCCTTCTTATTTAGCTTCTCTAAGAACCCAAATTATAGGCTCAGTGTGCTTTATTTATGGCTAGAAACCAAATATGAGTGAGTACATCCCATGTTTCTCTTTTTGGGTCTGGCTTACCTCACTCAGGATAGATTTTTTGGACTGTTTTCTGTGTTTCTATTTTGTTGATTTCTGCCCTCAGTTTGATTACTTCCAGTCTTCTACTCCTCCTGGGCACGTCTGCTTCTTTTTTTTCTAAAGCTTTCAGGTGTGCTGTTAAGTCCCCGATGTATGCTTTCTCTGTTTTCTTTAAGTGTGCACTTAGTTCTTTGAACTTTCCTCTTAGCACTGCTTTCATCGTGTCCCATAGGTTTGAATATGTTGTCTCTTTATTTTCATTAAATTCAAGGAAGACTTTAATTTCTTTCTTAATTTCTTCCTTGACCCAGGTGTGGTTCAGTAGTTGAGTGTTCAGTTTCCATGAGTTTGTTGGCTTTCTGGGGGTAGCATTGATGTTGCCTTCTAACTTTAATCCGTGGTGATCTGATAAGACACAGGTGGACACTGATATTTTTTGCATCTGTGGAGGTTTCCTTTGTTTCCGAGTATGTGGTCAATTTTCGAGAAGGTTCCATGAGCTGCAGAGAAGAAGGTACATTCTTTCCTATTTGGGTGGAGTGATCTACAGATGTCTGTTAAGTCCAATTGCTTCATTACCTCCAATAATTCTCTTAATTCTCTATTAGATTTCTGTCTGATTGACCTGTCCATTGGAGAGAGAGGTGTATTGAAGTCTCCTTCTACTAGTGTGTGAGGTTTAATGTCTGCCTTCAGTTCTAGTAATATTTCTTTTAGATAAGTGTGTGCTTTTGTATTAGGGGCATAGATATTCAGGATTGATACATCATTCTGATGAATTGTTCCTGTTATAAGTATAAAGTGTCCATCTCGATCTCTTCTGATTGATTTTAGTTTGAAGTCAGTTTTGTTAGAAATTAATATGGCCACACCTGCTTTTTTCTTTGGACCATTTGCTTGAAAGACCTTTTCCCAACCCTTTACTCTGAGTAGATGCCTGTATGTGTGGTTGAAATGTCTTTCTTGCAAACAGCAGAATGTTGGATCTTGTTTTCGTATCCAATCTCTTAGCCTGTGCCTTTTTATAGGTGAATTGAGACCATTAATATTAAGTGATATTAATGACCCGTGGTTGTTTACTCCAGTTATTCTTATTGTTTTTGGTATTAGAGTTTGTGTGTCTCCCTTCTTTGAGTTGTGCTGGTGAAGGGTTGCTAGATGCCTGAGTTGTTGTAGGCAGTGTTGGCAATGTTGGATTCCTTGGGTTGCAATTTTCCTTCTATTACCTTCTGTAGGGATGGATTTGTGGCTACACATTGTTTAAATTTGTTCTTATCCTGGAATGTCTTGTTTTTTCCATTGATAGTGAACACTAGCTTGGCTGGGTATACTAGTTTGGGTTTGCATCCATGGTCTCTTAGCTTCTGCAGTACCTCTATCCAGGACCTTCTGGCTTTCATGTTTTCCATAGAGAAGTCAGGTGTAAGTCTGATTGGTTTACCTTTATAAGTTACTTGGCCTTTTTCCTTTGCAGCTCTTGATATTCTTTCTTTAACTTATATATTCTGTGTTTTGATTATTATATTGCGGGGGGATGTTTTTCTTTGATCCAGTCTGTTTGGTGTTCTGTATGCTTTTTGAATATTCAAAGGAATATCTTTCTTTATGTTGGGAAAGTTTTCTTCCATAATTTTGTTAAAAATATTTTCTGGGCCTTTGAGCTATGACTCTTCTCCTTCTTCTATTCCTATTATTCTAATGTTTGGTCTTTTTTTTGTGTGTGTGTCCCATATTTCCTGCATGTTTTGTGATGAGAGTTTGTTGGCTTTGCTGTTTTCTTTGATCAGTGTGTTTATTTTCTCAATGGTGTCCTCAGAATCTGAGATTCTTTCTTCTATTTCTTGTATTCTATTGACTATGCTTGTTTCTGTAGGCTCTTCTCATTGACCTGGATTTTCCCTATCCAGCTGGTGCTCAGTTTGAGTTTTCTTCCTTGCTTCCCTTTCAGTCAATTCTTGAACTGTTTCCATTACCTGTTTGATCGTGTTTTCTTGGTTTCCCAGGGTATCATGTACGTATTTACTCATTTCTTCAAACTTTTGGTTATACTTCTCATCCATTTCTATAAGGGCATTTTTCACATGTTGTTTAAAGGACTTTCATAAAGTCAATTTTTTTTCCACTTCTTTCGTATTAGGGTGTTCAAGTCCATTTGTTGTCAGATCATTGGGTTTTGGTGTTTTCATGTTGTTTTTCATATTATTGGGTGAATTCTTGCCTTGGTGCCTGCCCATCTCCTCCTATCGAAGCTATCTAATGGGTCTTTTAAAACCGGATCAGGTTTCCCTGTTGGCCAGGGTTGGCCAGGGGCTCCTCTTACAAAATGCTGTCGGTCTGTTACCTGGCTCCTTCCAGGGGCCAAGTTCCCTCTCGCCCCTCAGAAGGGTCTTCAGGAACAGGACCTGGCTCCTTCCTTGCTAGGGATCTCACCAAACAAAGGCCTACCTCTTTGCTTTAATTGTAGTGGGGCAATCTGCTCTTGGTGTTGTGCGCTGTTCCTGCTGTCTGCCGCCGCCTGCGCTGGTCTGCCCTCTGCTCTTTTCAGAAGACCAAACGGGAGTGGAGTGGGATGGATCTGCTGGCCATCCTTCTGAGGGCGACCTCTCAGGGATCCCTACTTCCTGATCTCGCAGATGGGTCTCCAACTGCAGTGGCTGATGATCCCAGAGGGACCTCCAATTGTAACACCCAATTCCGTGTTACCCACTCTGTACAGTTCTCACTCCACTATAACATATGCGAGTCGGGCAAGGGCCAGGAAGATTCTAGCCTAAGTCCATCCTGGGTCGGAGCTTCATCGCGTGTGGTCTGAAGGCCCATAAGTAAATGCCGGCAAGGATGTTGGAGGGATCCATAATTAGCATTTTGAGAAAGAAAAATACTCACTGAATTTGGTACCTGTAGATAATAAAGTAAGTAATTATATAGGCTTTATATATGTTTTATTCTTTATATTTAAGTTTTTTTGAAAAAATAAATCACACAATTGCTTGTTTTCATAAAAGTGGGCATAATACTAAACTAAGAAAAAAAGAAACTGAAGTGTTTTCAGACAAGTATTGTGACCTGAGTTCAAATCCCAAAAAACCATGTGAAGCTCAGCTAAGTAGTACAAGCCTCTCTAATCATATCATGTTCCTCCAGGGATGCAGAAGGCAAAACAAGGCCAGCTACCAAGACTTTGTCAGTTGTTATTTATTCTAAAGTTGGTGTTTTAGTAGACTCTTTTTAGTTACTTGAAAAAAAAAAGCCTTACATTAGAGTATGCTGGAGCTGATTGCTCAAATAGCTTCTTGTGTGAGAGCATTTGTTAGCTGTGTAAGCATAAATACTTAGATTTGAATCTCTAACGTTTGTGTAAAAACCTGTGCATTGTCATATATATCTCAGAGCTTTGGGCACTGTGGACAGTAGGGCTGTTGGGGATTGCTGGCTACTGCCTACATTTAGGTTCAATTAGAGACCCTGTCTCAAAGGAATAAACAGAGAGTCAGGGAGAAGGACTCCAGAGTCATTCTCTGGCCTCACATGTATGCGCTATCAGTTAATATGAGAATCAAACTAATATTGATATGTCCTCTTTAGCAAACTTTTCAAAATTTTTATTTGGCATACATTTTAGAACATGTATTAACAAATCACTTATTCATGTTTCCACTGATATTTTACCTACTTGAGAATTTTATATAATGTAATTTGGTTATATTTACCTCCAACACTTCTCAGCTTGACCACTACCACACTATCATCCAACATTAATTTGCTCTATCTCTTTTGAAAACTCATTGAGTCTAATGTGTGTTGCTCAAATAATCTTGAATATAGGACACATCAGCATTCACCTGCTAAAGAAAACTGACTATTGCTCTCTCAGTAGCTTAGAAAATGTCATCATTAGCTTCTCAGCTAGGGGTGGGAGTTTGTTTCCTGTGATTTTTTACCCTGTCCCTGCCTCCCTACTGAGATTCGTGTGACTTGAGCTTGAGCAGTTCTTCTTCATGCTATTACAATGACTGTAAGGGCTCATGTGCAACTGCCATGTTGGGGAATGAAAACACTGGTGCACTGTTCACCACTTCTGGATATTTCCTTCACATTTTCCATAGTGCTCCCTAAGCTTTGGTGGAAGCAGTATGGTAAAAATGTGAGCAGATTGCTGGTTGACCAGTTGTAGGTGTCTTTATAAGCTCTCTGATAAAACTTAAGAGTTGAACTAACCTAGGAGTCAGTAGGAATCATTTTAATACGATGCCCATTTAGCAGAATAAGAAAATTAAAATTGCCTAGGACCTAAGACCTATCTAGCCACAATAACAATGGCATGTATGGATTCCATCTCCTAGACTTTATCTAGTAAAAAAGTAGTTAATTTCTCCAATAACATTCTTACCATTACTTTACCAATATAATATCTTTCCATGATAGACATTCTTGTAGTTAATAGGGCTTGAAGTTAGGTTAAATTTATGATGATTTGTCTCTGCTGATAGAGTATATAACACATTCTAGCTCTCTGGAAGTTAGCTAGTAGAGATGAAGCTTCCAGGAAGTACTTTCTTGATTACTCTAAAATTTACGACTCCAGTGAGTGGTATATTGAGCAATAGGCTCTTACTGTGCAGTTCTGGAGGTTCCCCAAGAGTGATGACAACATTCAATAATACCTAGGCGTTTATTCCATTACTCTGCTTTTTTCTCTCATTATGTGACATTAAAGAGAGTGATGGAAATGATTTGAATCTTCCATTAGAAAATGGTAAAAATGTTTGAATAAATAGGTATAATTCACCCCATTATTACATTGACTGTTACATATATGTATTAAACATTGCATGTTACATGTCTAATTGTTCTGTTTATGGTTCGGTACTGAACTCCAGTGGATTTGATGCTTTCTTTTGACACATGTGTGCACTGTATTTGTGTGTACAAAGATACAGACATAAATAAATGATTAAATATCAATTACATTCTTCATATAATATAATTCTTCAAAAGGGATATGAGCAATAAGAGAAATACTGGAGGCCTCACAAAACCTTATAACTTATCATGTAGCCATTCTAACAATCTAACATGGAACAGTCACTTAAACCAATGGACTAGAACAGAGATAAAAATAATATTATAAAAATGAGGTAAAGATAAGAACAGATAGTTATCAAATAAATAGTGAAAGTAAGCTATGTGTTTATTAAAATATTCAAAACCCCTAATCACCACAGAAAAAAATAGTTAAGACAAATTGAGATTCTTAGTTACTCATAATGTTTATAATATAAAAACAAAACAAACATACCAATAATGTGGAATAAAATGAAGATGCACATTGTTAGTGGAGGAGTAAATTTATATGATGAATATGGAGATCAGGACTGATTTTTTTAAACATAAATATATCAACCATAAAATCAAGATGTACTCTTCCTGAGAAAGTATCTGAAGGAAATAAAATAAGCCTGATTCACTTTCTCAGAATTATTTTCAATTTTAATATAACTAAACTTGATATTCCCCTTTATTAAATATAATATATATAATTGAAAAATAATATTTTCCTAATTTTGACTGTTTTCATCATCATCTTTCATGAGCTTTTACTTTTTGCTATAGTATAGCACCAAGTAATATGCATATTTATTAAATATAATGCTTGAACAGAAACTTGAGCACAGCTTTATTAGATGAAAACAAAAAAAAAAAAAGAAAGAAAGGAGAAAAATAGAACAAAAAAACAATAGCAGGCAAGCTATAAATAACTGAACCGGCCAGGAAAGAACATAGAGATTAAAAGCCATGCAGTTAGAGCTTAACTGGTCAGGGGGTCATCTTGAAGGCAGACAGAATCGCGTGGCTGGGAGTGCTATTTGCAGAAAGAACGAAAATGCCCAATGTTCTACAAAAACCACTAAGTATACTTAAGTAGTTCAGGGAAGTGTCTAAAAGAAAAAAGAGGAGAAAAGCTGTTGTTCCTTTTCAAGCTGGCTGACTGACCCAATAGGAAATTCTGATTGGAAAATTTCAATATTTCATTAAAGGTCCAGTATTTTCTTCTATCACTTTATCATAGTTTATAATGAGTCCAAATTCTTGCTGTGGTTTCCTGTCCAGGTGATTGGCTGTCCCAAGTAAATATCCCTTAAGGGAAGAAAAGAAGACATGTCTCTACTCAAAAGTAGATTCAGTTCTTGAGTAGAATGCAATAGCTTTCCCTTAAGGAGCATTCAACACTATTGTAACCCATTAAAATATCTACAACTCATATATTACCACTTTTCAATCTAGTAGTATGTACAAAATTATTACTTATATTAGCTAATTTAATTAAGGCAATTATCTCAAAGGAATAGCAAATATATTTATATATGGTTGGGGGGTTACATTTTCAAGATCATAAGGGTAGGGTGTAAACTACATTTATTTGGCCTTTCTCTTGGATCTGTGCTAATAGTCACTACCACCATGATGAATAGTTTTATTGCATAAACAAATACAAAACAGCAAGACAAACAAAACAACAGCAACCAAATCTATTTCAAAGGACACTACAATTGTGTTTGAGAGAAATTAATATTTTTAAAATGTGTCTTCCTAGTAATGTACAAGAACTTCAAAAGCAGAGTCTCCTATTAGTCTATACAGAGTACAGATCACCAGTATACATTTGAATACTAATAGATATCCATACATTAAATACTTGCAAATCAGATATGATTAAACATATTGATAAGAATAAGATACACAATTGTCCCTGCAAATATGGATGAGAGGATTTATTCTAGGATTCTAGTGAAGGCACACAGACATGCACCTAAATATCTCTGGGTGCTCAAATCTCTTACATAAAACAGTGTATCATGGAGGCTGGAGAGATGGGTGAGTGGTACAAAGGACTTGCTGCTCTTGCAGATGACCAAGGTTTTATTCCTGGCATGTACAAAGTGTCTCATAAACTCCTATAACTCCAGCTCTCATTGTTCTTATGCCATCTTTTGACTCCCATGGACACTAGCCATACTCATGGTGTACATAAATGGCAAAAAAGCTCTCATGTTCATAATATATATGAATAATTCAAAAACATAATGGAGCATGTGAAAGCAACCTATGGAGAAACTACATAGATGAGTTAGCAACGCAACAGTGGCCTGTCCTTAGTTCAATATCCAGCACCTCGCTTTCTATGGGTAAGTTGGAAGCAGGTTTTTCCAGGATAAGGAGAGAAAACTAAGACCAAATTAACTCAGTATTGCATACAAGCCAGTAAGGGCAAATCTGCTTTTGATCAGTCAGGGGGAAAGTTGTATTTACCTTTACATATGTAAAATTGTGGATAGGCAACCCTTGCATACAGAGATTTGTTGATGACATTTAAAAGTCCAGCTGTAAATGATAGTAGGATGTGGCTCATCCCCACCTTTTAGGGTCTCTCCATCTGACTACATACGTATAAAGAATATCAGAAAAAGAACCTGGGAATCTTGAGTCACATATCCGAATAATCCTGCTACCACACCAATTCTCTGAAACATTTTCTACATTTTTACTCACTTTGAATTATCATATACTTTCATTACCACTACTCTATGTCTTGTCCATTTAGTGTTCTAGGCACAAAGGACCTGGACATTATAACAAGAGACATTCAAAAATGCCAGGCAGTAACACATGCAAACAGTTTAAATAATCTTTAGGCTACTTATATTTAATACCATCAATTGCTAAGTAAATAGTAGTTTAGCCATATAATTTAGAAAATAAAGACAAGAAAAGTGTATGTAGATATTCAGAATTAAATCTGCCTTTAGCAAGTATTATTCATCTGTAGTACATAAACATATTACCCATTCAGTCCTTGAATAATGGTGAACTATACTATATGGGAATACATACTAAATTTTAACATTTTTGTTGTGTTTTAGAGAACATCTGAACTACAGTAAAAATTAGCATACTTTATAGAGGATTATATACTTTTACAAATTTTGAGTCTAAATGTTGCCTAAGTCTATAAAGTGTGAGAAAATGTGCTTATTTACTGCTTTTTTCTGTTGTCTTTGTGAAATATTGTGGTAATAAACCATATTTTTAATTGTAAATTCCAGAGGAATTTTGATCCTAAATTTTTTTAAAAAGGAACCTTGCCAAATAATGTCTATGAAAACATTTTAGGGGCTGGAGAGATGGCTCAGATGTTAAGAGCATTACCTGCTCTTCCAAAGGTCCTGAGTTTAATTCCCAGCAACCACATAGTGTCTCACAACCATCTGTAATGGGGTCTGGTGCCCTCTTCTGGCCTTCAGGCATATACACAGACAGAATATTGTATATATAATAAATAAATAAATATTAAAAAAGAAAACATTTTAGTAAATTTTTCACCATTTTGTAGGTCATTTGATTATACACAATATAAGGAAATTTGCCAAAATAATGATTATAGTTAGAACATTTATAAAGTTTTCTTTTTACTACAATGTGAAAGCAGTATAAAACTTACTGAAACATTAGCAACATGGATACTGATTACTCTTTTCCACCCTCTGAAACAGGCAAGAACAAAATTAAGTTGTGTCATACTGGGAACTTTGATGATCATTTGAAATTGCTGTGGAAAGGGGCAAAGAGATA
The DNA here is from genome assembly GCA_902806775.1 of Microtus agrestis. Lineage (NCBI taxonomy): Eukaryota > Metazoa > Chordata > Mammalia > Rodentia > Cricetidae > Microtus > Microtus agrestis. The sequence continues at coordinate 7,155 of CADCXT010005399.1, read as the reverse complement.
AAAGATATATAGAAGATTTCTTTCAGGAAATGTTCTTCAAGGAGAGATTCAATCTGCAGGCAGACTGTCAGATAAAGGGTCTGTTAGAGGAGAGAGTGAGCAGGTATTATTTCAAAACAGTCAGAGGAAAGTTATTTGGTCTTAGCATCAAGTGCCATTCTTGAGATCCTATCTATTTGCTAACTGGTAAGTCTTGTGACACTGTTGTTTTGATTGACTTTGGCCATTTGGGTTAAGGTTTGGAGTCATTGAGATAGGGATTAGAGTCAGTAAATGATTTTATGAAATATCAGACATCACTAAGACTGACTACTAAAGAATGGGGGTCATTGTTCCTGTTGCTCACCGTTGTGTCTTCACAGTTTAAACTTTGCAGATCTATTGAATATTTTTTAAGAATTTTCAAATTAATGTCATGAGACTTGAGGCACACAAACGGAATAAAATGTGTGACAAGTGTCTAGGAAACAGAACATTAAGAAGTTCTCACTCTTCTATGCACAGCGTGCATTCCCTACTGGTTTTCCTGGCTCATAAAGATGCACATGTGTGTTTCATGAAGTCAGGAAATGAGTAGTCTTTTACTTTGTATTTAATTGTTAAAATTATTAAACTAGAAATAAATTATTACAAAATAATAAAAAGTCACTTGATTTTTTTCTGTTTCTGTGTTTTTGCATTGATTGTCATAAACTGTTCAAAACATTTTCAAAGTTTATTCATTACAATGTTTCTATGTTTACCAGTTTTAAGAGTTTCTACTTTTCAGAATTTCCATTAGAATTATGTTCAAGTTATCTCACTTAAAGATTTTAAACGTACTTTTCTGGCCTGTAATTTTCTATATAGGCCACAGTGGTCTCAAACTCAGATGTTATCTTGCCTTTACCTCCTGAGTGCTTGGATTAAAGGCATTACAACCATCTGGAACAATATCTTTTAAACATATTTAAATTACTCATTTTATTTCATAGAAAAATACTCCTTTTAATCTCTCTCTCTGCCTCTCTGTCTCTCTGTCTCTCTCTTTCTCTCTGTGTGTGTGTGTGCGTATTCATGTATGTGTCTGCAAAGTCCTAGAACTGAAGTTATAGGTGGTGGTGAGGCCAAAGATAGAGTGATGGGAACTTAACCCTGACCCTCTTAAAAAACCATAACTCCTCTTAATCTCTGAGATACCCAAGATGGTTTAACTCCAATATCTAGTAGACATGATAAAAATACTATTTTTAATGGAGCAACATGTCGTGTTTTGTTTCATGTGACCAAACAGAATACATAAAAATTAGTTAAAACATATCTGTCTTCTCAATAATATTGTCTCTCTTCGTGGTGAACACTTGCAAATTTCTTCATTACAGCCTTTGGAAGTCAGTAGAACATGATCTCTTCTATAAGGGGATTGCTTGGTAGGATTCCATTTCTACCTACGTAGGGCTTAATACACACTTATCAAACTTAACCTTTCATTTCTACTCTCCTCTGCTTCCAGTAATCAGAATTCTACTCTCGACTTCCGCCAGATCAAAGTGATTACATTCCAAATATATAATATTAATTATGTATAATACATTATTAATTGTATATCTAAATCATATAAAAATTTATGTGGATTCCTTTATTGTGTCCCTGGCACATCTCAGTTAACTTAATAATCTCAAATTCTTAAGCAGATGCCACAAATGACTTAATTTTGCCATTTTTATGGTTGAACTATATTCCTTTTAATATACACACCACATTTTCCGTATTCATCAGTCAGTGGAAGTAAGTTTGTTTTCTATATTTTAGCTTATGTGATTATTGCTGTAATTAACACGAATGTTCATGTCACCCAGTCAAGCTGTATCATAGTTTATTCTATATATGCTGCGTTCTACATCTTAATGTCTTAGGAGCTACCATATATTTTTTATTGGCTAGCTAATTTATATCATCACCAAAGTGTGCAAGAAGTCCATCCATCCTTTTCTTAAAAATCTATTCATGTCTTTGTCTGAGTGTATGCACACATGTGTGTGGGTGCACATATTTGCGTGTGCCATGAAGATCAGAAGAGTATTTGAACTTCTCCTTTCTTATCTCTGTCTATACTTTTGAGTAAGGTCTCACTTTTAACCCAAGGCTTCCATTTTGCCATTCTGTTCCCACCCACAACACACATAAGTGTTCTAGTTCAGCAAGCCTTAGAGGTCCTGTCTCTCAGCACAGTCTCACCTGAGTTACCAGCATAGATGTGGTACCTAGCTTGTTATGTGGGCACTGGCATTCAAAGATGTCTTCATGGTTATGTAGCAAGTGCTCCTCACCACCGAGCCATTTTATCATACTAAGTTTTTCTTTTCTTGACTTTATTCACAAGTACTTACTTGTAGTCTTGGTGATAATAAACATCCTTACTGGGTAAAGTAATCGCTTATTATGTTTTTGATATTTAGTTTTCTAACGATTAGTGATATTGAGTGTTTAAAATATGCTTTTTACCTTTAAATCATATGTCTATTTGTGTACATATGAATCCACAAGGGAATCATACATACTCAACTGCAGGTAAATGCAGGTTTTCAGGAATGTCACGGGAATTGCACCATTTTGAGTTGGGGTTATAGGTTGTTGTTAGTCACATAACATGGGTTTTGGGAATCAAACTCTAGACCTGTGCAAGAACAGTACTCAATTTAACTTCTCTGCAGCACCAAATTGAAGATTTTCATGTTTGTTTTTTTATTTATGAGCACTTTTCATAAATATCTATAGAGATCTATTTCTTATGTTTATATCAGGTTGTTCATTATCTTTCTTTTTGAAAATCACTTTGGGAATTAAATTGCATACTTTTAACATCCATCCGTTGTGAGATGTATCATTTGAAAATATTTTTTTTCTAGATTCCCTCACTCCTCCGTTGTCTGCTTTTCTATGAAGGAGATTATTTCATTGATGTAATCTCTCATCTATACTTGAGGGTTCTTATTTTCTGCTTTGCTTTAAATTCTCTGAGTTTTCACAAACTTATTATGACAGGGTCAATACCTCCCACCATATCTTAATATTCATCAAGGAATCCCTGTAATTTCTTGATGCTTGTTGTCATAATAAATCTGCTGGGCTTTGAAAGATTATGCATTTATTCCAGTTTTCCTAATTTGGCTTTGTTTGTATCTATCGCTCCAGAAGTACTAAGCAGATTTCTTCTGTTCTCATGCTTCCCTTCTCATTTACACTGTCAGCTCTGGATGATATCCAAGACCAGACTTTCTGGGAGTCTATTTATGGTTCGCTACTACTGCAGACTACTACTACTGCTTTGGTGATAGAGAAAAAGCCAAGCCCGAGGTTTGTTTCAAAAGCATGCCCAGGGTGTATTGTTCAATAAGAAATGGGAACGTCTAAAAGAAGTCAGCTGCCCCAACAAACCAGGGTACATTGAGGTGCCTTGTTCAAAAGGGTGTTGCCAATTGGTTAGACACTTACTTATCCAGTTAATTAATAATGGACAACGTGTCCATTAACGTCTAAATCCCAAGTTGTATATCACACATTTTCATTTCAATGTCTCTACCTGGTTCTGTGGTTGGTTTAGATTTTCATTTTAGCTATTTCGAAGGAATTAAAATTAAATGAATATTGTCATTGTTTAAATTTCTGTATGGTATTTTTTTATTTTTTATTTATTTTTTTTTATTTTTACATCTCAAACAGATTTTTTTTAAAGGAATGGCCTAAGAAAGGGAGGGGAAAAAGGGGGAGGTACAGAAGTATGGCCTAGAAAATAAATACAAATGTAAGCTGTTTTACTAATTATTTTATAACCACAAACTCGTACAGAGGATGATGCTCCGCACAAAACACAACAGATTCAAACGAGGTGTTCCTTTAGCAAAGCTAAAGAGTCAGTCTCTGGTATTTGGAATTTAGGATGCAGTCCTTGTTTTTGGATGGATCACTGGGTGTTTGGCACAGTCCATGCTTTTAACCAGATTTGAACAGAAGAATGGCCACCTGACCCAGGTAGAAGTAGATGAAGTGTTTGGTTTCATGTGTCACATAACTACAGAAGTTCCGCCCCACAATGCAGTGCCAGGTGGGGTTGTACTTCTTGTCAAATTCCTTCTTGATATGGGCCGCAATATCCTTTTCTATGTTGTACTTCTCCAACGCCTGAGTAGCGCACTCCACTGAGTCCTGTTGCATCTCTTCCGACATGTCTGCATTTTTGATCACCGCCTTCCGGTCGCACATGGTTGCCGTGGAGCAGGGGCCAGCCGGCTGCTGCGAGCTCCTGAGGAAGGTGCTGGCGCCGCTCAGGCAGCAAAGAAGAGCCGGTCGCTACCGAAGCCGTGGCGCATCTCTCTGTATGGTATTTTTAAAGAAACTTATAAATTATAGGTTTGATATAAGAACTATGAATTTCATATTTTCTGAGATTGAAACATCATGTTCACTTTTACTGTTGCTCATCAAATAACATTTTCAAGATTCTGGAAAATAAGCACAATATATTGAAAATATAAAAAATATAGAAAAATCATATTCTTGCAGAATTATATAAGGACTCTTAATTTTAATTTTATATTTGCACAAATGTTTTGACAACAAAAGAATATGTGACTCAGTTAATTGTTGATGTATGTTAAACATTCTGCATTTAAATGAATGAGGTAATTGGTATAGTTTTACTGGGTTAAAACTCATAAAATAATTCCCAACATGTGCACTCCCTAAACAATTAGAGGTAGGTCTACTGTTTTGTTTCAAAATGCATATGTTTACACATACACTTTTCTTTTGGGTGTTATTTTGTACTAAAGGTTCAATAAAATCATTCTTCTGTATGTGAATTAATTTCCAACAGCACTAAAATAATAATAAAGAAATATGAAATTAAAAAAAAATAATTATATAAACCAAATCTTTCAGAAAAGCCACATGCATGTTAAAGGCTGAAGGATTGACTAGAATTTCCTAACCATGAGGTCTGATACTAAGTACCCCAGAACTGCATAGTCTTGAGTTATTGTTAATCAATTTATTAACCACCCATCCTCCACTCTTGTGTCTGAAATAATATGCTTTAAATTGTAAGGTAAAGTTTTAATATCTATTCTTAGCAGACCACTAATTTATATAAATCCAAAAACTATGTGTGCTATTAGATAACATGAAATATACAACTGACATTTACATACTTAACTAAAACCCCCTGACTTAAGATCCTTACCAATATATTTCATGGTTTTGACTTTCATTTGTCCGTAACTAATAAATCTTATGTAACTGTTTTCATGTTGGAACATGTTATCTTGGGCTGAAAACATTTTCTACAACAAAAATTAAAGATGTGGCAGCTTGGACCTCTGACTCCCTGCTGGCCCTGGCATAGGGTTGATTGACCTGTCCTAGAGTTCAATTTCTTATGTTTCAGACTTGGTCTCACAAATTCACTGTATTATTATTTGCTTTCATTACAGTAGTGATATCATATATTCTGTTACTACTTAGTAAATTACATTTTCATCTTAGTGCTTCATAAACCTTCTATTGTAAGTGGGTGTGATAAATACATCAGGATATATAGGAGTCATAGGAAAATAGTTATTATCATTGCTGACATGAAAAATTGAAACTCATGCTATCATTGGGAAGAAAGGGAAATATTTCAAGAAAAAAGGTATCTTTTTTAAATATTAGATCTGCAGGGAACTCTAACTGTATTCATCGAACAAATAAGGTGTGTCATATTACAATAAAGCTGTAAAGCAGACTTGTAGCTTCCCCAATAAGTTTCATCAAACAGTGACCAAGTATCTAAATTTATGTTATCTCTTTTCTTAACATGTCTATCTCTGATAAAGTGTCAGAAAGCAGAACCAATTATTTTGAAATTTGTGGCAGATCATCTGCTTCAGCCACCAGTACGTCTATAAGAAGTTAGCATAACACTAAGCCAATGTCTACCATTTATTGATTCCATTCCTTGATCTACTCATAAATCAGGTACATATAGTGTACAATTTATTCATTTATTCACACCCCATAAAAATTTTTTAGATGAAGTACGTTGCAAAAAGAAAATATGATTTACCTTTCATGCATATAATGAGATGTTCAATGATATAAAGGCAATGGCAATTAGATTATGATGTTATGGAAAATATTATTCACTATTAAAAATAAAAATACTATTAAATTGCTTATACTAAATAGATTATAACCCTCCTATTAACGTTATCTCACTATAATTAAATGTAGGCCTTTGTGACATTGTAAGGAAAAGAGGCAAATAAATTAATCAGTCAGAACGGTTTGCTTCACTCAAGTACCTTAGAGTTTAAGTTTTAAATAATCAGCTTCACTTTTAACCAAAGAACCTTGTCCAAATGTAATTACTTTGAATTTGAAATTACATTAAACAGAAGAAGAAAGAGGAATTAGTGAAATCTAGTTCAAAACATGGCTACACTTCACTAATTCTCTGTTGATATCTAATTATTTTGTGCTGGTGGAACCAGGGCAGATTAAATTCCATCATACTTGTGTACGAAGCTTGCAGAATGTGCTATATAGATGCTCTTTGAATAGCACAAAAATCCAGGTCTCATATTTAAATATGAAAAGATGAAGTTTTAATGATTTGGATGTACTATAATAAAATATAAAGGAAAAGATCATTTCAGTCAGCTCTTAGTAGTGTGTGTTGAAATAAATTTTAATTATAAACCTACAGAAAAGTAGCAGTTTTAATTTTAATGCACTTCTCTCAGACTTACTGATTGTACCCTGAAACTTTAATTTGCTATGTCTTATCTGTCTCAATATATTTTATGTATAAGTGGTAGAACTGAGTGTTTACTTTTCCTTTAACCCATCTACCTCAAAGTATACTTTCTCTGTGTTTAGTTGTGCTTCTAACTCTATCTGTCTACATAGGATACTCAAAGGAATGTTTTTTTTATCTGAACAGAAGTTTAAACACAGCCCCAAAGACACAAGAAACAAATAAAAGTTCCAGAATACTAAATCAAAATAAAAGTAATAGAATTGTGTGCAGATACCAAAATGACAGGAATTTTTTAAAATAAACTGTTTTTGTAACTCTTGTTATTACGGTCCAGACTCTAAAATAGAGACATTAATAGATTCAAAACCAGAATC